>CM068367.1:497447883-498000383 GCA_034769895.1 Magicicada septendecula
TATGAACAGTGGTGATAATATTTACTACTAAAAAGGGAGTACTGAAGATTAATTACATTTAGAAGATCTGTAACCAGTTTAAATAAAAATTCAAATACCCTAACAATACTCTTTAGCCAATTTCAGCCAATCAAAAACTTTGAGTAACCGTGACAACAACCGAGTATTGACTAATTTCAGTTAGGAACAATGCTTTATGTAGTGACGCTAAACTGGAGAGACGCCACGCCGTGAAGGGCCCAAATTTTCAACAGAAAAACAGTATAAGTTCCCACAATTTTGAGAAGGAGTACCAGGACAACAGATAAGAGGCCATTACAACTAATCTACACCAAGGACCAGCTCGGAATTAATCCAGATGACCGGAAAATACCTGTAATTCGACTTGAAGAAGATGACAACCAATTTTTGAGCCCAAGACTGAAGTAGGAAGAATCAACATCGACCCATTACTTTACATGGACGACTGACAATACCCATCATATCTACTAACGTTGAGTATTGCTGAATTTATTTGATTATTATAAAACAAATTCTCTTTCAAAAATTCTAACTATATAATAAAACTCTCACTATCACTGAATATATTTTCAAGGATTGATAAAATAAAGAAATAACCTTGTAAACATTGAATGAACACATGATAACCTATGTTACACAACGACACTGTCACACTTCAACACCACAATATTTAATTTATAGCAAACCTTGTGTAATTTTAATGATCACAAACTTTAAATGATATGTTCTAATTTGTTATCTTGTTATAAAAACTTCTGTATCGTACTTAAAAGGACTCTATAGGCAGATTTAATTTTGTAAATAATAACCAACGCTGTCTTGCATCTAATAGAACCATTGTACTGCCAACCCAGCAATCCGCTGACTGAACGACTATATTTTGCCGAGGTTAAAATTATTATATCAATTATTATTTTGTATAAAGTGTTAACAAGAACTAATAATTCAGTGCGTAAATAAAAAAAAAGTGTGTACCGAGAATACCTGTCCAGTATTTATTTATAGAGAATATTATGTATGTTTTGTTTAATAGCAGTGAGTCAACATAACCAACATTATTCAAGTTGGCAACACGTTTCCCCCACTCAAACGAGAATCGGTTTCATACCAGTCAGCGAACGATTCAAATTTACACTAGTGCACTGTCAAACCATACAGGTAAAAACTTTTAATTGTTTTCTCGTAAAACAATTTGGCGCCTATCGGGAGTTACAAAAGTGCGAGAAGGGACAGGTAAGGCACGCAGGCTACCAGACGCTTCCGAACGACACAATTTACGTTCGATAAAACTTCCAATTACACAAACATTAAATATAATAATAATATTTTAATACACACGTGAGCGTGGGTTATTTACAATATATATATATATATATATTATTAACTAATTGTATAATTATATTTTATTGTATACGGTAAACTGTAAACTATATTACTAGTAGATAAACTATAAACAGTAGGATAGAGGTACAAAAAATGTGCAAAATAAGTACAACTCTACACTGGTCGAAACACGACATGTGCCGTGTTCCTCCTTTATGTTAAAGGTCAGGAGTTTCCCGTCTCGCAACAGGAAAAAATAAAGTGGGACTGAAGACCATAATCACGAACAACCAAAACGTAATTACGCCTAATCACGCTATCACTAAATCATTCTAAAACTAATTATTATTAAACTAAATCTTATGATGGTGTAAGTGAACATCTGGATTACTCTCTCTCTCTCCTATGGCGCTACAGCCCAAGTCGGGCCCTGGCCTCCACCAATCTCCGCCTCCAATCCACTCTATCCACTGCAACCCTCCTCCAGTTTCTTATCCCCATGTCTCTCGCGTCCTCTGCAACGCCATCTTCCCACCTCTTCCTCGGTCTACCTCTAGGTCTCGTTCCCTCCCATTTACCCAGCAAAGCCCTCTTAGGGTTCCTGCCATCCTCCATTCTCATAACATGTCCGTCCCAACGCAATCTTTGAATTCTTATAAATTTTGAGACTGGTATCTCTTTATATATAAACATCTGGATTACATCAAGTAAAAATTCGTTTCACAATGCTTTACGTGTGTGTTAAATTAAGAAGTATACTATATAGATAGATGATGGGCGTAAATTTTAAGCGAAAATCGAACATACGTACATATTTCGAATGTTTTCGCTGGTGAAATGTGATTAGTGTTTTTTCAACTTAATATACCACGTTTGAATTTTTTTGTTCGTTATGAAAAGGACTATTTTCTGCAACGTTCCGGAAAACCCTGTGTGCACTCTTTTCTGATCGTTCGAGTCCTGTTTCAGAAGTCACCGATGGCCAGCCAATGATTAACTCAAACTCGAGCTGCTAACCAACAAACCACGATCTACAGTGTACGTATGTGTGTATGTATTTTCATATGTTTGGCAATACACAAACGAAAGATAAGTTGATATTTCAATTATAATTATGTAAGTGCTTATACTAGTATGCTCCTTGAGCTGCAGAACTAGCCCACTATGATGAACGAAGTGCATTTATTATTACATAAATTTCGATATTAGATAATTTTTCAATTACGGGAAAATTTTTTAAAAAATTCCAATTTCTCTACTATTCTTTAGTAATATAACAATTGCAGAACATACAGTTTATTGTACATAAACGCAACAAATTCGAAACCTTCTGATTTGGGTTACAATTCCTTTTAGTCTGACATCCAGCTGGATTTTCAAATTTGTTCTCTTTTTTTGAGCCTTGGGGTCCAAAAATTTTTGATCTCCAAAACATAATATTACATTCAGATGTTAGTTAAAATTAGATTTAATTTGATAACCCACGGGAATTTTTGCGATTTTATCAAAATTTTCACCCACTTTTTGGGCTCTGACGTCCAAAAATTTTAAATTTCCTAAAATTAACACTATATTCAGAATGTACTTTAAATTCCGTCTAATTTGATACCTACATAGGCTTTTGCGATTTTCACAGTTTTCCACCCAATACATTTTTGCCTCCCACCCCCTATTTTTGTAGGGATCAATCTAAAAAACAATAGGTTTATTTCTATAAAGTAAAAGTATGGACACGCATGCAAAATTTTACAAAAATCAGATCATACGTTCAAATCTTATCGTGAGACATATCGCAATGTACATAGATAGACAGACAGAGAAATGCCAAAAGGTACTGGCTTCGCTTCCGTCGTTCAATAAAAGGTAAGCTGGATTTGTACTTGTATATAAGTGTTGTGTGTGTGTGTGTGTTTAGCTGGGAATGTGTCAGAATACAAGAGGAAGCAAGAAAGACCACAGGAAAGATGTTGGAATCCTATCATGACTGACTTAAAAGAAAAGGATGTCAAGAAATTGAAAAATATGGAAAATAATTACAAAACTTTAGGCCTTAATGGTCTGTCAAAAGCCATTAAAAACATTTACATTTAAATATATTTATATATAAGCGTCTAAAGTCGCGCGCTCAACACACACTCACACACACACCTTTTATGGTGTAGCTAGATACATAAACGTAAAAGAAGTAAACAACGCGTCTTTCTGTTGTGTATGTCACAAATTCAAATGATGGTTTCATGTTACAGAAAATTCGTGTAGCCAAAAATACAGGTGCTAAATTCTACTGTTGTAGCTTCAAAATACGCGTGTAGGCAACCGTATACATGACATCTCACCTTCTTAAGGCAACATCGATCAGTGTACATTCGATCTCGGTGCCAATTTAAAGTCGCGTCTACCTATCGCGAATAAAATAACACAAATATATCAACCGTGAACAACGACTCTACGAATAAGGAGAGCTATTTGCAGTAGTAAATGGCTCGCACAGCGTTTTCCACTACAAATAATTTAATATCACAGCAGTCGGTTTAACACGTTCCATTAAATTCCGCACTACGTCACCAAACACGTTTTACATTTATTGAAAGAAACAATCTGGCAAGGACCTATAGATCGATACACCAGAATGTTTTATGTAGTCACAGGAATGTTGTACTGTGAAGAGTCATACGCGTTAGATGGTAAGGGAAAACAGCAATTAAAAATTATTAAAAATCTTAGAAACGTAATCTACGCTTGAATTCATAGAAAGGCTACAATTGAGTTGGTACGTTTACTTACATCGTAAAGAACGGGCAAGGCCAGGGAAACAAATTTGGGATGCAAGAAATGAGCAAAATAAGAAAATGGGAAGACCTAGACAAATCCTGATAAAAACAGTGGGAAAAATACTAGAAAGAAAAGATCGAAAATGGGGTGGCGCGAAGACACAACAGAGAAGATAGTGGGAGATATTTGTGCAAAACTGAAATTAATAGTGAAAATACTCTACAACATTCTGTATTGAAAAAAAGGTTGGAACTATATTTGTAACGGCACAGGTTACAGTAACTTCACATATTCCAGTCTGTGTAAAATTTGTTTATCGCAAGTAACGAAGATAATGCATTGAACAAGCTATACAATA
The DNA here is from genome assembly GCA_034769895.1 of Magicicada septendecula. Classification (NCBI taxonomy): domain Eukaryota; kingdom Metazoa; phylum Arthropoda; class Insecta; order Hemiptera; family Cicadidae; genus Magicicada; species Magicicada septendecula. The sequence goes on from CM068367.1 coordinate 497,452,358, forward strand.
AATGAAGAAGGCAGATACTTTCTATCGTCTATGCGCGTATATGTTGTGTGACTGCGGATGAGGGAACATAAAACAACTAGGCTAGGCTAAGGGTCGTTTCATTAGGTTTGGATAAAACCACGTTTCGATAGCGTGCTTAGAAAACGATCCATACAATACGACAGCACAATGTGTCATTAAATCTAAATCCATTTAACGTCATTGTAGAGTATTTAGCCTAATTAAAACGTCTTTTTTACGTGTTTAGTATTTTGTTAATGCACGGCACAGGTTTGTAAAGTAAGTCGTGACGAGATACCCTATAACTTAAGTGGAATTGTGCTCCAAGTTTGGATGCGCCAAATATAACTTTTAAAAGAGTTGCCCCATGTGTTCGGGCGTCAAATATAACTTAAACGGAAGTCTCAATCCGTTTTTTTGGCGTTAAATTTGTAACTAATTAAGTTTATATTATTTGATGTAATAATATTTGTGTTTAAAATGTATAAGATGCTGGGCGCCAGAGATGTTATGTGATCTCAGGGGGTTTTTTGAATAAAAACTCTGCAGTCAAGATGCTAATAACTTTTAATTATTACTAATTTTTGTAAGACACATACAAAATATATATATGTATATATTCATTTCATCTGATTGCGAAACATATCTCAATCTATTACTTCAAGAACTAATAATTCAATCATAAATCTTTCAAATTATTGAATTATTACAGATAATTTACTTTCTATACCAACATAAATTCATATTATAAATCTAAGCACATAAAATACATAAATTAAGACTTCGTTATTACTTGTCTATCTTACTATAATTGTTGCATTTATGAGTTTCAAACTGGAAAAACATATATATATACATAGTATTTAAAATTTATAATTATATTACCTCAAGATGTTCTTTTTATTATTTGGAACATGTTTCGAGAGTTCCTGTTCTCTCATCTTCAGCCTTCGCCATCTTGTTTCTGGTTAAGTATTTGTGTGTTGGTTGCTGGATGTTATTAAGGTAGTTTGTTGGTCTTTGGTCTTTTAAAGTTGTATTATTGTGTGTGGTTGTGGTATATGTTTTTGTATTTTGTGTATTTTCGATATTGAGTGCTTTGAATATTGTGTCATGTTTTGTATTGATTTGTATTTATTCTGGTATTAGTTTGTTTTGTGTTTTATGTTTGTATATTTGTAAATTTTCCCAAATGCATTTATATATATTCAATGCCTTAATATTAACAAGATATTGACTTCTGACAACCATCAGATATATTTAATGCAACTCTGAATTTGTCAATCCTAATTTACATTAATTAAATTGAGCATTTCTAAAGTCATAAAGGGTAGAATAATATTACTAGCATCCAACTGCTCGTCGGTTCTTTTAGAATGAAACGGGATGTTTAGGGATATAGACGATACGACTACATAGAATATTAGTTAATACATAAGTACAATGAAACTGTTACTTGTGTTCAGGATTATCCATTCCATCTGCCGACAATGCCTTGAGTGAACATATATCACAATTTCACTTCGCACCATACTTTGCTTTAATTCCATTCACAATTACTTTTGTCGATTCTCTACACACGTCGGAACTCCGATTAAATACTCCACTCGATTTTCGCGCACAAGACAAAATATACTGTGTTCGTAATTACTTCAAGTTCACTGATTTAAATAAAACTGCTTCTTACTTGCTGTACGCACTAATTAAAAGATTCACTTGCGATGAAGATTCCTCTCATGCTTGTCTTTGCTGTACAAATAACGACTGTCGCGTTCTTCGACTAACACGCACTCAAAAACTTCAAGACTTATTAAAGTATTTTGATAGTTTCTTTAAGTCATAATGAGATTTTAATAGACACGAATAGTTTTTCTGTACACTCCGATATATTACTTTACATGATGGTTAATCAAGCTAATATACTTAACACTTTAAAACTTATTAAAAGCGAAGTTAAATATACTAAGAGCGTCTTTAACATACTAAGAGAAAAAGAAGAACTAACTTAGCTGTACACGGGGTATTATTTATAGGGCTCACTATTTCTCTTTTCCCACCCGTTCTACTCAAATAATTCCGATAGGCTCATGACTGATTTCCTTGCCGGGAACTTCAAATTCGTCCATTCAAGAACCGTAAAAAACTCGCGCTCTAAAGTCACGCTTCTTCTCATTGGTGTTTAGTCTGGGGTGTGCGGGTGTTTTGCCACGTGTTCAACTGCTACACCAAGCGAGGCGACTTTCACCAGAGTTTCTCTTTTTTTATCGCCTGATCCATTGTTTTCCCAAGGTTGTCGTTCGTCAAAATCGAACGGGACTCAACAGTTTTATGATTTTTCGCGAACAAAGCATTTCCTTCTTTATGACTTTAGAAAGCTGTTTATTGTACAATGCGCTTTTATTTTGTTGCCGCCAGACTGTAGCCAACTTACTTACAATATTTCTGTGAGACGTTATTTTGCCTCAATCTTCTTATCAACACATTTAATTTGCTTAATAATAACTAAAAACATACATTAAATGATTAATTACGTTAATTACATAATATAGGGTTGCGTGATCTACATTCACGTTATAATCCAGAGGCGGATCCTGAGAGCAAGCAACGCAAGCAGTGCTTGCCCAAAGAAAATCAGGCAAAAGTAAATAAATGATTATATAACCAACGTTTTTGCTGTCACCAACAACTGTTTCACATGCCTTCTTACCTCTCATCTTTTGAAAATCGGCTGCGCATTTTTTACGTATCTTCCAGTCAAAATGATATTGAAAACTTGAGTTGATCAAAGCCATTAATATCACTTTGCTTCCACTTCTGTCCGCTGTTTTTTTAACAGCTGAATGACCGCTCCGCCCCCAAGGCAAACACTTCAAAAAATGCGTCGGTGCACTGCAATTTTCTAACTATGAATTGTCCACAATTTCAAAAATCTTAGAATTTATTGAGAATTTCATAACTACGCTTTCATTATCTAACGTTCTTTTTTACAATAGGCTATAGTCATAAATACTTAAACTTATAATAATCTAAACTATGAGTACGATGGCTTACTGGTACCTTCGTAGAATGCTAAATCACACAGCACCTGGCTCTCCGAAACGCAAAAAACTAGCACCCTTTAGTAGTGCTTTAAGCCGCTAGGAGCGCTAGCAGTGTTCCGGCTCGGTAAAATACGGCCAGTTTTTTTTCTTTATTGTTTTGCTTGTCGCTGTTTGAGGTTAGCTTTTGGACTGCAAGTTACAAGCCAAGGCAAGTGCCGGTTTGCGCCGCTTTTTTAATCCTCATATTAATTACACTTAATCAATATTTTCTCACAGCGACGCAAACAAGTGCGTACCTGAATATTTTTAAATGATTTTCTACCATTGGAATTTTATGTAAATGTGATTATACTGTAGTTAGAGTCGACGCTTGCCCTAACCATCGGGTCACGGATCGTCACTGGAGATAGCGTACCCTATCTCATTTATCTCCTATGCAAATGTCACATATATAAACTTTTCACTTTATTTTATAGACATCTGTAAACGTATGGCTCACAATATAGGCCTATAGGTGTACCAATTCTCGATTGGCAATAGTATCTATAAACAAATATTTTATCAAGCGACTTATAGCTCATACTCTACGCACGACATACATGTTTACACAATGTCCGGCTCAATGAGTCTAAAATTTGAGTGGATAAAAATGAGGAATTATTTGATTGTAGAGTACGTCAGAAGTATAGCGACATTAACGTTATCCATTTATAAATTTTAAACTTAAGCGTCGCACTGCCTTGGTAACCGAACTCATCATTGGAAATTGGGCATAAGAATTCCTCTTGGAGACAAGTTCAGATTCTATTTTTGGGGCACGCAATGTTTTCATGATGGTAACAAAAACCTCACTACGAACTACAAACAGCCCGTACTGTAGTACGGTTTGAAGATCTTTCTTAGAATTATCGCGTACCACATTTCCTTATATGTTGCGCTCAGCTCACTATTAATTATTATCAGAGTTGAGATGCTGCTGACTTAATGAGATCAGAGTGCATCTGCTTTGTATACTTATTTATATTGTTCCAGATGTAAGTGAAGTACACAATGATTAATTGCGGTTCACTTGAGATAACGCTCCGTCATAGATAGTGTCTGTTATTAATTACTTCTTCATTAAAATTAATTATTCCTACGTTAGTAGACAAAAAAACTAAAACTGAACGAACAAATTTAAGATTTAATTGTCCGCTTATCTTCAGGATTTTTAGCAACTTGCGAGTAAATATGCATTTGTTACATTGTATTTCTTGACAGACAGACTTATATAAATACAGTATATACATTTAATATGTATGTACAGACAGACTTTACATTTAATATTAACAGTACCAGTAGCAGCAGCAGCAGTAGTCAAAAACTTAACTAAAAAAAAAAACGAGTGCAGTAGTTTGAATGTTTAGTGTTTATTATATAATTGTACGCTTCACGATTGTTGTTTTACTTAAAAAATAGTTGAGTAATTTCAGTTTTCGAAATTACTTTGATAATAGAAAAAAATGATATAATATTGAAATTTAGCTAATAATATATTTCGTTCAAAATACTGAGCGAGTTCTGCAGGTCAAGGAGCTTACTAGTAATAGTAGTAGTAGTAGCAGCAGCAGCAGCAGCAGCAGCAGCAGTAGCAGTAGTAGTAGTAGTAGTAGTAGTAGTAGTAGTAGCAGCAGTAGTAGTAGTAGTAGTAGTAGTAGTAGTAGTAGTAGTAGTAGTAGTAGTAGTAGTAGCAGTAGTAGTAGTAGTATGGATATGTATGTTACTTTTATTTCTAACGTTTTTGTACTGACAGTGATAGTTTATTTTAGGTAACAATTTTAATACGAATCGCCCCATGTTCTAATGAAAAATATCGTTTATTAATATACTTTACATGTACGCGTTTCAATGAATGAAACATTTTCAACTTGACAAAGAATTAACCACTATGTACAGAGAATTGCTATTAACCAATCATAACTTCAAAAGAATGTTATTTTGGCATTTTAGGGTTAAGCTCGTTGTAGCCCACGAGCGTTGCTGGGGTGGGGTGGGGGGGGCAAATAATTACTGCCTGACTCCCCCTACAACCAACCAGCTTCTTTTCTACGTCAGGATATCTAATTGTATCAAAGATAAGGTCGGGTGTACGTATGTGTTCATATCACGCCTCCTCCTTACACCTGTTCGGTATACAAGTAAAACATATGAAAAGTCCTTTTTTAATAAGTATTTTTATGACTATATTACTACACACATATTACTATACATTACTACACACACACACACACACACACACACACACACACACACACACACACACACACACACACACACACACACACACACACACACACACACACACACACACACACACAGGCACGTTAGAGTGTATGTGCGCGCGCGCGCGGAATATTATATGATTGTTTGTCGTATTCAATATCTTAATGTCTTTTATTTTATTTAGGAGATTTATAAATGCAAGTATTTATTTTAGTCAAGGGTAATATGCATATTTCGTTGTAGGCCTATTATATTTTCCCCATTATTGTTAGATTTTGTTTTTTACAATTTTATGAAACGCTAACAAAAATTTGAAATCATAAACACACAGCTTTGATGTTGTTGGGAAAAAATAATCCAATAAAGTATGCACAGTAGCGTTAAAGCCAAATAAAATAGTAAAAATCTATATAAATTTGAATACCTACCATAAAAAAGTGGCTTATATAAAGAATCGACATATGTTAGAACCGTGTTTAGGGTAGGTCGTTTAAACGATCGCTTTGGGTTTCTTGTTTTTACTTTGTTGATCACTTGACAATTGACAATAATCATCAAGCTCCAAACTTGGATCAGTCCACCGTCTACAAAAGTGTATTACAGACTAAATATTATGGAAACGGCAACCCTGAAGTGAAATGTATAAGCTATAAATATTTGTTGAGTTCAAAATTAACCTAAATACGGATAGCAGCGTGTATAGGAAGATTGATTAAGGGAAACTACAATTTTTTAAATAGATGGTTTGTGCTCTCCTGTTTATATAGAATTTAGTTTACTTTGGTTACTTTCGCAAGGATTTCATTTTTATAAACAAAGTTTTAGTGCACAATAATTTCCCAACATTTTGTCGCATCCACTGGTCAATATCTTGTTTTTGTAGGTCAATGGTCAATGTTAATGTTGTTTTTGTGTTGTTTTGTATACCCTCTTCCGATACGGAACAAAGGATTTTAGATAAAAGTTTTTACCTTTTTGCCTGAGCCAGCTTTCGCTTGTTGTGAGCTTCGTCAGAGGCGGTCGCTAGGAGCGTTGCCAGTTCCGTTTTTATGGTTAGCGCCGTTGTTTGAAATCGTTGACAGGTTGTTGTGTGTGCATTGTGTAATGTGTTCAAAGAGCATATGTCACTTAAATTGTGTCTGTTCATTTAGATTGGTGTTTCCATATGTTTTTGTGCGTTCGTATTTCGAGTTGTCAAGTGTGTTTAGCTTTTGGTTTCCTCTCATTTCAAAGTGAAAATAAATTTGCAATATTCGATTTGTCAAAAATATGTCAAAAAATGATGCTCTTTTAAAACTTATTGAAATTAACACTTATGGATTGTAGTAACAAAAACCAAACCGATAAACCCATAACGTAAGCTAAACTTATACGTTTGAGGTGTGTTTTGATTTTCTGTAACCGGTGTTTCCTGTAAAATGTTAGACAATTTCATTAAAGCTTGGGAGACGTTTTTTTCACTTAATAATCCAAGACTAAATGCCCTGAGTTTTTAAAGAACCCACCTTACTTTCACTGCATCGTATAAACAACGTGTACAATCCGTTTTGAAGTATCCATTTTTGTATTCGTGCGTTCATGTTTGTTTTACTGTTTGATGGTCTATCACACATTACGTTGTGTGTAATGAAAACATGAAAACTGCAGTTTTAGGCCTACTTTGGATTTGAAGCTCGTAATTTACTATTTTTTAACCAGTAAACAGCCATATATTTCCCAGCTGATTGCTGTAACGACCCTTTTCACCTTCTTTTATGTGGAGAAACCGGCGCCAGTGATTTATAAAAAAATGGACAAATTAAATAAAAAGAATAATCTTTATCTAACCACTACTACCCTATATTCAATATTACATCTAAGAACTGGGCTGTTAGGCCGTGGTCCGTTGCTATTAAACGCCATCACGTCAGCGTTTCATAGCAACCGGCCTAACAGCCTGGTTTTTAGATGTAATTTTGAATAAATTGACACCGGCCGTGCAAGCCTGAGACAAAAGTCATTACTAACCTGTTTAACAATTTCTGATTTTGTTATGTCAATGATCTAACTAATCGCAGATCAAAGCGATTAAAGCATTTGGGCGAAGGTCCGCGTGCGCATGCGCGACAGTCGTTGTTTGAGAGAGAAATCCTCCAGTTTAAGTAGCTGACGTTTATGATGTGCCTTTATAAATGACGTGCTCGGAACTAGTCTTGCCGTTGCGTAAGTCACGTGTCACAGGAGGAGACGTAGGAATTTCTTAACGGTGTAAAGACCGTACAGTACGACTGGCAATCTACCAACGTTACGTATTGATGTCAAAATTTGTTATAAATAATTATGCATGAAGGAAAAATGTGTAATGATGAAATATTAAATTTAAGTAAACTTTATTTAAATAACTAGCTGACCCGGCGAGCTTCGTAATGAGGCTGACCGCCTCAGAATCAATAAATGTTGTGTTAACTTATTAGCTGAATTAAATTCAGTTTTTTATTAAGATAAAATGAGTACTCAAAATGAATTAAGTTCAATAAATGTACAAAAATCAAAATGAAATGTATTTTAATTACATTGAAAAGCTGAATTAAATTCAGTTTTTTATTAAGATAAAATGAGTACTCAAAATGAATTAAGTTCAATAAATGTACAAAAATCAAAATGAAATTTATTTTAATTACATTGAAATGAATGCAATTCACATGGCAGCAAGGCATTTGCTTTATTGAAGCGAATCGAAATGATTCGCGTAGCATTGTTGCACTACTTTCTGTTAAACTATTTGCTGGATGGGTTGCACTCGGGTCGATTCCCTTCATTGAAGCACCTTGTGATATACGACATTTTTCGTTTTGTTGTCAGGTGCGAGAACGAACAAAGCGGATGGTTTGCCGACACGTGAACATGCTACGTACAATTGACCGTGAGAGAAACATTTATTTTCTAGATTCAGGCCACAAACACTCAAGGATTGGCCTTGTGATTTGTTGATCGTCATGGCGAATGCAAGACGAATCGGAAATTGTATTCGTTTAAACTCGAATGGCATATCGGTTGGGATCATCGGAATTCTCGGAATGAGAACTTCCTCACCTTTGAACTTTCCTTTGAGTATCGTCGCGTGAATCACATTGCCCATGAGTTTTCTCACCACCAAACGCGTTCCGTTACATAGTTTTGGTTGGTTCAGATTTCGAAGCATGATGACTACCGAGCCAACCTTCAGTTGTAAATTGTGCGGTGGCAAGCCAGGCAGATCCAATGAGTTTAAAAATTCAGTTTGATAGTTGGTTGCTTCGTCTTCGTTTGTTACAGTGTCGATAGATTTTAAGGAATGCAGTGGACCAACGATTTGATTTTGAATTGTGAAGTTTAAGTGATCCACATCTTTGTTCTTTGCCGCGAGAATTGCTCGTTCACTCAACCAATTGTGATTTTTGTGGTTAGCAATGATGTTCGGGAACACTTTGTTGATGAGCTCGTCCTTCGTTGTGACGAAATTGCAAAAATTCGGCGGAAACGAAATCAATCCGTTCGATTCGTCGACAGGAACACGGCCATTACCGATAGTCAGCAATTGCTTGGAGAAATCTTCGGCAGATGGATCGTTTAGCAATGCAACTCGCATGTTTGTCGTCAGCTGAAGTTTCTTCACATAGCGCCACAGAGTCGATGATTTGAGGCAAGCGTTTATTTCATCGGCAGCGGTCGATCTTGGAATGACTGGTAGTGTTTGGCGGAAATCGCCAGACAGTAGAATCATTGCGCCTCCAAAACATCTTGAGTCATTGCGCAGATCTTTCATAGTTCGATTGAGTGCTTCCAATGCGCGTTTGTGCGCCATTGTGCATTCATCCCATATGATGATTTTACTTGCTACCAAAACTTTGGCCATTGCTGAGTGTTTCGCAATATTGCATGTCGGTTTTTCAGTCGTTTGAAGGTTTAATGGCAATTTCAACGCTGAATGAGCCGTTAAGCATCCTTCTAGCAACGTGGCCGCTATCCCATAAGAATCAACTGCTACAGCAATTTCGGATCTCGCACGAACAGTGGCCAAAATCAATGACATGAGGAATGTCTTCCCAGTTCCACCGGGCGCATCGAGGAAAAATAAGCTACCATTTCCATCATCAATTGCCTTCATTAACGTATCGTACACTTCCTTCTGTTGGGGGTTCTACAGTGGTACATTCGTTCGAACTGATTCGTTCAATGCATCTCGATCGTATTCACGTTCACGTTCCAATTCTCGATTGAAAGCGTCGTTCATACCACGATTTAGCGTTGGAATTCCTAACTTTACTAACAAACTGCCGCACATGAGGTAACACATGTCTTCGATCAAAATCAAAGCCTGGTTATGTATCTCCTCATTCACCTCGAGATCGGGATTCCCTGAACTGACACGAATTCGATGTAAAATGTCTTCTGACATGTCATCCTTGTACTTGTTCCACAGTTCACGTGGATTCGATGGGAAGCATGTCGAAATAATGATAGCAAATAATGTGCGTATCTGACTTGGAGATGCAGAAACAATTGCTTCAGCGATTGTCATGTCCCAATGAGTATCGTTTTCAAGCAAATTGAGTTGTTGACATGCAGCACGAAATGTTGGGCACACTACACCATTGACAGTTCGAAGTGATTCAAATGATGTCGGCCCACGAACATTCACCAGCAACAACCGCAAGTAGAAGCATTCGTCATTCTTCGGATGAACTGTGTAAATGCGACCAAGAGCATCAGTAGAACGCACATCCGGATGATCAGGAACCGCATCGCCTTGCTTCCGACGTTGAAATTTCTTCGATGAAGCGTTCCAAGTGTAATAACGTGGCATCTCAGAGTAGAGCAACGTTCGTGCAAACGGATCGCTTTGGCAAATCGAAAAGAAACTTGTCAATGTTGTCGCTGGAGGTGTTTCAGCACGTTGAGCAACATTTGATGCGTTGAAATAAACTCGTTGACCATTCTCCAGATGCACCGCCAAATGTACAACAGTGGGATGACGTTCATGAATGGGGAATGAGAATATACGCCAAATCGCCTCATTGCAGCTCACATATCGACCAACTTGATAGTGCGTGATTTCATCGTTGGTATTTGGAGTTTGAACGCCAAAAACCGCCATATCGCTGCCTTTCGTAACATATTTGCAGATGTATTTGATGGACTTCACTGAATTGCAATACTCCATGTTGCAATGCGCCTTGAATGTTTTGGAAAGAAGTGGCGAATACGGAACAATCCAAGTGTTGTCGACCACGAAATCGTTTCCTTTCACTTTCGTTGTGATAGTTCTACCGTTATCATCGGGTGATCGACGCCGATACAGTGGATAACCATCGTTGCCAGTGATAGTCTCCGCCGTCAAATTTCGTGGATAACGCTTGGAACACTTGCCGTCGACCATGCACGGTGATTGGGGGTTGATGGCGCCACACGGTCCGTGAATCATGTTCGTAATTACAACATCATGCAGGTCTGGATCGGTTTCGGGATCTGGAATCTCGGCACATATGATGTCATCTATTTGGTCTGGTCGAATTCTTTCGACTAACCAAATAAGAATGTGTGCATGCGGCAAGCCTCGTTTTTGCCATTCAATCGAATACATCCAGCATCGAGTATCTCCAAAGACGTGATGCTTAACAATGTAGTTCATCAGCGACCGGATTTTTTGTTTGAAGACACGTGCGGTGATGTCGTGCCCATCACTTGATGTTTGTCCGGGGAGCAGCAGTTGAACAATTTCTATCCATTTCGGATTGCACGTAAAGGTGATGAATAGATCTGGACGACTGTAATGACGAACATATGTCATTGCATCTTGCGCATATTCATGCATATGACGCGGGCTGCCAATGTACGTCGCCGGTAGAATAGTCAATCGACCAACATTGGCTGCATCTCCTTCGGTGCTGATTGCATCGCGTAAATGAATATACTCCTCCGAACGCAGTTTGGCTTGGTTCAACCGAATGAAAGTGAGGCGCTCCGTTTCGATTTTGACGTACATGTCGACGCAATATTGCTGAAGCAATCGACGAAATCGCAGCAAATAGTTGTCAGCATTTTGACGAATCATCAAACGATATGCGTAATAATTCATCGAGCTAACGTTCTTGGTAGTTTCCTCACCTGAAATGAAATCAGTGAAATTAGTGTCATGTTGAAATGAAAATTATGATATCGATACTCACCGCTCAATGGATTTATCATTTTGATATTGAAGTGATAGCCATCGTCTCCTTGCCAAAACATCAGCGGGTTTTGCAATGCATCGTATGAACGGTGTGTTTCGTATATTCGTTGCAGTTGTCCAGTGTCGCGACGTGTAAGCACAATATCGCGCGTTTCCAAGTTTTCACCAACAATCACAATTGCGACTTCATCTATTGTTGGAGCGTTGAATTGGCGTTCGTGTGTTCCAGCTGGTCGTTTATCCGCTCTGATCACGACTTTGTAGTCATCACTTGGTATGCGATCCAACGCAGTTTTGAACAACCGAACCAATGCATGATGTTCATGAAGTAGTTGCTGCAGATCTTGAAGAATTGCTCTTTTCATTGCCGTATTGATCGTTTGACGCCGATCAAGTTGTTCCTCCATATTTCCCATGAAGTAAATTTGGATGAACTTATGCTCTGCGTCTTCAAGCGGTTGCAATGATCCAATTCGATGGTGAATTTGGCCTTGAATCTGTAAAGTCGAAGACGAAGTCAGAATTACTGATTTATGAACACCAAAAGAAAATTAACGTTTACTCTCTCGAGCAGAAATTACCTTGAATGTTGGATTGAATCCGCGTCCTTCGATAATGTCTGCTCCAAATGAAGTCATTTGGAAACATCCGTTGTATCTTTGAGTGTTCGATAGAAAATGTCGTGATTCTGGTGTTTCGCCACGAAGCACTGAATGCAAAGGCTCAGGTGGCGGAAGCAATAATGGCAATTTCACCTTGCCACTGAGACAGCACAATCCAGGCGTTTCTCCAGCGAACTTCAATGCACCGCAATGGTCGCACACAACCTCCATTGGGCCAATTCGAACGAAAGGATGCGAGCTGTAGTCAATTGTGCAATCATATTGAAACGCTACTCGATTCAAATCAACACTTGAAGCATTTCTTCCTGCGCGTCGAAGATTATCACGTTGTTGATCTGTGTGATAAGCTCGACGATTTCTCATTGCCAACCTTGCCCTTTGACGTATTGCCTCTCTTTGTTCTTGTGTTTGTGAAGCACGAAGTCGGGCCATACTAACGCGGCGCTCTTCTCTTGCTATTTCTTGTTCATCTGCAGTGGATTGATTCGCAATATTCCGAAGTCTAATTGCATTAAGGCTTCGTTGTGAAAGATTAGATCTTCTGGGTCGCGGCATTGTAAATAACACTGGAAAATTAATCACACAATTCAAAATTACATAATGAAGCAATTATCGATGCGCGCACAATCACAAATGTGATAACCTCACAAAGTGAACATCTTCGAAGGCAACTTACTGTTTGAAAATCACGATCGAAAATAAAATTCCACAGAATTACGAACGAATCCGTCTGGAAAATTAAACACACAGTCCAAAATTACCGATTGTATTGATTGTCGATGCGCGCACAATGACAAACGACATAACCTTTCACAATGTGCACTTCATCAAACTGAACTCATCTCTTTGAAATCACTTTTCGCTGATGAATTTCAGAAAAAATCGTTTGAAGAGAATTAATTGAATAGAATTCAAATGTAACAACGGTCGAAAACTGAATGAAAATTGGTCTGCACAGCTAGCTCAATGGTATGCAATGAAAGGACCGCGCAACTGAATCAGCTGTCAACCAGCATACAACGCCATGTTCATTTTGTTCCTTTTTTTGTTTCTGTCATGTATCAGAGATGGCGTTGTATACGGATTTTAATTTTTTGTGATTTTCTTACTTTTCCAATGCGCGAGGAAACTTCTCGAAGCCGAGACGAACGAAAAAAATTCATCGAAATCAGTCAATCCGTTCTCGAGATATCATCAAAAAAGCCGTTCCATACAAAATGTATGAGAAAATGAATTTTCTTCATACATTTTTTTTTCGTGAATTTTTCCCATGTTTTAATAGTTATTCCGCTATTCGGGGCGGAGACAAATCCAACAAATCAAAGATCATAAAAATCGGTCCAGCCGTTCTTGAGTTATAAATGGTGTAGCTAACCCGACTTTGTTTTATATATATATAGATTTCAAAAAACTTAATTGTCAACTATTATGTTTTATGTTATCAGGCTTTATAAATCCTGTTGTTTTGTGTTCGTACAGAATTGAAGCAAACATATCTAACAAAACTAGACCGCTGAACGTTTGTTATCACAGATTGGCAAACGTCTCGTATTATAAGTCTATACTAGATAATTATAAATACCTACCTAATGAACGAGCGAAGCGAGTTCTCAGTTTTAACTCAACCGTTTGTGTATCTGTCTATTTGGGGTAGCCCTATAGGTCTCGTCTCACAATAGTTTTTGAACGCACCAACCAAATTTCGTAAAACTTAACACTCATGTTTGTACTTTCACCCCACGTGCCCTTATACAAATGTAGTGTTTACTTTGAAAGTATTTTAACTTTAGGGGCACAACGACACAAAAATAAAAGTCAAAACTTTGAAAAAACGTAAAATTTTATGTGTAGAATTTATAAAGACGACTATAGACGCTTAGAACATCGGAAGATTTTTGTTCTGTATATAGAATAACTAGCTTTCACAGTTAAATGTTATTTTTAACCTCTTCATTTGTGTATGCATACAAAAACAAAAACTATAAAATATAAACAAAATATATAAAATTAAAAAATAAAATATATTAGAAACGACATATTAGAAACACACCTACTTGTGTGTTTCTCGGTGTCTAACGCTAAGAATTATATATATATTGCAACGATACAAATTAAATCTGCATGGATAGGTTATATTGAAATTATTACAAGAGAGTCTATATCTGGAGGTAGGAAAATTTATTAAATTAAAACATTAAAATTTACTATTGCCTTATTACTTCATAATATTAAATTGTTTATAAAAAATTTGTCTTTCAGTAGTTGAGTCTATGGGCTTGTTTTACAACTATGTTACTTGTTGCGTTGATTCCACTGTTTGCGTAGCCTCTCGACGCAGTTCGACTGGACCGCTGCAACTCTGCACGTCGACCGTTCGAAGATCACTAACGCTGACAATTTATGTTGAAACTTCACGTCTTTGCACACACAACACTGCGATATGAACTGAAATTGTTTACAATTTAAATTTACTTTATCTCAGGGATTAAAACTGGGTAAAATAGATCGTGTATTGATCTTACACAAACTCCGGTTTCTTGAAGTGTTCTCGCGTAACTATCAAAATATCTCGGCAGATATTTTGCCCCTAGCGGATATCTTCCACTGTACGCGGGAAAGCACTAGAATGATCTATTTATTATTTGAGTTCTCTAAGTGGTAATGTTTACGAAGAACTCGAACCGTGAGCCAACTTCTAAGTATACAGGAAAACGACCTGTCTTGTCACGAAAAACTCGTGCCAGCGAGTACGTTTTTCAATAACGAGTCTTTGGAAGGAACTGAACAATTAAAAGATTCAATACGCTGAAAGCGTCCGTCTCAAATAAATTTTGGACCCTCTGATTGGAGGAAAATCTAGCAACGTCACAGATGAGAACACAGATAGACTGAAATCAGGCTTAAACTCTGTTCGATTCTGCAAAGGCCTGTCTAGATTTAATCTACAAATTTTATTACTTTCTAGGAGATAACGAAAATGAAAGAAGATTGATTCATTAAAAAAACATGTAAAAATTATAGTTGTAGAGAACTGATTATATAGAAAATGTAGCTTGTAACCATGAGAATACTCTGTCCAAGTTTCAGAACGAAATGTTACTTTTCCTCGAAGTTATTAAATAAAATGTAAATCACACGCTCACCCTCGCACTTACACATAAATATTTCACATGACATAAAAGAGAATAAAATTGTGAACATTTTGACATAGCATAGGCCTACTTTTTTAAACATAGCTTGGTTCAAAACTTATGACTACTTTAAAAAGAAAGAACAAAATCAATTTAAAACATGTCTAATGTCTATGGCCATCAGAAAATGTTATATACCATTAGTATTCCACTTAAATGAACTTCATATCCTGTGTACTGTTGCAATATATATATTAAAATTTCAAGCTCAGGGAGTTTACAAATTATATATATATATACACACATATATAGGCTTTTGATTTTTTTTTTTTGTCCTTAGAAGGGTGCAATTCTGTCTCTTGAATGATTTCCATGCGGAATGAACTGACGCAACAGTTTTGTAAGTCTGTTGCCACTTAAAACGACTATCTTAACGATTAAAAACGTGATGATGTGATGTTTAAACACATAGTCATGGGCTCCTGATCCTCTCTGGCTTGTGCTTCTGCAAGTAGGCCTACTGTACTCAGGACTCCTGCGGTGTTTCCTGCAAAAGTAAATGCAATCAGTCTATCTCTATGGCGTTAGATTGCTACATTAGATGCTCATTTTCTACAAAATTTACTAATAGGGCCGAAATGTGCTACTAACCGCTGGTGGGATCTAACTGCCGATGCAGATATAATTCGCTGAAACGTTAATTAGATAAAACAGAGTGTATTAAAGGTGAGTAATGTTAAAGCTAAGCTGAGTTCCAACGTAAACATTACAATTTATTTTCCTGACTACGGGTTAACGTATACGACTGATGTCCTCAATTGTATGGAAATATTTGACTACAGAAAGTGGTGTGATATAATTAGAAAACTAATAACACACGTTTAACAGTGATATAATCGCCTGATCATACCGATCTCATATTAAATTCAACGTAATAACGAGGTATACCGTACAAAGAGTATTTCATCGCGATGATAACACTATGTCATGTAGAAATACGACAAATAAGAAACCATTGAGGGTACGACAAATAATTTTTTGGCCATTTTTGTTTTTTTGTTCATTATTGTAGCCTGGAATGTCCTGAACAAAGTGATACATAACATGTCCATGTTAGAAAATTGTAACCTCATTAAAAAAAACAATAATAAAATGACTAGTTCACAGAAAATTTGCGTCAATTCTCAGGGCCTACTACGCGCTGCCTCACGAGTGGTGCGGATATAATCGAGCCAAAGTGAGCAAAGAATCTTATACACACAGACACTCCCTTCCTAAAACAGTTTTAAATCAAATGAAACCAATTTTTAAAGATCTCTTTAATGAAACCATTTTGAGTAAATGCTGTTTGGGAAAAGACCCAGAATCAAAACGAATCATTCATCCCGGTTATTTGGAAAAGACTGCCACAAATTATTTTTGTCGGCATCACAACACTAAATGTAGGGGTGTATGATCCAGTTATATCATTTAATAAAGGTGCAGTGGGAAAACTGGATAGGCTATGCTTAGTACTTTGTGAATAAAATATAGTGAAAATTCTAAAGTGTGGTTACGGCATATCGACAAACGCGGGTGCGAAAAGCTGATAAAAATTAAATGTAGGCTAGGTGAAAAAAAGAAGAGGAAACAAATGAGACAAGAAAAAAAGGAAGAAAGAAGAAAAGAACAACACAAGGATTATGGAGCTGAACTGTTATGAAGTGTACGTTGCCCACTATTTTATCAGGAATGCATAAAAAAAAATATCTTCTTTAACTAAAATGAGTTTCCTAAAAACCCGTGTTTTTATTTTACATATGTACCTTTTTCTCAGGAACTATAAAAGATAGAGACTTTAAATTTTTACTGTAGCTAAATTACATAAGATTACATGTGTGGAACCAGAATTATGAGGAAACGTACTATAAAAAAAAATTTAACTTAAAACTCTTGAAAAAAGCACATTTTTGGAGACTTTTTTAAAAAATCAAATTTTTTTTTAAGTGACTCCAAAGTATAATTCTGCTTTCATAGGCAAATAAAGTGACCTGTAAAATTTTAGCTCCCTATCTTTTATAGTTTCTGAGAGAAAAAAGTACATAAAAACCATAAAAATAACATGGGTAACGTAGGGTGTAAGGTTCCCGCTTAAACTGTGTATTTGGGTCTCAGTGTTTTCCTGCTACTGTAATGCTGCGACTTCTTTAACTTAATGGTAACAACAAATAATGATTCTAAGTGACTATACAATTACATGATTGTATTACCGCCTTATAAGGCAGGCAAAGATATTACCAACACATACTTAACGCATTTATTTTTGCTTGTTAGTAACAATCAACCCTCTAACTCTGAGGCATGTGTGAAATATATTTTGTCTTCCACGTGTATTATATATTCAGATAGACGACATGTTGTGCATTTTTTATTAAGTCGGTGGAACGTGATTTTCCGATGTTGGCAGCTTAACAAAAAAATGTAAGAAAACTTGTCTATTGAAAAGAAGCATTCAAATGAAACGGAACAATTGTCACGTCGCGTCTTGCGAACATGATACAATCGATACTCAACAGCGATTTTATGTTTCCCTAGTAATTGTATACTGTTTCTGTTTGTAAGCGGAATAAATTTTCTTCGCTCAGTTTCCAGTTACTCGAAGAAATCGATCTACTTTTCGATTGTAGCTCGTTTCTCTTTCTCTTTTAATCAATCTTCCTTCCCCATCCACTATCTCTCCTCTTTCCCCCACACTTATTCTTCCGCTTTTCTTTCTCTATATCTGTCTAGCTGGGTAATTCCGTGTTAGTCTGTCTTCTGATTTTATTTCTCTGTGTGTTGTTTCTATATGGCTGCTTTAGCGGCCTTAACGGGAACAGTTGAGACATCAATATAAACAATACATAAAACACACACACTAGTTATTGCCTTATATTGCGTAATATGAGTGAAACTCATAATAGGGAGAGATACAAATAATTAGTAACGTGTTGAATATATGTTTGTTAGTGCACATGCGATGCAAAGGTACCAACTTGGGCACTGATGTAACCATGAAATATAGACGTACTTTCAAACGAATTAAACGAAACAATTTTACAGTTAATTATCATGAGCCAGATTACAAAAGACATGTAAAACAATAGTATAGCTGAACAAACCCACCCATCCGACAAAGGGAATTCCTGCTGTGTAAACATAGTTACAACATGAGATGGAGAGCACAAAACAGCATGCCAGTACGAGTGTTGAATGTAGGCTATATGTTAATGATCTGAGTACTTTTGGAAATCGAACTCTGTGTGTCTGTATACATATACTTAATTATATGTATGCATTATATAGCTTAATGCAGAATTTGTATAACAGGTGTGTGTGTGTGTGTGAGTGTGTGTGTGTGTGGTGTGTGTGTGTGTGTGTGTGTGTGAATAATAATACATAATATTAATTATAATAAGTTAATATTTATTAGTAAAGGGATATTTATAATATGTACTATTCATATTTATAATAAATTAGTATTTATTAATAAAAATTTTATTGGTATTAATAAATGATAAATTATTATATAGTTAATTATTATCAATAATAATATGTGTGTGTGGGTATATAAATTCCAATTTTTTTCAAAATGTTGTTTTTAATTAGGCCTAATATAATTTATACCAGTAAACAACAAACGTTTTCGTAAAGTGCCAACTTTAGACTTCTCACAATTTTAGACTTACTAAGCCAAGAGGGAAAGAATAAATCAATTATTGTCACTTTAAGTGCGTGTACGAGTAAGAATAAACGTTTACCCGAACATAAACGTTCATTAGCAAAATCCAAAAACCGATTAGATTAAATTAATTATTTGATACCGTTACCAATCCGCATTTCAATAATTTCTTGTAGACACAACAATTTAATGCACTATAATTGAAATCTGTCACGAATAAATTTTTTCCACAGTTTGTAACTGCAAAAATCACTAACTCATAGGCCATAGAATCAACTGGGAGGGAGGGGCCGGATTTGGTCCACGGTATGTGGTTTGCTGACGCCTGGTTTATAAACAGAATTATTACTGTTGCACACCACTATAGAAAAATTATTCCGTCAGATCGGAATTCTGAATTCTGAGCTGAGAAGCCTGAAAGCGCTAATCGGAATAATTTTTGTAAATAATAGTAATAAACAGTAATAATTCTGTTTGTGATTATAAACCACTAACACAACTTTCTTCATTGAACGCCTGGTTTATACTATCAGAATACTAATGTAATACTATGCCATCAAAGAATACTTCTTTGTTGCAAAAGTTGCATAGTTGCGCGCGCGCGCGTACACACACACACACACACATACACACCTTCAAAGTACGTAAACATTTACGTTCAGTTTTTCATCCGTTTTCAACGTAAAAACTGGATGTAGCTACCTCTTAACTTTTAGTTCAAAATGAAAATTGCTTGGTCTTGCCTTGACAGTGAACGGAGACAAAGATGAAGCCAAAGCTATGTTTTGGAACGCAGCCTACTATAAACTGAAGATAACTGTATGACGTACTAAGTAAATGAAACTGTACAAATATTTAGTACAATAAAAGTTACCAATTGTTATAAGTTCTGTGTGCCATAAAATTGCCGAACAAGTTTTTTTTTTGTATAAATTTATTAGTGATTACATGATTTATCCAAGTATGCCGATAGCTTTATTGTGCATACATATTGCTTCGTTAAGGATTCCTTTATTCTTTTGTTTCATCTACCATCTTATCAGCTGATTTGTATTGATATTCCAGTTTGATTTACTACAGGCTTTCCTGCGTTTTCCTCATTGGTAGATGTACACATTTACGTGTTAGAATGTTAGTGTTTTCTTGTTTTGCATTGTTTTTTTTTAACTTTTGTTACGTTCTTTTAGTGCGCCACTTCTACGCTACATGATCCTCTACAAACTTTTCATTGTCTGCAGCTTCGGATTCTCGAAGTAAATTAAAGTAATATATAAATCATAAGGTTTTTGCTTGAAAATGAGATTAATATTTAATTATGCTAATTTGATATGTAGCACCGTGTGTTCACATAGTTGTACATTCACTTACGTATACAGAAGAAAGTGAATACATTATACCCACTGACAGTTACTTTCCCATCGAGTCAAGTAGTCAGAGTTGGAAATCATTAGGAAAACACAACTTCCTCAGGTACAGTAGACGTTACAAAAGAGAAAGTAAAATTCCATCAGGAACGAAGAAAGTCGCACATATGGACATAATGGACGCAGAGTTTTTCATGTTGTACAAAAATTAGAGAAGCTCTTAAAGTAGTAGCTACAAATTTCTTTTAAAGGAAAATATGTAGGAAGGGGAAGACTATTTAGTTAATTACATTTTGTGTCAGAAAATCACGATATCTAAATTGAAGACAGGCGTCACACGGTTCTCATATTCGACACATAGGAACCTGTTTGCGATGGATGATCGTATCTATTATCCACGTTTGAATCAAAGAGATGGTCGATTTGTTCTGTATATTGTTGCTTCTTGGGGTGGGTTCCTTAATTCTGATCTCCTGGAGGTTGTCATTCTCGTCCACCATGATTTAACAAAAATAAAGTCGTAAATTGAAGAGTCATTAATGGATGCGCGTATAGGCCTAATGAGTCATTGTGCACACACGGGTTAAGAATCGTATAAAAACGTCCGAGGTACCAGGCGCTGAGAGTACAGGATATGTAACCAATAATAATCCTGTAACCGACACGAGCAGCAGTCTTAGTATAAAAATAATTATCTGAATTCTCCGTTTGTTATTAATACTTTTTAAATTCCTTTTGCCGATTAAATATGACTATATTTTCATTTTCGTTTTTGCCTGATTTTTCTGTCTCTGCATCCTTTTGTTTGCTAATTTTTCATTGTCTCTTTTGTTAGTCTTCTACATCTTTTGATTCAGGTTTCAAACAGATTATTTCATCACGGCAGAGGTGTGTGTGTGTGTGTGTGTGTGTGTGTGTGTGTGTGTGCTTTGTGGCGCGCCTTGTGTTTTAAATCCCTGTTTTTATTCCGTCTGTCTGGTTGAATTAATGTTTTCAGCATGGCTGCCTGTTATCTTTCTATCTGTTATTTTTCCATGTCATTTTCAATCCATTTTATCTGTGCCTACATTTCCGCTGAGGAGGCTGGTTTCTGTAAAAGACTTGACTTGACTGTCACAACTATTAATTCCTACCACGCGTTGTTAAACACATTTTCATTCACAACGTTTGCAAGTTAACTACAGTTTAAATACGTACTGGTTGAGTATGATTTTCTTTGAACGAACTCATGTGCTGTCTTCGATACATTTGGACAGTTTTTTTTAGTTCTAAATTTAAAATTCTTAACTTTTTAATTTTATCTCATTGATTAATTTAGACTAAAGGGGCAACTTAATAAGGTAATTTAACGACCTTCATTAACTAATTTATTTTTTAGAATCGCATTTATCTTAATTTTATGATTTTTGTGTATTTAAATTTTAATATATTACGTCGTAAACAAATTTTAAAGAAGAGCGTAGGGCCGATTCCCACGTTTTCTTTGTATAAACGTCTCGGCCTCCTAATGTTTAATTTAATGGATTCACTTTACTGTCATTACTTGTCTTCTCAGTGCATATGTCACGTGTGTGGTGTGTGTGTGCGTGTGTGACATGATAAATGGCCGGAGCTAAGCGTCTTTGTCGTTCGTTTCCGTATTTAAATAACAAGGAACGCTGAAAAAGTAGTCAAAGCAGAACGGTGACAGACGTGTCAAATATTTACAATTGCATCAGCCTTGAGACGGCTTTGGACATGTCTCCAAATGTTTGCTTCGACGAACTATAGACTATGTTTTCTTAAATTCACAAAAACCAGTTATATTTCAGTTAACAGAAGAAGAACCGTTATTATTATAAATTTCAAATGCATTTTTGACTCATTAACTATTTTGTGTTAGGCATCTACAGTACTACAATTATTTATAGTTCATTAATTATGAATTTATACTCCTCGTTCTAAAATAATCTAATTGCAGATATTTAAATACTTAATAACAAATTAAAAACAATTGTATGATATTGCACAACAGAAAAGGTATTTAGGCCAACTTTGATTGAAAGAATCTAGATATTTCTTGGATCTGAGTAAGAAAAAGAGCAACTAACAGTTTAAAAATATAAAATTGATCGTTTATTAAAGATAAACCTAGTATGTTATCAAGCAGAATAAATTATTGACTAATTCATTTATTAAATCGCTTATTAAAGTACAAGTTTTGATGAATATTGGCTATTCGGCAGCAGACATTTTTTGTGTACATTATTCAATGCGATACATTAGGTGATCCACTAAAATCTTTACCATTAAATATTAAGAAATTATTAAATGCAGAAACAAAATAAAACTGATTTGAAACTGTAGAAAACCTCAGGCAGAATTCAGAATTAAAAGATCCACCTCAAAGGAAACGTTGACTGTGTCTTCCTTCTTTACGTAAACTTAACTCTACCCACTGCTTCGGGATGATCTGAGAACTATGTTGTCGTTAATGTTGTTAGTGCTGGAATGACGTTCCTCGAAGGTGTGAAAGAGTTGTATGACTATTTGCATACATTCTGTCTTAAAAAAAATAAAAATTAGGAAGAACTTAAAACGGCTTCTTCGAAACAGTGAAGTCTTCAAGCAAAGTGGTTACAAGAACCGTTGAAGCATCTGATCTGTGGAATCTTATATCACTTTGCTGGAAGTAATCTTATGCAAATTTCATGAAGACCAGTTCATATTCCTCGCCGTTAGCGTTATCTAAATCAAAATAGGACAAATAAGTCTTCTAGTTTGAAACTGAGCACAGAACACCAATATGGTCGGAATACAGAGGATGCTACTGGATCACATATGGATTTTCGGCCGCCAAATGTCTAGAGTTTTGTAAACTCACAAGTGAAACCCACCTCATCCATAGACGTATCCGTCAGTCGAGATGCGGCCTGGAACCACCGGTAGTACCGGACTGTGTCCTGTTTGCCCGACACTTCCAGTTAACGTGTGATATGATGTTCCATAATTTTGTTTTCCTAACAGATCTCCATCATCTTCCACATGAAAGCCAGTTTCTTGACTTAATCGACGCAGCGATTCTGTCACTATGGCAATAGATGATGACAAATATCAGCAATATTCGAATTACAGTATTTCCAAATGTCAGCAATATTTGCTGCGTGCCATATTTGTTTTTTTCTACTTCCACTAAGTAGGAAAGGGCCAATCGTTTGTGTGATCAATAAAACTGCTGCTCGCTTAAGTTTCACAATGAAAGTACACCGTTCAAGAGCACCATTATTAGCTAACCAACGCAACGCTCAGTACATTCAAACGTTAACAAATAAATAATACAAATCATCTAGACAAACGCAATAATGACATCCATTGCCAGTTGTGTTAATTCTCCTAGAGAGTTACTATACTTTAGTTTGGCTTTATATAATTTCTGGGTATAATAAATGCTTAAATCTCAATAAAAAATAGTAACGTGGACAGTCCTATAGACGAATGCGACTAAGACTGTTACGGGGATCCTATCATGCACCCTCAAGAGTAATGTTCACGTAATATTAAAATAATGTACGTTATATAATTTAGTATTACATATAAAATTATAAATATTAAATATTAGTTAAATATATATGGTAAAAAATTATTATTAATAATACCATAA
The DNA here is from genome assembly GCA_034769895.1 of Magicicada septendecula. NCBI lineage: Eukaryota > Metazoa > Arthropoda > Insecta > Hemiptera > Cicadidae > Magicicada > Magicicada septendecula. The sequence goes on from CM068367.1 coordinate 497,476,309, forward strand.
TTGATATTATAATAATATAATCAATAATTATTTTATAGTAAAATTCTGTATTCAGTTTTAATTAATCGTTGAGATGTGGGAGTTTTTGACATCGATCCCCCCAAAAATTGGCGGGCAAGAAGCAAAAATGTGAGGGATCAAAATAGTGAACAAATCTCAAAAATTCATGTGGGATTTCATATTAAAGAGAAATTTTAACCAATATCCAAATATAGTACTCACTTTTAAAAATCTCAAAATTTTGGGACCCCAGGGGTCAAAACGTGGTCAAAATTGTGAAACAAAACGCAAAAATCCATATGGGGTAGCAAATTAAAAAGAATTTTAGCTAATATGTGAATATAATATTAAGTTCTGAAAATTTCAAATATTAGGACACGAACACCCAAAAAAGTACCAAACATTTTTTAAATCCACCCGGATATCAAACTAAAGGGAATTTTAACACATATCCAAATGTAACATGTATTATGAAAAGGTTTTTAACTTTCGGGGAAACAGGGGCGGTAAACAGAAATCTAAAATTTGAAGGTAATTGTAGAAGTCTATGTGAGGAATCAAGTTACGAGGCGTATCTTTACAATATGACAGAATTAATATTTCTCAACACTCCTCGTAAATTTTGGATTGCCTCCAAACCATTTGTAAGCTATGCTTACATAAACCTTTACTGTTCTCAGTTATGTATATTTGTGAAAAGTATTAGATATAGACTTATATAGACATCTATGGAAACAACATAAAGTTGAAAGCTATAACAAAATTATTTGTTATGTAGGCATTGGGTTATAAATTTAACTAAAAAAAGAAAGAATGATGCAGTAGTTTCAATTTTTAGTGTTTACTGTATGATTGCATGCTTTACAATTGTTATTTTACTTACAAAATAGTTGAGTAATCGCAGTCTTGGTATCTACGCTGATAATTGAACAATAAATGTATTTCGTTCAAAATATTGAGCGAATTCTACAGTTCAGTGAGCTTACTAGTATAATGCATTTTATTAATAATAATATTATCATTGGCATCTGGATGTATGATTATTATTATTGACCTAGTTAAAAAATAATCGTCATTCCAGCAATGCGTCAGTAATCTGTGATCTCTCTTGGCAAAATTACAAGAAGTATTACCTTGCTCATAGGGCGTCTGTAAGTAGTGGAAATGTAATCGTCGTTATTATGTCACTGTGTTGTGTAAGTTCAATTGAAATTACGAGGGCATAGATCTGATTTCAGGTTTACCTGCATCTGTAGTACATATCAATGACTTTTTGCAATGACAACTTTAAGTTGAAGAAATCCGGTTCTCATAAAACTGGAGACGTGTTTACCACCGGGTGTTTGGTTAAAATATCTAATGACGACTTGTTAAATACCATGCACCTAATAAATTTTAAAACCCAAGAAAATTTTATCATAGTGCAACGGTTGAGTTCATGTATCATTGTCAAACAGAACATTGGCTCATGAATATTAATCAAATGGCTGAAGGCAAATTGCCACACCGTAAAGCAGAAAAAAATAGTGGCATATCGCAAAGGGTGAACGTAAATTAATTGCCACTCACTAATTATTCCAACGACACTTCAAGATCAAATACAGCTTGTCCCGTTTCCTCACTTTTAATTATTAAGACATTTCAATCCACTCTGTACCATAAATCATGGATCTATAATATCGTGGTTATAAATGTTTATTTTTAAAACTGTAAATTGTTTCGTGGTGCTCGACGTAGTCTATAAATGGTGCTGCAACACATGAGTGAGATGTAAGTTGCTCTTTCATCGCTACCCGACCGAAACGTTCACTTCTTTCAGAATCAGATAAATGAATTAATCGCCTGTGCAAAGTTGTGTAAATTCATTAAAATTATTCCATTCGCTTCCACAATTCACAATTGTTAAGCAGAAAAATCTCATATGTTTAATTTATTGGTTCAAATGTGCTTCCGGTCTAGGTAGCGCTTGGCTACTCGTATTAACATGATGTTATATTTACCGCCAGTCGCAGATAACCAGTAGGTATCTTTTTTAATCATAACTTTCTTTACTTCTCCAAATAAGGGAAATTTATTTTTTTTAATAAATTTCTGAAAAATAGTTTTTCTTAAAGCATATGTTATGTTTGGTAGCATCTTATTAAATATTTTTACACCATGGGCAAACCCTTCTCTATACTCTCAAAGGTTTTCCATTCTTTCACTTCACAGTTCCGTCAAATTTTATAACGTATTTTATAGTAATTTTATAGTGCACCGAAAGACAAAAAATTCATATTTTTGACTTCGTCCAGCTGATCTACCAATAAGTATAAGAGGTAACTAATTTGTTCCTACTGCTGAATTAATGTTTTTCAAATGATAAACTATTATTTTCTCATCTTGAAGCCACAAACAGAAGATAATTCGTAGGAAGAAACACTTTTATAGGAGGAAACGCTCTTATATACTAGCTCTTTGAAGTTCAAACGAATGACGAAACTTTATCCACTTATGATGAAACCAAGTTGTATAATTCTTCTTTGTGTATTCTTCTGACATGAGGTAACTAGCGGATAATTTTTCGCTGTGTACTGATAATTGTCATGCATTTCTTTTCACCGTCTATTTATTATTGTCTGTAAATTGTAAATAACAGTAGGGGAAACATCGTTCCGTTGTTCAGTTGGACTGCCTCTCCCTGAAACTCCTTATTAGAGTTTATTTTTTGCTCCATTCTTAAAACCACGTGTAAAGTGTTTCATTAAGTGTGACAAATTAAAATACTTTACATGTGTAGCGTTTTTTAAGGGAGACGATGTTGGCCTGCGATATTGTTAAGTTTTGATAATTTTGTCTCACTTACCTGCTTCCTCAAATCTGTAGACCTTCAAGCAATCGTCTAGCAGGGCAGGACGTCATGGGTGCTGACTTCCCAGTCGGACATTTTTCCGGAACGGGACAGCAACTTTCTGCTTAGTTCCCACCTATAAGTAAACATTTCAACTAACCGTATTTAAACCATCCATAAAACTTGAAAGCGCTAAGTAAAATTAAAAATTAAAGTCCTTTGGTTGCAAGAGGCCGGGATGAAACATGAAACTTTGGAATGCGTAAACGAGCTGTCAAGGCATCTTTAAATTTATTTAAAGGAATTCGAAGGTGTTCAAAGCTGTTATTTCCACATCGAAATATAAAGTTTTGTTGACCATTTTCTTAATTTTTAATTATTCCATTGTGTGTCTGTGCAATTTCTAGTTTCTGTGGATTTCAGTTTTTAGTGTTTGGGATTAAATATTTGTAAGATAAAAAATATTGACTTATAACTTACATTTTTAAATTGTAGAAATGGTTAAAACCTAGCAAGTTACTGTGTAGAAAAATCTTATTCTTGAAGGAACAGCTTGAAATCTTGAAATCAAGCTGACACGTTTAATAAATATTTGTAAACAAGTGAGGCTAAAACACTTCTTATCCCACCACCAACGACGGCTGATAATTTTTACTCCGTCATTTGGCAACCTAGATGAGAACATATATGTGTTGAGACATCTAGTTGTTGGGTGACAATCTTAAAGTAGAATCTCAACTAATTTTACCGAATCTTTTTCTGAAATAGTGACAGTGTGACGATTTAAATTGTAAAATAAATAAAAATATTTAATAATAAAAATATAAAATGGGAAGTTAGTGAAAACCATTAAATCGCACTATTAAACCAAATACCCCTGAACTAACTCATAATAGTAATGAGAATTAAATAAGAAAATTTAACTAAAATAATTAATTTAAACTGTGAAAGCAAAAGTTAAAAATAAAACTGTTAACCCTTTATTAAATTTATCATGCTATGACCTGTGTATTCCGGATCCAACTTGCGTACCGACCCGGCATTAAATAAGAAATACCTGTAAACTATAATGTAAATAATTAATAATTTAAAGTCACTAGTAGTAGTTGTAATAACTTCTGTAGACAAGCAAAGGTCTCGATTGTTTATTTGGTCAAACTGTTAAACTGTATTACTAATTAAAAGTTGGAACTATATTATGGCGGAGTATTTACTCCGCGTCGTTGCAACTTTCCTGTTGTAACAATGTGGGACTAATGATGCGGCTTTCAAACTGTAAACAGAAAAAGACTTTTAAAAGATAATCTATAAGCGCTAAGTTTTAAAATGGTGTAACCAGAAATTTCTGAAATCATACGTTGTAACATAACTCTTGAGATGTAAGATTGTATCATTGCTCAAACTAAATAAAACCATTCTTCAAATTGTACTTAAGTAACAAAGTAATCGTCTAAACAAATAAAGTAAATTAATAAAGTAAATTTGAAACTTCTTAACTAGGTTAAAGAGAGACTCGGATCCGAGGTAACAACATTGTCAGTATGATCATTTTTATGATAGAAAACCCCCTTACAATTTCTGAGTAAGTAAAATTTTTATTTGTAATGTGTTACCTATCATATGTAAATAAAGGGATGTCATCTTTGTTACATACTAAAGTGAGTGCATAAATCAGCTGAATTCCCTCCCCTAGTTTCCTTTGATTAGAGTAATTATAATTATTGTTAGTGAAGTGTTTGATTTTTCAGTTTGTTACAACGTAGGCAGCCTGTATAATTGGCTAGAGTCAATTATCACGGGTTCCCTGGATTATAACGTAGCCGACACGTTATAACAGGCTTCGAATAGAAAGGTCAACGCTGCAATTCCTAAAAGATAAAAACTGAAATGAAACCAGCATTGCAGGGCGACCAGAAAGGCGCCATAACATGTCGAGACCGTAGGAAAGCGATGCCCAGTCGGTATAATGCCAAACGATCCGAATCACTGAACAAGAATGTAGCCCGGTGACTTGTATATCGGAACGGTAGTAATAAGTGGCTCTGAGATGTTATACGTTCGTGACTTCACACTGTTTCAACAGAACGTAAATAGTTTTTGGAGGGCAGAATTGAGATGGTAAGAGTAGGTATGGTTCAACATCTTCCTCCACAAGATGTTTATCTAACCGGAATTCAAGTATAAGTCATTTATTATTTGTTCTTAAATCAATAACAGATAACTTGGTGTTGTAATGTTTTGCGTATTATAGGCGTCTGAGAAGTGGTAATCAGTTTTTATGCAAAATTGTCTGAAGGAATGACAAAGTGAGTCAAAAGAAATGTGTTCAATTAAAATTATTTCAGTAGAATAGCTTGCACGTGCAGAATATTAACAATATTTTCTTATACATTTGGTAATCCTAGTAATAATAATAATAAACTACAAATACTTTGGCTTGGATTAAATTAACACACGATTTATATTGTTGTGTGGTAACATGGAAGACCACTAATCTCACTAAAGTTTTAATAGCTTCCTATTCAACATGAACCAAATTAAGTTTTTATGTTATTGATTATAAGGTAGATAAAGATTACGTTGCCGCATGCTCAACAAACCATAACCGTTTTGATAAATTTAAAGTTTCGTTATCATCAGCGTAATTTTAAACGCGCCGCGCGAGTAGCTTCCCATAAACACTCTATACCATATATCCGCTGCAATAGCTAGGGGTGCTTAACAAATATTAATAGGCGTGCTTATTAATATAAATTATTAAGAATTATTTAAATTTTGTCAGCGTTTCGTTAAAAATGTATTTAATTGACAAATGTTAGCGTAATCCACGTTTTGTTGATTCATCGTTTTTGCCCAAAATATGTTTTTTTTTTCATAAGATATTTTTTCGAGGATTCGGAGAAAGTTTCAAATCATGGCCTATAGATTTTCGAAACTTATTCTTCAGTTATTTTATTTCAGGTCAGGAAGGGGAACTAGAGAAGCCATACTAGTGCTGCGACTGATAGTAGAGAGGAGAATAGAAGTTAACAGTAAGAGGTATTTGACCTTCATCGACCTGGGAAAAGCTTTCTACAGGGTTGATTGAGAACCCTTATTTCAAGCAATGAGGAATTTTGAATTTGATTGGAAGGATAGAAGAGTGATTTTCAATTTGTACAAATTGCAGAAGAAGACTGAAATTGATATAAGCGGCTGCAAAAAAAGAAGCCAGAATAAAAAGAGGAGTCAGACAAGGAAGGAGTCTGACAAAATAAAAAGAGGAGTCCTTTGTTACCATATTTGTTCAACCTATTTATTGAAGAGTGAAAGAAAAAACCAAAGGCATTAATATTAATGGAAGCATTCATTGTATTCGCTTTGCAGATGATGTAGTAATAATCGCAGACTCGGTAAAAGAAATGAATAGAGTGTTATAAATCTTGTCTGAAACCATAGGGAAACTTATATTAAATATTAACAAGAAGAAAAACAAAAACAATGGTGATAGCGGAGAAGAAAGAGAATGTAAAACTAGATATTAAATTGGGTAATACAATTTTAGAACTGGTTGGAAATTTTTGCTACCTGGGGAGCACCATCACTTGTGAAAATAGATGAGGGCCAGAGATTAAGAGAAGAATAGCTCTAGAAAAGCAGGCGTTTTAGAACAAAAGGAATTTACTTACAAATAAGCACTCAAGTACGGAGGTAAGAAAATGTTCGGAAAAACATTTGTGTGGAGTGTCGTAACTTGCGGATATGAGGCGTGGAACCTCGTCAAAATGGAAAGGAGGAAGTTGGAAGCAATGGAAATGTGGGTCTGGATGACAACGACGAGGACGAGTTGTATGGATAAGAAAAGTAATGAGCAAGTCCTCGTAGAAGAGAACGAAGATAGATCACTTTTAAAAATGATTGGAAGAAGAAGGGCAAAATTGATCGGACACGTGTTACAACACAATCAATTCTTAAGTAACACTTTTGAAGGAAAGATGTTGTGGGGAAAGCTAAAAGGACGACCAAGAGTAACGTTCTTCTAAGACATGAGAAAGGAGATGAACTTACTATCGTAATGCGGTTTAAAGAGGACAATGATGGAGAGAGACGTGACTAACTCGACAAGGCAATAGCTAGGCTAGGCCTTTAGATGATGATGATGATGACTCTTCAGGTTTTCAGATCATTATGTCTGTGTAACTGCTGGAAATCTAGATAGTGCTGGACGGGTAGTGATTAATGCACCGGCAGATAGGCCTAAATACTATTAACGGCTGATACAACCAAGACCGAGACATGAAACACAAGTTGTGTGCAGTGAAAACTGTTGTTAATAAACATCATCTCCAAATTAAATACAGTACGAAAAATTTCTAAAACCTTTTATTATTAAAATGGTTACTGTACACATTTTATATGCTGTATTTATTAATAGAATAAAAGTTGGACATCTTTAGATATCGTTGTTGCGTAATTCTAAGGAACGAGTCTTTAAATAAGCCAGGAAACAGATTTGAAAAAGATTTAAATAATTAAGATCCAATAAATTACGTTCCTACGAGGTCAAAGGTGTGTGTGTGTGTGTGTGTGTGTGTGTGTGTGTGTGTGTGTGTGTGTGTGTGTGTGTGTGTGTGTGTGTGTGTGTGTGTGTGTGTGTGTGTGTGTGTGTGTGTGTGTGTGTGTGTGTGTGTGTGTGTGTGTGTGTGTGTGTGTGTGTGTGTGTGTGTGTGTGTGTGTGTGTGTGTGTGTGTGTGTGTGTGTGTGTGTGAAGTAAGCGAGAAAGCGAAAAGTAATAATAAGCCTACTAGGTGATAAACGAATAAACTAGAAAGTTGCGTGTCGGCAGAAAGCTAAAACTTAGTTATACTGCGTTTATATAAATTACTTACACATAATGGGAAAACCAAATATTTTAAAAATAATTACAAACTCTACGAATTGGAGAAAGAGAAAGAGAGAGTGAGAATTCAATGCGTTCCGTAATTGTTGTTCTTTCGTATTACTGCGCACTGTTAGGTTTGTAAATCATGGTCCTTCTTACAAACTGAGATAGACAGTTAATCCTGATCATTTATTTAAGAGTCAAGTAGCGAGTGCAGGATTAAGGATTGATTAAAGCACGGTAATTAAATCACTTACTTCAAACGATTACGATACCAACGGAAGAGTCTCCAAACTAAGATAGTACACTGGAATTAAAAGTGAACAGCATTGTCTACACATATATACACTATGTGTACAAGAAAATAAATAAGATCGTTCGCGTGCGGTTGTGTGCTTGTTGATGTTCAACTGTGTTTTGTAATTCTAGAGCGTCCTAATTTAACTCACTTCAATGCGTGAATATTCGCGTTTTCATCAATACCTTTTTTCTTAGAACAATATAAGAAGCAAAATACATCATAATTCAGACATTAATGTCATCAAATCAGATGCTACTAGTAGAGAAATTCGTTGCAATACGTGTGTTGAGACTAAGATTCGCAAATACATATTATACTTGGTTTAAAAAATTATAAACGTTTACTTCGAATACGAAGTTGTAAGAATTTATTATGTACTATGGTGAGAGAGACGTTCCTTTTTTTTGACGTGGTTATCCCTTTTTCTCGTTTTACCGGGTAATAATTAAAGGGACGCAAATGTCCCGTTTTTTTAAGAAGCGTTAAACTTTTCCCCCCAAATTTTTAAATCTGCACAAAACTAGAGGGCTGAGCCTTTCCGTGCTTTCAACCTGAGGCTTTTTCCGCGTTCAGTCAGCACTAGTTGCAACCTATATCGAATGTCGCATTTTCACAGCATCGATCTTTAGTTGTCGATTTCAATAGCCGGTGGATTCGGGATGCTCACGAACATACCTCAGTGGGTGCTGTAAGCGTAAGCATAAACATTATGCTTATTAACGTTGTTCCATAGGCTGTGTTTTGTGTGTGAACTATGCGTGTATTTTTAACAATAACACTGCCTAAAAGGAATTATTATTTTGACGATGAAATGAAATAAGACATTTCATTGTTAACGTATAGGAAGATTGCAGGGGGTGGAGGGGAGGAAGTGTCCCGTTTTTCCAAATTTCAAATCTGGTCATCCTATTATAAACAGTTATATTATTGACGGATTTCTTATTTGTTTGCAAATTCCACTAGCTTACGAATTTTTTATACTTAAAAAAAGGACGTAACGTAAATCTATTTAAAAAAAATAGGTAGCGTAAAATAAGTTTTTCTTTTATTACCGTTCCTCTACTATCTTTTTAAAGTGAAAGAAATAAAGAAAATGTAATTATAAAAGTTTTAGCGGGACAATTAGTTTGCTGAAATATGCTCTCACGTATAGAAGATTTATATCAAATTATTTTCGCTCTAAATTTACTTCTAATTTGTCTGACCGTAATTAAGAATTAAGAACATAAATATGAAAACCATTTCCACTACAAAATTGGGTCAGTCTCAAAGTCAGGTCATTAACTAACAGTTGGTTTTGCATAGACCACTCTGGATCTGTGCATTGCATACTCTGTGCTCGTACTCAATTCAAACGAAACTGTATTTTTAATTATATTCATGCAAATAGTGTTTTGACTTTAAAACAATAATTTTTAAGAGTAATTTTTTCATAATTCAAGAGAAAAGTAGCTTTGTGAATTAATTTACACTTCTTAAATTTGGCTTAATTGAGTACTACAAAATTGGCTGCGCTGTTTGTTTAGCTACTACTTCTTGAACTAAAATTATGGGATTCAAGCACACGTGCGTGTCGCAGACAGCTGAGACTCGGCGGCACATGTTTATTGTTTGTTTGTTTTTGTTTAATCATTACTGTGGTTTTTATTTGCACAAGAGTGGTTTGTGTTTATAGTACAAATTATTGTAATGTTTATGAACTCGCGTTGTCTGCAGCCAGTTTCCTATTGTGGCTCGGCTTGGCAGTCTTCACGGGCGTGACGAAACGTTAAAGGTCGCCAGGTACTGGCACGTGTGCACGCTTATCTGTCGATTCCGAATGGCGTGGAAAATAAATTATAAAATTAAAATTGACACTATGTAACCTGGCTGGTAGGTGAATCGGTTTCAATCTAAAAAAAAAAAGAATTCTTCATCTACAGTTCAATTATATAATCATTATAAGGCGGTAGTTTTTCGGAAAGGCCCAGCTATATTTTAGTGTTTAGAGCAATCTCGAACTAACGATAGGTAATTGTTGACAATAATTAATTGTTATTAACAATTTCATTCTAGTTCAGCTTTGATGAAACATATTTAAAGAGGCCGCAAAATATTAAGAAGAGAAAGTAATGTTTCTCTTTAACAACGGTCTGTCTACAAAAAACACTTTATAATGACTTTACAACCTATTTCATTATGTGTCTGTTTCACCATATATCACTAAGATTTATGGAAGACCAAAGCAAAATTAGTTACGGTATGCTCCTTGCTCACCGGTTTTATTTATGTTTTATACTGAAGGAAAGAAAAATACATTTTGAGCGCTGATGTAAAAAAGTTAAAAACCGGAGATCGAAGCATTCACTAGCTTCAATACTTGTACACTGTCTAATTAACTTAAAAACAGTGGTGTATCTAGAATTTGGCTTGGGGGGTCCATGGTTGGGTCGCCATTATACAAAAGAAAAAAGTGAAGACTAATCAACATTACCATATTTAAAGTGGCTGAAAAACGCGTGATAACATCCTGAACTCAGTCCCATTAAACTAAATGGTAATAAAACAATAACAATACGCATTATTAAAACATTGTTAAAAGATATTTATTGACTGAATTGATTTTCCTATATTTCATATTTCAAACGTATACCCTAATGCTGTGTAATAAACCTGTTTGTATATTTAAAAAGAGCTACTACTGTACTATATTAGCGTACAAAACTGAAAAAAAATAATAATAAAACGCCTAAAAATTTTAAGAGGTTAACAAAGTTCGTCAACTTTTTCAACACGGGGGGGGGGGTACAGCGAGGTTGTACCAGAATACTGTAAACAACTCAAATAAATACATATACGCAAAGACGTATTTACGTGCTTGTAACAATATATTTTATTACTACTGGATGATAAGTCACATTGGATAACAAAGTAGATTCAAATTGGATCACAGTTTCTAAATCAGGCCCACATAAAGATAACATTTACTCACACACATAAAGATAATTTTAAATTTTCAAAACCAAATTCGATGCTTTACTGATTTCCTTTCCTCAGCGAATAATTTAACGACGTTTCTTAAAGTTAATCAAGAATATTCTAAACCTAATATGCTCCTCAATTTTTAATAATTATGAAAAGCCTAAAGACAATTTTTGTATCAGACAAATATGAGGCCTTCTTTAGTTTCAAGTCGCTATTAGCGTTGCACATGTGCGTAAATTCAAAAAAAAGAAAATTCATAAAATTTTCAAAATAAACATCAGGGGTCCACATCTTGTGGATACGGGTTTGACAATCCCGATGCGCCCTAGCTGGATTCTCACTTTGTTCCAGCTTGTCTTGGTGAGATCCCTTCCTTTTAGTCTTTTCTATCTAGTCTCTTTTGACTGACCCTTGTTTTCTTCTGACCCCGACTCTATAAGAGTAATTGAGGGCTAGGGTGTCTTCCTTTTTTCATTCTAATTTATTAATTTTGGGTGGCTTTGGATCTTAGAATGCTCACTGATTCCGATTTGTGAATACTGGAAATACTATAAAACGTTCGGTATGAGAAAAACTGATACAATATAACGTTCTTGAGACTAGCCCCACGTATTGGTGCGACAAATGTAAAGTTTTTTATATTTCACCACGTTGATGGCGACAATTATAACAATCTTTTGGGGTCCTCTTCTTTTCGGGGTTTTTAATATACAGAGTTTTAATTTCACTTTTGTGCTAAATATAGAGATTCTTAATTCTACAGTGTGATTGCGTCTGACAACTAAGTATATCTGCTCGTTTAATTTGTGAAATCAATAATTACTGTTGGGCGCCAGAGCAGTGAACCTCAGGGTTGATCAAATAATGACACTTTCTCGTTCAGATTCTAATAATACTCTATATTGATTCTTTAATACAGACATGTGAATTAAAATTCTAATACTCCATACTACACATTCTTTATATTGTATCAATTGACTTATCAATTGTCAAGCTGATAATTACTTATTAAAACAAAGGTTACTTGATCACTAATCTTCAGAATTACAATTGCTCGCCATATAAATTGAATTACTAGTTTGCAAAATTACATTTACTTACACAACATAAATATTTAATCGATATCATTTTAAGGCATATCATAATATTCTATCAACCATTATGAATTTCTTAACATATTAACATTTGTGTGTAAATTAGCCTCTTATTTACTTCCAATGGTTACTATGTCTGAATTTATTTATTACGTTTTGTTATATAGAGACTTAGCTATATCTACACATCTACTTATTATTCTTCTTGCCATGTCATAATACATAAATTACTTTGCTTAGGATCTGAACGAACTGTGGGGTCTTTTAGAATGAGATGAGTTACGTTCGGTAGACATTAATTACTATGTTTGAAAATAATTGGTTATAAATTGTTATTATAGAATTCTGTTACTTGTTTTGCAGGATTCCTCTGATATGACTGGTGTTTCGTTTCCACTTTGATCAATACACTTCACTCCACTAATAAGCACCTTTGATTTATCTCTTTTATAACATACGTTCGCGTTATACAATCGACGCGCACATAGATATAAATAGACTTCTTGTTCCGTATTTACGCGCACATATGTATAAATATCTTCTTGTTTCGTACTTACGCGCACATAGGTATAAATATATTCTTGTTTCGTACTTACGCGCACATAATAAGTATACTTCTTATCTCGTACTTCCGCGCACTAATCTATATGTTGTTTTCCTTTCACCGTACTAATTATTCTTCCGACTCTTTATCATAACAATTTAGACATTATGTATAAGTTTAGAGTAACGTTGCCGTTATAATTACATTAATGGAGTTATTTACTGAGTGACTTAGACTCCTACCCCATCAGACTTTTATAGACTCCTTCGACTAGCGACTAGTAGTAGTAGTAGTAGTGGTAGCAGTACTAGTAGCGATTTTTTACCATGTTCTCTTTTTATAGTTTACTTGGAGATATCCTCTCTTCCGTCATAGCTAATTCCTTTCCCATTGGTTCTATTTTGAAAATTTCCACGGTTTGTTTGAATATACCCATTCAGACATCATAATTCTTTCGCGCTACATAGTGACGCTACGGCTTATTGGTCAATGAGTTCGGGCACGAAGTTTTACCGCGTGGCCGTTTAAATACTTTATACTTTATGTATAAAGTTTCATAACTTACAAGTTTTCAAACTTTATACTTTATGTATGTTTACTAACTTTCATACTTTATGTTGGGGTGAATCCCATTGTGTTTTGAAGGACATCGCCTCGCTTTTCTAACGGGACTTACGCATTTTTTGCTGTTTAGATCATAAAAAGCACTTTATGTTTTTATGACAAGCAAGGTACAGGCTTCTATTATATTTCTATTTGGCTGGCGACAGACTGTCGGCGCACTGGGCCTCACCCTGTCCCTTCTTATTCTACATATTTTCTTTTTACATACATAACAATTTCTTACTTACTATTACTGTTCATAATTCAATCATACATTATTAATAATTGTATGTCATATTTGCTTAATTGAGAACTTGTAAAGTTATGTTACAACAAAGCCACAAAATCCTGTCTCAGAAAGGGAAGGATGAGGACGAATCTCCTGCGCCCCAAAACAGGGGCCTTTCGGCTAACGTATTGTAACGCTGACAGAAGAGTCTCTGGTCCTCCTGGTAGGGGGTTGTGCAACAGGCCAGTGACCTGTTCATGTAGACCTTTGCCTGTTCTTGTAGTACCCAAAGCAGCCTCGGAATAAGGTCTGGGAACGTAGCAGTAGGGCCCTGGCAATAAATGAAATTATTTTAATTTACAGAAGACAATGGTGGGATCATCTGCCAGGGATGACAGATAATCGATTCCGAAAGCGGCACTGAACTATAAAGCCATTGGTAAAAGAGCCGTGGGTCGTCCGAGGATGAAATGGGTGCCGGAACAGGTTTATATAACCTAATCTTTGAAGACAAGAAGAAGAAGAAGAAGACGTCAGTAACAGAAGTAAGTGAGCATAATATTATCGATTACAAAAAAGTGAATAAGTTAAGAAGTGACGACCGGGTTACTCCGTATTTGCATTCAGGTCTCGTTTTGTATTCAGTTCTGCTACCACGTTAAATTTATTTTAAACAAAACATACCATTTTAACATTAAAAAGTAATGAAAGCAAGCGATACGTGAGAGGACTGCAAATAAGGGCCGTCCCCGCGACAGAATCCTTCCCAGTGAATTATGTGCACAGATTCTTTCCCTGAATGCTCAATGTATTCTCTTTGCGTGTTTGCCTGTTGTGCTGTTTTGTTTTAATGACACAGTTATCGGGCGGTAGTAACGTGTGCGTGTACATGTGTGTATGTGTTTAAACTGTGCGCGCATTCGCTTAAGTAAACCGTACTTTATTACGTAGCCGTACACTATTATAATAAATCTTTCTGGAAACTAATAAGTGTCTGAACTTATGTGAACTACCTCCACTGCTAGTCCAATCCAGGAAATTTACCTACGAGAATTATGGCTTTATGGGCACCAGTTAAGTTCAATGTCTGGGCAAACACGTGAATGTTTTATGTAATGAAATGGAAATGATATTATCAAACCATGAAGGTCAGTGGAACAAGCCTTCTAAATACGTTTTACTTTTTTTATTGAAGCGAAACTACACAAGACCATCCCGACTATGGTCGGGGGTCTTGGTGAGAAGACACCCGACTTTTCAAAAGGAGGTACCAAGCGGAGAAGGAGTTAATGCAAAAAATATGATTAAAAAGAAGTTCCCGTGAAGCGTCTGTTAAGCGGAAAATCGTTTTGAACAAAATCGACTACACATTGTCATTGCAGACATGTCAAGAAACAGGCTTCGGACCTGAAAATCCAGAATTAGAACACTCCTGAACGGAATTCGTTGGTGCCCATGATCGGTACCGTCGCGACTTCAGGGGGTAATGCCGTGATCCCCCTTGTGGCAATAGCGTTTTGTACGTCGAGGCTCTCTAAGATCTGTTCATGACATTATATGTTTTGTTATAAGTTGAGGTTTTAACGACGTCCAACTTGGCATTTCATTTTTTTCGATGGGCCCAATTAGACATTCGTGGCTCTCAAATTATAAACGCCTCACTTCCGGTTTAATCGCCTTGATAAGTTAAATACCACTATACAGAACATAACATTCATTGGGTAAAGAGTTTCAGGTAATATCTTCACAATTAATGTAATCTCTGTTTTAATGTTTTGGTTGGTTAGACAGTTCTCAATCGACGCCTGTTCTTAGCAAATCTCATCATATTAAATATCTGTTGCACTCAGCATACTTTGTGATCTGTTTTTGTACTTCGTCTCTAGCCGCTACAGTAGATTACTGCAATATTTGTGGTAGAGCGTTTTTAGAATTAATCATTCATGCTGAAAGCCTTGCCCTATTTTCTCACACCCTTTTACAAATCCTCCCATCAATCGTCAATTTAAAAAAGTTTTCTTTTTTCGTCCAGGAATCTGTCGTAAAACTATATGTCTATTACCCCCAACTTGAGACCAACATCACTGCCATAAACTAACACAGCAGTACGAAATCATCATAAGGCTTTTCGTCAGAGTTAAATTTATGATGTTTCGTGTTAACATTATCTACTTCTACTTCTTACTAAAAATCCAACTCTTATATTCATGTAACAGTATAAGTAATAACGGCTATTCTTGTTCGTTCAAAGACGTAAAAGTATAATTCTTACTTAACTAGATGTCTTGTCAATAATATTTTATTGTCTTATTAATTTTTTATCATTATAATTGTTGTTACTTTTTTAGGCAGGAAAGTAGGAAGGCAAGAAAGAACCTTCAAAAGGCGCCAGGCAGATGGCTGATTGCCTGGTAGTGTAGGATGTTTACCGCACTGAAAATTTCCGCATTACTTGAGACTGATCCGTGCTGTTAGTAAGCATTTGCAAAGGCTAACCATTCAACTGTGCGTCTTGTATTACCTACTGTACTCAGGCTCTTGTCTTACAGACATCCTTACTGTAAGACATCCATCATCTCTCTCTTGCGAAGCAGGACGGACTCAACATGCGCCGCGACGGCTTCCCAGCTATCCTCGTCCTTTAACATCACTCCGACAATATCATCAGAGTGAGTTTCCCTAACGTTCGCTGGGAACCAACGCACATTTGAAAACCTTGTGGATAACATCATCCTTCTCCGCTCCGCAGTACCGGCATTGAGGGGACACTTCCTTGTCCATCCAGCAAAGGTATGGCCTAAAGTACCCATAGCCTGTCAGGAACTGAGCGAGGTAAATGTTAACCTCTCTGTGGTTGCGGTCGAGACTCCCTATCAACCTGGTGTCCAGCACCCGCCCGTGTCGTTGTTCCATCGATGGTGCCACAGAGTCATAGTACGTGCACGTGACTGCGCGAGTATCTGTGC
This sequence comes from Magicicada septendecula, assembly GCA_034769895.1. Lineage (NCBI taxonomy): Eukaryota > Metazoa > Arthropoda > Insecta > Hemiptera > Cicadidae > Magicicada > Magicicada septendecula. The sequence goes on from CM068367.1 coordinate 497,492,701, forward strand.
TTTGCCCACCACTGAGTGGAAAAGTAGACTTATGCCCCTGGGTCCATCGCCAAGAGATTGGCAAGTGATCACCTCATCGTCTCCAGCATACCTCACCAACTCGCAGAATTAAACGCGTGTTCTTCACGTCCAGAGTCACTAACAAGACCAGAGACCTTACCTTATGACAGGCCAACACCCCCGGGCTGACGACTTCCACCACATCAGAGATGGCATTGATGGTGGAATGCCCTGCCCATGCTGTCGATCTGAAAGGTCTCCGGCGGCCCGAATGGCTTGCTGTAGTCTGGGTTTTAGCATCTTCTTCATCACCTTCCTCGCTGTATCCAGCATGCACCAAGGCCTATAGGACGATGGGGAACCCGAAGGACTCTTCCCCTTGCTCAGATGCACCATACCCGCCACCTTCCAGCGGAAAACAGAGATAACCCGGCTTTAGGCTGGCCTTGTACATATGCAGCAAATGACGCGCGGACATTTGGAGGCAACTACTTTTAGTACCTCCGGTGGCACACCACCTTTCCCGTGTGCCTTCCTGTTCCTAAGAGAACCCACGGCTTTCATCAGTTTTCTCCTCGGTAAGCTTGGGAGCACCAATCCCAGTAACCAGCTTGTATCCCTTGTCCCAAGAGTCCTGGTTTATTTCGTTCCAAAGCTTTTTTTCGAGCTGTTCGAGACTGGTCCTGGTTAGGGCCAGTCTCAGGCTGTTCTGGGGCAAGCCCCCTTCAGCCGTGTGGGTAGGATTGCTGGTTGGTTGGGTTCGCACGCCAGCGCAGGCCGGCCGATGAGAAGGTGGTGGTACTTGCAGGTAAAGAGAGTATGCCTGTGTTGATTAAGGTGTGCCAGCCTCTAGGGGTGTTTTAGTGCCAAACTTAAAGACAGGCGGACAGAGACGAGCAGCGTGTGACGCTAAAGATGGTGGGAAGCTTCGTAATGGCGTCAAGGGATCGGCGTGGGACAGGTTTGTAGGTTTTAAATTGGATATTTATGGTATGTGGGAATTAGTTATTTTATTTTATTATTTCGTAGTTGGAGTAGATGATGTTTGTGGACGGGGTGGAGGAGTTGAGTACAGTTTAATATAATTTATTTTATTCAGTGTAGCGAAGCCGCTTTCGCTCATTAGTCGGGTCCGGGGACCCTTCTGATGTGGGTTCTTCTTCGTCGATGTCTGGGTGGAGGCTCATTCGCAAGAGCCAGGAGGCGTTTGATGAGAAAGTGGGGGAGCCGGGTATTTCGATTTCGGACTGGTCTATAGATGGGAGTGGTGATGGATTGTATTGCTGTGCGGGTTTTGGCTGTTGTGGCGTATTTCCAGTGTATTTCGTTTAGAAGGGTGTCTAAGTCTGGGAATGTTGTATTTAAGGCATATAAAGCCGTATTGGAGGTTTTGGTGCGGAGAGGTCGGCGGTGTATTAAGCGTAAATCTCACCGTTCTGTGATACTGTAGGGTTTTAGTCTAGCTTGGTCAATACAGGATAGGATAGGTCAGGATATGTCTAATACATGTCGTGTAGATCCTACTTAGGAGTCCACTAGAGCAGCGGTCGGAGACGGGTTTCGTCCGAGCCCGAGATGATGTCACCGATTCTTCTGTTGTGCTGTCGCCAGGTTAGAGTGGGGTCAAGATATATTTGCAAGAGTGGTGTCAAGAGTGGTGACTCCAAGATATTTGCAGTCACTGTTCTGGATTATATTAGATGGCCCAACACGGACTGGAGTTCTAAAGAAGGACTGGAGTAACAGGAAGAATTTTACGTCCTGTTAGGTTGAAGACGCACAGTTGGGTCTTGTCCGTGTTCACGGAGATTCTCCAAATATTGCAGTATTCGAAGAATGGCTGCAACACTTCTTGTAGGTGTTCCAAAGCGGGCAACAACTACAAGTCTTACTCTGCCGTACGGAGCTTTCTTAGAGACCTCGTGCTCTTCGGTCCTCGTCGCAACGTCTGGCTTGTAACTGGCTAGTTGTGTCTACTCCCGAGGTTTAAATATCTCCGTGTCATGACAGCCTTGTGATCCGCCCACCAACACACTTGTCTCATGTTATTCCATAACTTCTTGTGAGGCATCTAGTTGTCACACGCGCTTAATGATCCGGAAGTCCTGGGCGGGATCCGGAGATATGCCTGCCCAGAGGACTCTAGAAAGTAGATGAGTCAGATCAGGAAGACTCTCGGCGGTGGAGTTCTTGTGAAATTATGGAACCAGACGGTGCTGCAGGCACCAAGCCGGCTGCATATCCTCAGCCAACTTGCTGATTTTGTTCAGCCCCTCCTCCTCTTTCTTAATTGCCTTCTCAATCTGCTTCCGAAGGTTATACAGCTCCATCTTACACATCATCTCCGCGGTCCTTTCCACATCAGGAAGTCTTACATAGAACAGATGTTGAGAGCGCCCTGCAACATCATTCACTTCCATTCACCTCCGAAACAGGCTCCTGACTCGGTATCTTCTTGACATAATGTGCCTCCTTACTCAAGCCTGCAATACCTCAATCCCGAGAAAGAAATCTACAAGGGAATGGCATAAAAGATTGTCTTGCGTAAACTTGGAGGCCTGTCAGCAAGCCCTATGATAGACGCCACTAACATGCTAGATGAACTCTTCTCGATGCATCCAGTCGGGCCGATGGAAACATACTCCGCCCCTCTAGAAGAGTCCAACTCTTCATTGAGGTGGAGGTTAGACTACCCATCGATATGTAAGAGTGTAACGAGTGAAGAGGACAAATCAAGAAAGCGCCAGGACCAGACGGTGTTCCTGTGGAGTTGATGAAAGGGATTGCGCAAGCCTGCGCTTATTGCTCCTCGGAATGTATAACCAGTGCTTGAGAGAAGAGTGTTCCCCAAGGTACGGAAGATGCAGCGCCTGGTGCTGATTAGTAAGGACAACGGTGTTCTAGGTTCCCCGTCGGCTTACAGACCATTATTCACGTTATATACAGACAGTAAGCTGCTGGAGATGCTCTTGAAACCGCGGTTGGTAACGCTATCTAAAACGTCGGAGGGTTATCCTTGAGGCAGTATAGATTCAGAGAAGGGCAGTTTACAGTTATCGCTATAGAAGATGTGAAACCTTTCACGTGGCCCAGTAAGAGAACCATTACTCAAGAAGGATTGTGGGGCTAGTAGCGCTGGACGTTAGACAAGCTTTCAATTCTGTCAGATGGTCTGACATGGTCGGTGCTCTTGAACAGTTTTTTGAGTATCAGAGTATCTACCGCGTACAATAAGAAGCAATTTAAGTGAGTGTGAGATGCTGTATGACACTGTCCCCACAGGAGGGAAGTTGCCTCTGGTGCCGCTCAGGGGTCAATCTTGAGTCCGATGATTTAGGACTTATCCTATGACAGGATCCTGCGCTTGTAGATGCCAGAGAACACCTTCCTTGTTGGTTATGCAGACGCTACCGCTGCAATGATTGTTGCCCGAAATACAAAAGAAGCCCAGAGAAGGTTGGAGCACGTGGTCTAAGTTTGTCGATGGAGAAAACTGAGGAAGTTCTGCTTACCAAGCGACACGTCTCAACAATAGTATAAACAGTAGTAGAGGTGTGGGAAGGGGGGAAAGCAATCCCCACTAAAAAGACAGTCAAATACTTTGGTTGCCCCTGGACTTGAAATTAACGTACTAGGCGCAGATAAAATCAGCGGCAAAGAAAGTCGCCAAGATGACAACAGGCCTCAGTAGGCTTATGACCAGAGTGAGGGGACCATCGTCTAGCAGAAGGAAGCTCGTGATGGCGGTCGCGCATGACATATTGCTGTATTGTTGTGAGTGTTAGCTGAAGCACTAAAGAAAGAAAAATACTGAAAACAGATGGCCTCAGTCCAGCGAAGAGGAGCCCTTAGTGTGACATGCAACTATTGAACTGTGTCAGAGCCAGCGTTCTTGTTAGTAGCAGGGATTGTCCCTATGGCTCCAGAGAGGATGCTTCTTCCTCTCTTGAGCCATAAGATATGTGAACTCAAGATGGTGGTAGGGGGTGAAGCGTGAGAGTCGTAGCCAGTGATCTAACTATCCGTTGTTGACACGACCGCTGTAACAACAAGACCATAGGTAGATTAACCGCTAGGCTAGTAAGGAGGCTATGGGAGTGGTTGACTGGCAGTTTGGCGAGTTAAACTACTGCCTCATACAGTTTCTCAGAGGATATCTATTTATGCCATCTAGTTTCTTACACAGTTTCCGTGACTATCTATCCAGAATAGGGAAAGCGAGAAGTACCTATGTGGTGATTCAGTCCGCGACAATGCCCAACACACTTTTTTTGAACTTGTTAGATGGGGGTGGAGAAACAGATACTGGAGGTGAAGGTTGTCCAATGACACCAGACAACGCTGTGGTTATCGTGTTATTCGATAGAAACAGTTGGAAACAAGTGGCAGCATTTGTAGAGATCGTACTGCGTCAAAAGAAGAAAGAAGACTAAGTAGCACCTAATCTGGCATAATCTGTAGTAAAATGAGCTAAGGAGGAGCCCAATTAGGGCGCAATGGGCACCACAACGATGTAATACGAAATTGGTTCAGGGATGGATTTTCATGCCTGAGGTGAGGTGTGTTTTTAGTGGGGGAGAGCCCCACACACCAGGGTTGAAAGAAAGACTTCCCTGAAGGTGCATAATGCATTTTCCCCTCAGTAAAGAAAAAAAATACTACTGACACATTATTATTATTACTATTATTATTATAGTATTATTATTGTTATTATTATGTGTACTTATTACTACTTACTTTTTTATGTAACATTTACTTAAACTTTACATATACACATTACTGTTTATATTAATAAACAGTTGCACAGTATTAATTTGCAAAATATAAACGGTGCAAAATGTTAATAGTCACTACGTATTTTAGCTAATTTTTTTTAATACGTATGTGTACACATACTCATGGATACACATGCACATACCCATACATCAAATTTCGTTCAAAAAGGGAAAAGTGTAACGAGTGAAGAGGGCAAAAGTGAAAAGTACACAGTTCTCTCTCTCCCTCCTCTCTATTTCTTTCTCTTTTATTTCTGAATTATTTACTTTGTTTATTTCTTTCCTAATACATTGCTAATATATATGTATACAAATTAATATGGTTTTGTTAAAAAAAAGATTAAAAAATAAACCTACTGCCTTTAAAAGCTTAGGAATATCGGTTCTATACCTTGTCCAATCCATTTAAAGTTACAATAAAACCCTCCAGTTGTGTTATCAGTCTCAACTGAAGGAAAGGAAGAAGGCAACAAGGAAATAAATGAACTTGTTTTTGAGTTGATTGTAACACCTAACATCTGCGCTAGTGTTTACAAATTATACACGTTTTTGACTTCTCGTTTTCTAAAAGCTTTATACATGCCGTCAATGAGCATAGACCCCGCTAAGACGTCATTATCAGTTTTCTGACCGATTTATCTTTCTTATCCTGACAATTGTTACACGCATACGGGATGGGGCTTTGTATAGTCGTATTCAAAACTGAACCGTTAATGATAAAGTTTTTGGTATTTTGGATAATAAATACACACACTTCCGATGAAAATATTTGGTGGCGCTATAAATAGACTGTTTACTGTCTGCAGAGTAATTCGTTTACACGTAGCCTATATCGTTAAATTTATCGACATCCGTGTTTGATATTTCTCAGATACTTCCCTGCCAGGCATTGGATTCATCTTCAGACGCAACAGCATTTCTTTATGTTATTAACATTATAGCAAAAATATATTATTTAAATTAAAACCGCTGAACATAGACGCGTCTCAGATACTCTCAGCCCTATCTGCGCCACTTTTGAAAACAGTGAATTTTAAAAGATAAAATAAATAAACCTTACATTTTTCCAATATTCCCGTCTGGATTGATCACAATCGAATATGATAGAAATCGTTCATAATTATATTTCGGTTATGCATAATTTGTTATACCATAACATACGTACGATCCATGCATAAACCGTACCGTAACATGACAACGATGTAGATACGATGTAAATATTAAGTTGAAAATATTTTCTCATAAGCCTCATCTGAAATGAGTATTATTGTAAAGATTACTCGGGTAAGGATAGCAGAGCAGTCAAGTTTTATTAACTATGTTTTAAAAGTGACACTCATATAAAAATAATTCTGCTATCTTCGTAGAATTGTCCATACTTTACTATAGGGCTACACAACAAATAAAAACAAGTAAGTAATAAATTACTAGTCCGCAATTAAAACAACTAAACACTACAATAACACTTGCTATAGTCACCTCTGTTATGTTGTAATAACCAGGGTCAGCAGTGCCATAAATGATTGGACAATTTTGCTTGGTGACTTGTACAGCAGTCTACATGTGTTCGAATGTTCTACGCACACGTCGTTAATTGACGTCTGTAGCACATTCCATGAAAACATGCTAATTACGTCACGTCGGCGTAGTTTCATGCCATAAACTATGACAGAAAGCCACAAGTAAACGAGTATATGATAATGTACACGTAAATTATTACTTTGAAGTTTAGGCTGATCTGAAAGCGCTAATCGTCATACGTTTGAAATAATGGATGACAATAGTTCTTTATTAGGTAATTATTTTATTTTCAGTAATAAAGTTTATAGTTTTTAGGTATTATGTATTTTAATGGAGACACTAACTTAATCAAACGTACAACAATAAATTATAGGAACATAAAGAAAACTTAGGGGTGATTTGAAGAGGAAACACATACAAACTTCGCAAAACGAGTATTTTTGAAGAGATAACATTTTATTACCAAATAAGCACATCAACATTAAGGTAAGGGAAGCTTTCGCAAAATCATTGGTATAGAGCTGGAAATTGAGAGTTGTACATCGGGAAGATAGGAGAAGTCCTGGCTCAAAGCAGGAGAAATATGGATGTGTTGGAAAATGAGAAGGATTAGTTGGATTGAAGTGATAACAGATTTAATGGTATTTACATATGTGATTGAAAAAAAGAAAGTTGTTACAGAAACGGGAATCTAGGAAATTTACATTTACAGGATATACCGGAAGACGTAATGACATAATCAGAAACATCTTGGAAAATAAGTTCTTAGGAAGAAGAGAATAAAGAAGTGAAAATAAGAATGGGAATTTACCTCCATATGAAGAGAACAGCAGAATTCAGAAGCGAGTGCTCGAATATCTTAGTGACGCAATGGAGCTGGAGAATTATACTCGCGCACGAACGTAAATAATATTATATGAATGTAGACATTTAGATGTTGAAAACGCTTTCGTTTTCCGGTTCAATTGGCAAATGTTTTAGTGTTAATTTTCGCTGTGGCGTGGAGCAACAGAAATACCAATTACAACGAAGTATTGTAGCATTGTGAGTATGCGGCGCGTGTCGATAACTCCGCCTCAGATGTTTGTCTTTGCGCCGGATCGATACAGTTGATTTCACAGTTTTCCTTATTTACAATACGTTGCTTTCAAGTTCAGGTAACATGCCAATTCGTTTGTAACGCGTTCGAATACAATTCAGCTAATCACGAACGTGGGTTCACACACATATCGTATGATAGTGTACTGATTTCTTACCGTTCAGTGGTTCGGTATCTGTGAGATAGTGGTTCGTAAGAAATAAACAAAACTTTTCCCACTCAACTTTAGTGGAAACGAAAAGACGACAGGTTGTTAACATTTTTTTTCTTTCACTTTAATTTTTATGGATTTGTGCGCTTGTAGAAAGGAAGAGGTGAATATGATTTTAAAGTAAACATTCAAAAAATGAACCCAAAAATGATTATTCTCTTCTAACTGTTGGTTTCATGATTACTGATTAGTGATTAGTTTACTTACTTATAATTGCAACGCAACATAAACAATAGTCTCAACAATTACATACTTATTTCTGCGATCGTTTGAGCCACTGATGCTAACACAGAACAACACAAGCCAACAAACAATTAATTACCAAATTAATTGGTAATACTGGCCACGTGGTTTCCATTTCAATTGTTATCAGCTTTATGATAGTTTCTAAATTGACGACATGTTGAGAGCATGGAAATCCAGAGTGACTTGGGGAATACAGCTTAACAAATCAATTTGTATGGGTTCCCTGCTATATGCGGATGACGTAGTTCTTATTCAAGAAAATGAGGATGATTTACCAAGAGCTACATTTCAATTACAAAAAGCAGCAAGAGAGTACTAACTGACAATCAGTGAGAAAGACCAAAACCATGGCCTTTAAAGGTAAATATCCAGTGATGACTAAGATAATTGTAAACAACAGCACTTTAGAACAAGTGAACCGTTTTAAATATCTCGGCTGAGCAGTAAACTATGAATCTGAATGTGATATAAAAGAGAAGACAAATAAATTTAGAAATATTTGTGGCACGATTCATAAATCTTAGAAATAAAACAAGACACAGCACGAGGATTAAATTTTATAAAACAGTTGCAATACCCACATTGACATATGCGAATGAGGCGTGGGTTACGACAAAAAAGGAATGCGGCAATATTCAGAGTGCTGAAATGCAGTTTTTTTTAACTACTTTAAATTATACATTGCAAGATAGAATACGGAATTAGGATATCAGAGTAGAACCCGAAGTAAAGGACATAAATGAAGTTATTTCGACAATGGAGGGATCATCTGCAAAGGATGACAGAGGATCGATTGCCGAAAGCGGCACTGAACTATAAAGCCATTGGTGGAAGAGACGAGGGTCGTCCGAGGATGAGATGGGTGCCGGAACAGGTTTATATAACCTAATCCTTGAAGATAATAATAATAATAATAATAATAATAATAATAAGAAGAAGAAGAAGAAGAAGAAGAAGAAGAAGAAGAAGAAGAAGAAGAAGAAGAAGAAGAAGAAGAAGAAGAAGATGATAGTTTCTTTTATGCGATTCCCAGGACTAATTATGCCAAAATAAAACGGTCGAACAAAGTTGACGTCAGAAGCTGATATGTCGAAGTGTCTGTTCTACTGTATGCGACTCAATACTGGCATCTCCAGACTCGTGTTGTAGAGTAAATACGAATTATTTTTTCATAACGATTTTTTAAGACATCATAAAAACAACATACCAGAACAAGATTATTGTGTTTAGACATTATAAAAATATTACTTTATTGCTGCATTTAATACGTGTTTAATACGCTGCTATTTAAAGAGTAAGCCTAATATGTAAAAATGTAATATAATAGCAAATAAGCAAATTTAGTTTAATAAATACACCAGTATGATGACCTAAAAATAAAATATTTTATAATTTTATTGCGCTACAATCGATAGTATATCTTTGAATGCTGGCAATAAAAGTAAAATAACCAGGTTGGCAAACATTCCACATTCACTTCATGTAGAGGTAGAATACGCTTGTAATTTGTTTTAAATAACATTATTTATGTACACATTAAACATCAAAACACTGATAAAAGGGCTATTTACAATACTAGAATTAAAGAGGCAAAAGAAACAGGTTACAAGAAAGATATTAATGAATGAGGTACTCCAAGAGTTTGTTCAGTGTGTCGCAAAAAATCTTTACAGAAATAATATGGTCATATTATTAAATTCTAACGTAGAAAAGATAAGACATGAATTGCTCCTACCGAGCAACGCAACATTCTTGTCTCGAACTAGTTAGTTTTAAACTTTCGTGACGAACTTAAGTGAAGTAACGCGTTTCCAGAATTCACGACGTTAGCTATCTACAAATTGGTGCGGACCTCATTAACCCACGCGCGCGCGCGCAAATTTGCGCGTAGGCCTACGTAGCAATTTTTAGTGTTGTGGAATATTTGAATACTAGAGACATCACAGTTTTACTAAACAGCTGACCCAAATCACACGTAACAGCTACTAACTCTGCCTTTGCTACTATTCTGTATTTATATACGTCTAGCCAATGTCACCTATAACGCAAAACCCAAACCGACCACACTTTTCTAGTTAGTTCTATACAGGGTTGACGACAGAGACGTAGGCAAGGACGGGCTAGGGGACCCGGGGCCACATAAAATTGTCTACTCCAATCTTCTGGGAGGTTAGAGTGCTATAGGAAATTATAGGAAAATAGGAAAATTAGAGCGCTATAGGAAGAACACAGGGGGACGGTTGACTGTTTAGTTTATACTGTTCAAATTGTAACGTGATCAACATAAATATGTTCTCTTAAATACATATTGACTGTTTAGTTGAACACATATTGACTGTTTAGTTTATACTGTTCAAATTGTAACGTGATCAACATAAATATGTTCTCTTAAATAGCAATTAAAAATATAGGCCTACTAACCGGTGTTATATGGTTAAGAAGAAAATAGAGCAGACGGAAGTACATTTTTATTGGAAAGAAAGTAGAAAGTTCAGTTAAAATTAAAGTTAAATTTCAGTTAAAGTTAAAGTTAAAAGTAGAAAGATAAGTTAAAATTACAGAGATTTTTTCATACAGAGATTGTATAAGACAAGGCTTTCAGTCAAAGTTGAACATGGTAGAGGATCGAAATGAAGATCTGCTCAGTGGTAAAAGTGAAATATTAAAAACTTGGGTTGAATATTTTTAACTCTGTAGTTAATGTTTCCGTAGGTCAACGAGACAACGATAAAGAAACAGAGAAAGAAAATTTAGAAGTTTAATAAGAGATGCAGCCATCTTCCATTGAAGAAATTAAAGACATAATAAACAAATTAAAAGGTAATAAAGCCCCTGGGAAGGATGGCATTGATCAAGCCAGGACAAGAACTCTCAGAAAGGATACATGAATTAATAGATCAAGTCTGGAGTCAGGAAGAAATGCCTGTTAATTGGTCAACAGCCATTTTGTACCCTATATTCAAGACAGGAAGTGGTAGAAAATTGTAGGTGCATCTCTCTGCTAAGTATTGTCTACAAAATTTTGGCAGTGTCAATTTCTAACCACCTAGTGAGGAAAGCTAAGGAAGTAACTGGGGAGTATCAATGTGGGTTCAAGCACAATAGATCCACCATAGGCCACACATTTACACTACAAACTATACTTGAAAAATCTATCAGTCTAATATAGACCTGCAACTGTTATTTATCGACTTCAAACAAACTTACGACCGAGTGAATAGACGAGAACTATTTAACTGTACGGAGGAGCTAGGATACAATAACAAGCTAATAAATTGAGTTAAAATGTGTCTAAAGAACATCATATATATGGTCGGCATCCAAATTCAACTTCGCAACTTTTTTCAGTACCAATTGGCCTTAGACACATAGAGCCTATGACTTCAGAGCTTTTTGATATACCCTTGAAATTAGCTGTAGGGAAGATGTCACTCAACCCAATGTACCAATTTGTACAATTTGTAACAATTTGTACCAATCAACAACAAATTTGTTCATTGTAATGGCGTATGCTGATACCACTGCCATCATTTTAAGAAATGAAAGAAAACAAATTATAAGATAACAAGTAGGCGTAACTATCCTCTAGACCAGTTACGAGTAAATTAATTAATTTTTAATGGGGCACAGTAGTTTAAACATTTGGGGTCGATAATAACTGTACAAAATAATACAGATAAGGATATAAATGCTAGAATTTTGGAACGTAATAGAAGTTATTATGCTTTATAGTCTGTGTTAAACAATAAAAATGTCTCAAGAAAACTGAAAGAAATAATTTACGAAACAATCCTGATGCCAGTTTTTACACATGGCTCGGAGACAATGTGCAATGTCTACCAATCAAGAAAAAAGAATTATTGGATGGAAATGAGAAATTTTGCGAAGAATCTATATATACCAGTAAAGGAGGGCCAATCAAGCCGTTAATCTGTTTTTTCCTTTGGTGCTTGTCGTCTTTCCGATTTCCTTGATATTATATTATAGCTCGTTAAAAGCTTTCAGTATACACGTGTGATTGGTATCCATTATCAGAACATTACTTATCACTAAGCAATGCTAGGTAAGGTCTCTTACGGTATGTCTGTTGTCTGTTTCCACTGTTGGAAATACCCACTAGCCCAGTGTTCTTCGCTAGCCACGGTAGCTTCTGACACCAAATTTACGGCGATCGCATGAATCGTGACCTCAGAATAGTAAGAAAATCATTAAACACCAGAGACCGTTTCATTAACCACAGTTAATCATGAATAGATCATTATTACAATTTTCATTAATACTTTTATAAAACAAGCACAGTCCTATGTATTACATTAACTACTCTCCTGTATTATCCAACACATACTATACAACACAAATACGAACAGTCACTTAGTTGATATATGACACCATCGTAGCGCAACATACTTAAACAGTAACAACAATATTGTACACTTGACAGCAATTAAAGATTAATGCCGCATTCTGATAACACTGCAAATATACTCAGAGTAACCGCTTGTATAAACAATTCGCAGAACTGACTGTGTACAGCAGCAGTGCTAAACTACTAAGTTCGTTTACCTGTGGTGCAATGTACATGAAAGTTGTGCAATGTGTAATGTGTGATCGTCTGCTGCATTGCAGAATACTGGAATAGACTCTTAGTTTGCATCTTGACGTAACGTTTCGTGGCAAGTCTCACTTTGATATTTACAGAGCGTAACTGTTATTTCCGACATTCTGAAGTCTTTAACTTTACTTTTTGTCAAAATCTCTCAGAAAATATTTAAAACTTTAATGCCGTCTGAATATAAATTCTATGACTTTAATTTCTTTTTTTATCTACCGTGTTTTATCATTCTTTAATTTGACTTTTCCTTTTACAATGAGTCAATGCTCATCCCTGGACCCTACCGCCTGTTGCAAAGATTACACAGGTTTTGTTTAAAAAAACTCGATTCTATAACTAATGTTTAATGTTACCGTGACGTAACTAATACAACAATAACCAACAACAATACAAAATACTTTTACAATCCATCAGCTGGCGCGCAAGCTCTCTCTCTCTCTCTCTCTCTCACACACACACACACACACACACACACACACGCACACATTTCCGTATACATTAATACCTACATACCTTTACATTACTTACAAAAATTCTTATCAGTTTTATAGTTTTTAAGGGACAGAGGTTTTAACAAACCCCCTGAATAGGGCACCCAAAAGTACCTTAGAACGAATTTGAATAAAACAGTGTTGTGAAATTCTCAAGAGCAATATGGCGGCCCTCGGGTATGTTATAAATCGACATTCGTCATTGTCAGTGTGTATAAATCTACATATTGTCCGCCATATTGTCCGTGAGAACTTTGTAACTACATATACTTCTGAGCGAATCAAAGACTGTGTAAATTAAAATCATAAAAATGATTAAAAAATAGCCTTGAAGTATAGATTTTTAAGTGCTTATTTAGCAATTTTATCGGTTTAAATTCAATTATATTCTTAAATAACTGCTATAAATTAACTGTAAATATTTGCGTTTTTTTTTAATTTCTGTAAATTAGCAGAAATAAACAATTAACCTGAAGTTACGGTTTTACAGCCCATAACTCCAAACAATTTGAGTATATAAAGTAATTGAACGAAATTACAAAAAATGGAAAGAGTTTCAGACCTGCATCACTTTAGTTGTTAAGATATGTTGATTCTCAACCTTTTCTTTTTAGCACTAGAGGTGTGTGGCGTAAAACATTTGTTAATAGAATTTAAGATGATATATACACTCAAATGTTTGAGAGGCTTGGTTAAATGGGTTTTAAGAGAAAAAACTAAAAACCGTAAATGCTATTTTTAATTATATAGGTGCTGTGGAGGAGGAGGGGAGTTTAAAAACTGTTTAAAATTGTATAATTTTTTTTTTTCATGTAGCCCTATATGTTTATACACTCTATTCATATTCGTTCTAATCCACTTTTTGTGCCTTATTTAATGGGACCCTTTACAATTTGAATTACTTTTTTATAGTTTTTTGATTTGCAGGTTATACAATTATTTCACAGTTTTTAATATATACTGTGCAGCTCAGTCAGTTAATAGATTTAATTAATTACAAGACTTTGTAGACGTTTCAGTAAGATGGACGAATGAAGTCATTCGCTGTCTTTGCCAATTCTCTATTGCGAGAAACGTCCGTCTATTCATCCACATTAATACACTCCAGTGAATTCGATTCAGTTTGAATCAAATATTCTCGCCACGTGTCTGATCCCCAATAGACCTGCTAAATCGATAACTATAAATGTTTCCGGTGGCGGAATACCTCTCATGGGTAACTGACGTTCTCCAGTTCAGATCGAACACATTAAACCACAGACAGTGAGTGCCACTGTGACGGATGATGCAGAGACACAATTCCCTGCACACCACGGACAGCAATGACGATGTATATAATCGTGTACTATAATAAAACAGCGACGTACAGAGAAAACATAGATAGTCTTCGAGGACGAATGCAGTGTCATTGGCAAGGAGACTGCCTGATGATATCAGCATCTGAAAACAACCGCGTGTGACATTATTTTGCGTCTTACTGCATACAGTTCTTTATACTTAATGCAGCGCGCATACCTTTCGTTTACTATGCGCGCGCATGCAAACAATACATAAACGCGCGCCACTCGTTCCAATAAATGTTGCTCATGCAAATAAACGATCATGTATGTGTGTATTATTATTAATTGGTTTTAGAAATGTTTCACTTATGTATTATGTAAATTGCGTTAATCTATTTATTTCTATAGTTATATATTATAGTCATAAATATATTTTATTTAATGTTTATAATAACTTAACCTCAAGATGATATTTCCCTTATTTGGAACATGTTTTAGGTTTTCTAATTTAGAAGGCTGAGGATGGGGACAATAAGTTTTCCGAAACATGTTCCAAATAAGGGAAAAAACATCCTGAGGTAAAGTTATTATAAATATTAAATATTTATATGCAACAAGAAATAGACTGTAGCAAAAAGTGTTTGAAATATATTTTATTATAATGTTATACAATATATTATTATATTATAACTATTATAGTTATACTATGTTTAGGCTATAACTATAATATTTCTATAGTTAAACTACTTATTTATAGTATATAGTTTATATATAGTTTATTTCTATTTGATTATATTTTTTATAGGATTCTAACAGACCTTATTCATTTTTTGCGTCTCAAGAACACTAAATTAGCTTCATCTTTGTTTTCCTCTTCATGTCTAAAAACAGGCCATCATCTGATGTTCAGTGGCTTAGCTACTTACGTTACTGTAAATAAAATAAACCACAAACCAATGCCCACCGAAATCTAGTATTTTCACGTAGCCGTATTGTACAGTGTAGAGTGGGCTGGACACATTATACGTGCTTGTGAAAGCAGAGTTATTAAGAAGATAATTAATGCAAAGCCAGAAGGTAAAAGGAAAGTTGGAAGGCAAAAAATGAGATGGAGTGACGGACATCAGTACTCTTGGAATTAGAAACTGGAAGATTATGGCTACGAATAGAGAAGAATGGCGGAATCTTCTGAAGAAGGCCAGGGCCCACAAAGGGCTGTCGAACCAATGATGATGATGATGATGATGATGATGATGTATTGTACAGTGGACGCAATGAAGCAGCCAAAGTGAAACAAAATCTTCCAGAATTGCGCATATTCTTCTCAATTCCACGCCTCTGTGTAACAACATAATTGTGAAACAAAATCTAAGAAAACAATGATTCACAAAAATTGTTATGAACGTAACGAAACACTACAAAATGATTGGTAGACACTTAGAATTACAAGTATTGTACGCATAGTACCAAAGAGAGGTATGTATGTATGTATGTAGACACATTGATGTGTAGGCAGATAAATTGAGGGAGAGAGAGAGAGAGAGAGAGAGAGAGAGAGAGAGAGAGAGAGACGCATTTAGACAGACAGATAGGTAGACAACGAGGAACAAAGTGTGAATTGTGGGTGTGAGCGATTCGGAGAGGAAAACGGAGTATATTTAGGACAGAATTAATAACGCTGATAACAAAACGTTATTTGGTACAACTCACTGAACTGTATTGTTATATTTCAGTAAATTGGAGAGTCACTGCCACCCAAAGCTTTCAGGACTGAACTTTCAGTTACTGGACTACAGAGAACCACGTCCGCACGTAATTAGACATTTTATTATTAAACAAATGGGCCATTAGGGGTAAAAGAAACATTATAATTTTTCAAATTTACGAAATGTACCCTTCAAAGAGGACGTAGAATAAAGTTTTTCATATCTATCCAGTATAAACAAACAAAAATGAATGCATCCTTAACAAATATTGAAGGGTTTATTTTTATTAAATGACTTCTAATTAACTTATGCACATACTGACTGCGAATATCGTATTTTGTACTAGAGATTTTTTCATCGTAATTCTCACAATGATTGAGACGTAACCTTTAAAAATTGAAATACAACAGTGGAGGGAAAATAAGGGTTCTGGCTCACACCTCAGGGCATATCTGGACCACAGCATCCGCGACTTTTTCGTTGATCTGCGTCAAGATCCGCGAACCGCTGGACCCGCAGCATCCCGATGGACCACAGCACCGCGAATTTCCGCGAATAAATTTTTTTATTTTTTTTATTTGGTTTTTTTATTTTTTTAATTAAATTGATTTGCATATCAAGGGGGTGGGATGAGGTTCAATGGACCACCAGCATCCGTGAATATAATTTTTTATTTTTTTAAGAAAGCTGATTTGCATATCAGTGGGTGGTGTTGGGTGGGAGGTTTTTTTTATTTCATATCAGTGGGTGGTGGTGGGTGGGAGGTTCCAACTCGATGCATTATAGTGTATATTAAAATATATGATCAGGTGTACCAACCTTTGCATGAGGTCAAATTTGTCGTGTGTTATAATGTATATTAAATCTATATGATCAGGTGTACCAACCGTTGTATTATTATTATAGTGTATAGATATTTTATATGAGCAGGTTTGTCAACATTTTCTGTGGGGGGGGAGGGAAATTCAAATATGTGTTATATAGTGTATATATTAAAATATATGATCATGGTTACCAATCTTACATTATTGTGTTTTTTTTTTTTTTTTTTTTTTTTTTTTTTTTTTTTTTTTTTTGAGATCTGTAAGCTGTTCGACTGAGCGAACATTTAACAAATTGGCTGACAACACACACAGGATTATGAAGAGCTGACCATTGACAGCTCTTCTTGTTTTTGATAATAGATTAAAGAGGTAACAAAATACAAAACTAAATGATAAAAACATGTAAACAATGAACAAAAGTCACTATCACTTCCTGCTGGCGTGATACAATAAGTTCAAACATTAAACACTGGGCCCATAAGGCACATATACAGGTTGACATTAACACGTATGAATGACACGAATACAAAAACATACAGAACAGATATCACAGACAGTACAATACAGAAAATACAGGGAATACATTATGAGTTAAACCTGAATGGTAAGTCTAATAGTTTGTGTCTTTTTAGTCTATAAATATCTTCACTGTTGTCTAATAAGTTAATTGCCAGGTGGTTGGGATGCTGTTCTAGTTTGGAGATGAGTCCTGCAGAGGCGCATGATTTCTTCTTTCACGGTTGAAACTTTGAGGTCGCGGTGTATAGAGTTATTTGAGACAAACCAAGGAGCGTCGACTATTGATCTAAGTGTTTTGGACTGAAAGCGCTGGATAATCTCAATATTACTTGTACTTGCAGTACCCCAAAGTTGAATACCATAAGTCCATACCGGTTTAAGCACGGCTTTATAGATCAAGAGTTTGTTGACGAGACTTAACCGTGATTGTCTGCCTATAAGCCAATAGATGTTTCTGACCTTGTGATTAAGTTCAAGCTTCTTAGATGTTATATGTTTTTTCCATGTTAGTCTCCTGTCCAGATGCATCCCAAGGTACTTAGCACTTTCAGCTTGCGGTACTGGTTGACCGTTAATTGTGATTGGAGGGCAGTTTGCCTTACGTGTGGTGAAGGTAACGTGGACTGACTTGGATGAATTGATTTTTATGCGCCAATTATCAAGCCATAACTGAACGCTGTTTAATGATTCTTGTAGTATAAGAGATGCTATTGAGGGGTCGGAGTGTGTCGCTAGGATCGCTGTGTCATCGGCGTAGGTAGCAACAGTGGTTTCACTTGCTGACGGTAAGTCCGAGGTGAACAGGAGGTAGAGCAGAGGACCCAGGACACTACCCTGCGGAACACCCGACCCCACTTTTAATAGAGGAGAAGTAGCATCGGAGTACTTGACTTGAAACACTCTGCCCACTAAGTAGGAATGTAAGATACGGTAACAGTTATGTGGCAGATTTTTCTTTATTTTATATAAGAGTCCAAGATGCCAGACTTTGTCAAATGCCTGGGAAACGTCGAGAAACACACCTGAGCAGAACATCTTCGATTCCAGCGATTTATTGATAACATTTGTTAGTCTGTGTATTTGATCTACCGTAGAGTGCTTTTCTCGAAAACCAAATTGGTGATCCGGAATTAGGTTGTTTTCTACAATTGTTGGCATAAGTCGTTTTACAAACAGCTTTTCAAAGATCTTACCAAGTATCGGTAGAAGGCTTATGGGTCGATAAGAAGAGGGCTCTTGAGGGTTTTTGCCAGGTTTTAAGACCATGATAACTTGAGCCGATTTCCAGAGAAGAGGAAAGTATTCGAGTCTGAGTATGGCATTGAAAATGTATGTTATTAGTACAACGCCTTTGTGAGGCAGCTCCTTTAGAACTTTCCCCGATAGCAAATCAATGCCGGGAGCCTTTTTACTTTTCAAATTATACAGGATTATTTCCTTGATTTCCTTAACTTTAAAAGGCTTAATAGGTAGAGTCATTTGGAGCGGGGAGTGTAAGTATCTTTGTACCTCTTCATCGAAAGAGACGTTCTTGCTGGCTTCAGGTTGAAAAACGTTGACCAAATGTTGATACAAAAACCTGGGATTTCTCTGTATTGCTGCGCGCCCAGCTACCATCTGGTTTATGTATTGGTGGTATTTGTAATAGTGGCCTTTTTAATCGTTTAGTAGCCTTCCACAGAGAATAATCAGTACTTTCATTTGGTGACAGATTTTCTAGATAATCCTGAATCCCTTCATTCTTTAGATTTTCCAACAATCGTTTAAGTTGTCTGGCCGCGGAATTCCACTTTCTTTTATCATCCGGATGATGAGTATGCTGCCAAATTCGTCGCAATTTACGCTTCTCAGCTAATTTCTTCCGGACAACCAGAGGAAGGTTTAAGTGCTTATTCTTCGCTGTATTGCAAGGTGTAGCTTCCCAGGCTGATTTTTGAAAAGTACTGGTGAGAGAATTTACAGCCGCATCCAATTCAGCAGGCGTGTGGAGTGGAAGTTCTAGCGAGATATTATAATTTACAAGCTCTCTAAAGTAATCCCAGTCAGTAAGACGATTTGTGAGTGTTGGTAGACTTTCAGACTCAATTATAGTATTGCTAATAGTGGCAATAATTGGAGTGTGGTCAGAGGACAAATCAAGGCAAGATTCAACTTTGTAGTATTTATGAGACAAGCTCGTATTAAAAAGAAATCAATTAGGTCAGGTATTTTATTTGTGTCAGAAGGCCAATAGGTTGGTTGACCAGTGGACAGAAAGGACAGGGATTCTTGTCTAATGACGTTATATAAAATTCTACCTCTTGGATTAGCTAATCTCGAACCCCATTGCGGGTGTTTTGCGTTAAAGTCACCTCCCACCAAAAAACGTGCACCAAGAGTTCCAAGAAAAGAGCTGAAGTCAGTTTCATTGATTCTGTGTTTTGGGGGACAGTAGACTGCAGAAACAATTAGAGGGCCTCTTTGATCTTCAATTAAAACGTTGGTCGCCTGTAGGTGAGCAGTTTTGACGTTAGAGAAGAGATAATGTTTTATATTGTTTCGGATTAACAGAGCGGTTCCGCCACGAGCTGTCCCGTCCGGATGTTGGGTATCATAAACAGTAAAGCCTGGAATCCTAATATGGCTTCTGTCTGTGAAGTGTGTCTCAGATATAAGCATTACGTCTAATCTGTTTTCAAGAAGAAAAGCTTTGAGTTCTAGGGTGCGTTGAGAGAGTCCATTGGCGTTCCATAATCCAATCCTGTAATTGTTATTCATTATTAATTAGAAAGTTTATTGACAAGTGTTGTAAGGAGATTAAGCATGACGCTACTTTGCTGCATGAGTTGACTGAACATAGTCTCGAATTTTGTCAGGAAGTGTGAAAGAGTGATGTCCTCATTTGCTGTCTGTTTGAGATTGCTGTCATAAGGGGGCGATGATTCTGAGTGTTGCGGTAGTCCTGCAATTTGAGCGTAAGTAGGAGAAGAGACGTTACGGGTATTCATGTTCTGTTCCGTGTTCATAGTCCTAAACATTGAAGGGGTTCTCCTAGGTGTGGAGTTTCGTACGGGGCTTTTTCTGGCCTGCAGGTTTTGATAAACTTCACAGCCCTTATAATTAGCTGTATGAGGACCATCGCATAATGCACATGTGGCTGGTGTATCCTTAGATTTGGAACAAGTTGCGGAGTTGTGTTCACCTCCGCACTTGACACACTGGAAAGGTTTCCTACAATACGTCTTACTGTGACCGTATGACTGACAACGAGTGCACTGTATGATAAAGTTTTTTCTCCGAGGTGGTTCTACAGCAATCTGCATGTTACCTAAAGACCTTAGGCTATATATTTGTTTATTGTTTGCTGCATGTTCAAGATCAACAAAGAAGAGAGGGAGGGGTGTTTTCTCGACTCTGTGTCGAACGTTGATTATGTTTCTGACCGAGTGTCCTTTTTCTTTTAGTGCTTCTTTAATAAAGTGTACACCGATGCTAGGATGAATGTTTCTTATGACAACCCGGTATGCTCGCTGGTCTTTAATTTGATAAGTATGATAAATAATTTTTTCGTCCTCGAGGTGACGAATTAATTTTCTGTAAGAATCAGGTGCAAAAGTGTTGATTTTCAGTCAGTGTCATCGAACGATTTAGTACTGTACTGTTCTGATTCCAAAATTGCTGTAAGATTATTGATCATTTCACTGTAATTGACGATACCATGAAGGTATACAGGAGGAGGTCTAGGTACTTTCGGCTGAGCTAAGACTTGAGTAGGTTGGACGTCATCAGGGTCATCTATAGGTAACACCGTAAATCTATTGTGGTCATTAAGCTGAGTGTGTGTTTCAGATGTGTTTTCTGAAGATTGACGACTTCTTTTTCGTTTTTTCACCATCTGCCAGCTGTGGGATCCGTGTTGTGTGAAATCAACATTAACATTTCTGCCTGGCTGTTGACTGTTATAGGATTGAGGGGCATTTTGCGACATTGGAGGTACTGAAGTTCCTGAGTGGACTGTAGGAACAGGTTCAACGTTAGTTGACAGGCCTGGTTGCTGATAATTCATTATTGTCGATAATTACAGTAGACAGATAAATTAAAAGACGCGTGTAGTTCCAGATAAGGAATTACTGGCCTTGTGTTTATGGTTTATAGATAAACAGGTACAAACAACCACCAGCCGCAGACAGACACACAGTCCCACAAGTGTTGTGTGTGTATAGAGCAGATCTGCCAACATTTTTTTCTCTTCTGTAGTGGGAAATTCAAACTATATGATCATAATTGTTACTCTCTCTCTCTCACATTTGAATGTAAGTAAAACTATCTCTCTCTTGTTGTCAAACGTTATGTTCAAACCGTTTTCTCCTCTCCCTCTCTCTCTCTCTCTCTCTCTCTCTCTCTCTCTCTCTCTCTCTCTCTCTCTCTCTATCTCTCTCTCTCTCACTGTGTACATTGAGTAAATAATTTTAGCTCTCTCTCTCTCTCACTCGTTGTGTATGTCTCTCGTTGTCAAACGTTATGTTCAAACTGTTCTCCTCTCTCTGTGGTCATTACCGCGCGCATATATATGAAATTAGAAAGTTTATATTTATTCAACAAATATTAACGCCCTCTCTCTCTCTCTCTCTCTCACTCTCACGCGTTTCAACTATGCAAGGTTTCATACCCTTTCTCCTGTCTCTCTCTCTCTCTTACCGTGTACATTGAGTAGTCGGTGTGATGAGTAAATAATTTTAGCTCTCTCTCTCGTTGTCAAACGTCGTCTTCATTTTTCATGTATCAAATAATTAATTAATAGTTTATAATGCAGTCAGTGTGATTGATCCTTGTTAGAAATATATATATTTGGCAAATATTAACTATGTATGTGTGTTGTTGTCAATGAACTACTTACCTGTGTGCTGTTACAGATGACAAATCCATACGTTAACGGCTTAGCAATCTTCAATACGCTCTTCTTCATGTGGTACAATACTTCTGTTTTATGATTGCAGTTTACACACGCACATAGGTTCAGTGGTGTATAGCGAAATAAATTAAAATTATACACACACATGAAAACGGTGGTTGAAATTCATACAAATCTTCTGATGTAACAGTTCACAAAAATAAATTAATTGTACACATGTTCAGAGGTGTAGAGTGAAATAAAATAAAGTCATAATTTGTTTAAATGATTAAATATATTTTAAAATTCATAATATAAAATTCACAATTCATAATTAAATAAATACATTATAAAATTGAAAATTCACAATATAAAATTCACAATTCATAATTAAATAAATACATTATAAAATTGATATTTTTTCGAAAGTTTATATATAATTGTGTCGTACTTGTAGGAGAAGCAACCTGCAACATAACAATACAACAACATTAAAATCATGTTAAATATCACACACACACACACACACACACACACACACACACAGATATAGTTGGCAGAATCAACGCTTTACGCGAGTAACTTCTTAAATTATGTGTCACTCTCTCTCATAAGTTAATGTCCATTCATCAAAACTTTGTAAATTAGAATCTGCACTACATTCAAACACACGCACACACAGTGATAAAAAAAAATTGTTTATTAAAAGTAGTTTGTTACCTTAATGAGGTACATGCAGAACTAGTGCTGTCACAATATATATGTATATAGTAGGAAAGCCCACAGACTACTAGAAATAGTTATCGCCTGAAAAAAAGAAACCACACATTACAACAAACGAGGCGGAACTAAACAATGACTACAAAGAAGACTAGTGGAATGTAATGGTGGTGGTGGTGGTTATCAGGAAATTTTTCATCCCCTCAAGCTTTGCATGTACATACATGCAGAATTATGGCTGTTACATAATATATATATTAGTAAAGCCCACAGACTACTAGAAATAGTTATCGCCTGCAGGCATATACAAGTTTACTAACGAAATTAACAATGCTATGAGACACTCACATTAAAAATGTTTGTATAACAGAAAAATCATTAATTATCCACTCTCTAAGTGCGTACACATTATGATTTGTACATAGTGTAGAAGAAGAATTGCAATGTGTAAGACATAACGTACCGGGAAATAGTATGGTATGTCTTTCGGGCAACCAATGTCATAAAGATTTATTATATGATGATGAATTATTTTCGATTCTAAAAAACGTTTTTTCTCAAGACCCTTCACAAACACATATTTATATATGTTCGTATACGTTGTTAACACTGAAACAAGATTGTCGTACGGTGTCTCTCGTTCACCCCATCTTAGGCCATGATAGTTTGTCGTTAACCAACAGTTGGTTCTAGTGTATTTCGAATTCGTAACGACTGTAGCAGGCGGGGCGAAAATCCAATGTCTGCATGCAAAACGTGTTACGTCCATAACCGACAACTCCTTTACTATATAATTGCCGTTGTCATCATAAAAGCAGTGAAAGTCAATTATTACAGCAGCGTTTTCCATTATACTATAAAAAAAAAGAAACCACACATTACAAACTAATATTTATAAACACAAAGATCGTTACAATAATGATAATAATACACAAACTTACGTTTACTGCCGGCTGAACTGAAGAGTGGAGAGAGAATAACTAACGATATCACAGTGAGAATTCTTTTGTTGTTTTTGTTTTTAACAGGTGGTGTAACGTGGAATTTTAGCAGGTGGGGGAGCAGAGTCGCCGTCGGCAATTAATTTGGCACGTACGCAAGCGTATCACGGCTATTATCTAGTATATAGCGCTAAGATTTTAATAAAACTATTATCAATTTTAAATAATAATTTTCGGAAACAACCCACGACTTAAAAAATATAGTTTACCTTGTGGTATGAAATTCAAACTATTAAATTGTCTCTCTCTCTCTCTCACACACACACATTTCTGATTACTATACAACTAATTGCATGTATGTTCAGAGGGTTATACCGAAATAAACCAGTGTGTATTCGCTAAATCCTCCTTTCACTTTCTAATATGACACATGACACTCATTAGCGACACCACCGCAAGTAATTATGGATTAGAAAGTATTCACTTCCAAAACAAACACCTGCTTTCCCCTACCACCAGAGACCAATATATACTCAACAAATTTAGCGATAATGTCTCATTGACTTGCTTGCGTGCACTGATAAATCTATCACGACATTTTTAATAGTTGGAAGACTGTTTGTATTACTGTGCATCACAGTATACGCAAGTTCCTGTGTGTAGTCAACATACGCTAGTTTTGGTGAGTGAGCATAATTTATTGATGTACAGATTTTATTTAAACGTAAAAATTATTTGCATTAAAACATTATTTATTGAATTTAATACATGTATGTGTATGTTCAAATTACAATTTATGAAATATATTCTTACCGTATTTTTTATATTACACTTCTAATTGAAGATATATATTTGAATTTAATACATGTGTGTGTAAGCGTGCGCGTATGATCAAATTACAATTTTCTGAATATATTCTTAACGTACTTTTATTCTTAACGCACTTCTAATTGAAGATATATATTTTTAGGTATAACTGAATTTTATCGGTTTCACACTGACTGCTTGCGTGCGTTGACAAATCTATCACAGCAGTTTTTTTAATAGTTGAAAGACTGCTTGTATTATTGTGTGTCTCAGTATACACAAGTTCCTGTGTATTCAACATACGCTAGTTTGGTGAGTGTACAGCATAATTTTATTGTATGTACAGATTTTATTTAAACGTAAAAATTATTTGCATTAAAACATTATCTACTGAATTTAATACATGTATGTGTATGATAAAATGACAATTTCTGAAATATATTCTTACTGTATTTTTTATATTACACTTCTAATTGAAGATATATAGTTGAATTTAATACATGTGTGTGTGTGTGTGTGTGTGTGTGTGTGTGTGTGTGTGTGTGTGTGTGTGTGTGTGTGTGTGTGTGTGTGTGTGTGTGTGTGTGTGTGTGTGTGTGTGTGTGTGTGTGTGTGTGTGTGTGTGTGTGTGTGTGTGTGTGTGTGTGTGTGTGTGTGTGTGATCAAATTACAATTTTCTGAAATATATTCTTACTGTACCTTTTATATTACACTTCTAATTGAAGATATATATTTTTAGGTATAACTGAATTTTATCGGTTTCACACTGACTGCTTGCGTGCGTTGATAAATCTATCACAGCAGTTTTTTTTAATAGTTGAAAGACTGCTTGTATTATTGTGTGTCTCAGTATACACAAGTTCCTGTGTATTCAACATACGCTAGTTTGGTGAGTGTACAGCATAATTTTATTGTATGTACAGATTTTATTTAAACGTAAAAATTATTTGCATTAAAACATTACTGAATTTAATACATGTATGTGTATGATAAAATGACAATTTCTGAAATATATTCTTACTGTATTTTTTATATTACACTTCTAATTGAAGATATATAGTTGAATTTAATACATGTGTGTGTGTGTGTGTGTGTGTGTGTGTGTGTGTGTGTGTGTGTGTGTGTGTGTGTGTGTGTGTGTGTGTGTGTGTGTGTGTGTGTGTGTGTGTGTGTGTGTGTGTGTGTGTGATAAATGTTCTGAAATATATTCTTACTGTACCTTTTATATTACACTTCTAATTGAAGATATATATTTTTAGATATAACTGAATTTTAGCGGTTTCACACTGACTGCTCGTGTGCGCTGATAAATCTATCTCAGCAGTGTTAATAGTTGAAAGACTGCTTGTATTATTGTGCGTCTCAGTATACACACAAGTTCCTGTGTAGTCAACATACACTAGTTTGGTGAGTGTACAGCATTATTTATTGATTTACTACATGTGTGTGTGTGTGTGTGTGTGTGTGTGTGTGTGTGTGTGTGTGTGTGTGTGTGTGTGTGTGTGTGTGTGTGATCAAATTACAATTTCGGAAATATATTCTTACTGTACTTTTTATATCACACTTCTAATTGAAGATATATTTTAGGTATAGCTGAATTTTAAGCGTGCGTTCTTGAGTTAAGCTGTTGTTGTAAACATATGGAAATTCATAATGTTTACCGGTTCGTTTGTTTTCCTACTCACAATCACTTTCACTCAAATAATTGATATTTCTTTGTATTCATACACAGTCTTTTTATATTCAAACTATTATTATTATCTGAAACAGAACTGTATATATAGATTCGAGTGGTATGTAAGACGCTGTTATATGTTACTAAAATCATGGCAAATATTTTCATTCTAAGCATATTTACTGTTTAATAATAGTTACAACCCAACGAATGATATATATAGTTTGATGCTTTATAAGTTTGTGTACATTGGTTGTATATTGTAAGCATGAAAGTATTATTTAAATCTGTTATCTGCTTCTGTATGGAAGTCATCTATAAATATCAGGTCAGTGCGACACAACGTAATTGGACCTAACATGATTCATGCTAACGTGTGCGCTCGTTGTGTGTGCGTGTGCGTCTGTGTGTGTGTTCGTGTGTGCGCGCGTTGCGTGTTTGGTTACGTTGCGTATGCGTCTGTGTGTGTGTTCGTGTGTGCGCGCGTTGCGTGTTTGGTTACGTTGCGTATGCGTCTGTGTGTGTGTGCGCGTGTGTGTGCGTGTGCGCGAAAATAAACTTAATTTTCTCGATCTAGCAAATAGTTGGTCTAAGCGTACATGTATTATGTACAAATTGATATATAAAACGTTTAAGATACACTAACATAATACCAGCGTTATAACAGTACCTTTTGTTTTTCAGTATTCATTCATTCTCTCTCTTGAAGATCATGGCTAACCTTCAGCAGGAACGTGGGGAGGAGCAGACTGAACAAGGTAAAAAGTTCAATACCAATTGTCACAGTTAAGAAATTATTTTTGTAATTATGTAGCGTGCAAACTTGCTGATTCGAATTAACGTTTGAGTCATACTATGTCTATTGGTGTGTGTATGAAAAGTCTCACTCATAACATCGTTTAGAAATTGACATGTAGATGAAAATTTTTCATGTTCCTTCATAGGTTTGTCACCTTCTTTCCAATCAACTAATTCAATTCCACAACAAAAGCA
Organism: Magicicada septendecula; assembly: GCA_034769895.1. Classification (NCBI taxonomy): domain Eukaryota; kingdom Metazoa; phylum Arthropoda; class Insecta; order Hemiptera; family Cicadidae; genus Magicicada; species Magicicada septendecula. The sequence goes on from CM068367.1 coordinate 497,519,991, forward strand.
TTTAACTCTATCGTCTACGAATGACATACTATGCCCACAAACATCGAAATTTATAGGGTAGAAGTAGAACCCTGCAAACGCTAACTCGTCGGGGCTGATAAACGTCACTTCCCAATACTTGAACGATTTTATTCTTTCACTTTCAATTCTAAAATCAGGAGTAGCCGACATCTTCACGTTTTGTAATAAACTGACATATTACCCCGACGAGTGTTATTTATTTACTACAAACATGAATTTGTGTACCCGTTATTTATCATTCCTATTGGTTAATAATACTCATGTTTCTATTGTTTCAGTTGTGACTCGGTTTTATATCGAGAGGAACAGTAGTGTCCGAGGGTGCATCACAACTTTCGACTACCTTCCAGTGAACGTCAACGCGTCGGATCATGACATAGTATTCGTAATGACTGAGGCACGTCCTTTATTGCTTGAGGATATTCAGGCAGAGCAGGCACGTTTACGCAATATCAAGTGGCATATTGCGTGCAGGATACGTTTTACCAAAACCGTGGTAGATGGTGACAGTGGTGAGGAGAAGAGGTAAAGAAAGACGCCGTCTTCCACGGACGTTGTCGCACGTTGCTCGCGGACGACAGCGACGAGTTGAATTGTCTACTCGATGAATCCTACGATAAAATCTTCAATAGCATATCTAATTTTACCCGTGACGGGAGCGGATGGTCGGTGGATGCTGTACTGAAACTGGAACTGGTTGTTGGACGGTACCAGGCTCTAGCAGCGTCCTCCTACCTTCCAACCCCGCGAAAACGCACACTCACCAATGCAGTAGTCAACATCAAGAACCCCCAAGATGAAATGTGTTTTCTGTGGTCTGTTCTAGCCCACATACACCCTCAACAACATAATAAAGAACGTGCTTCAAAATACGCCCCCTTCAAAAACACATTAAATATGTCCGGTATCGAGTACCCTGTTTCGTTAAAGTCCATTTCCAAATTTGAAGCACAGAATCCTAACATTTCTATAAACGTTTTCGGCTATGATATAGAAGACAATATCAGAAACGAATCAAAAAATGAGGTTTACCCTCTGAGAATTACCACGAATAAGGACAGGTCGCATCACGTTAATCTTTTGCTTCTGACCGATACAAATAGCCGAAAACATTACTGTCTTATCAGTAACAAGAGTAGATTGTTATCATCCCTTACAAAATGTAGCAATAAATCATTTTACTCTGACTACTGCCTGCATCGTTTCACCACAGAACATGGTCTGTCCGATCATCTCCCCTACTGCACACCTTACGGCGAGCAGAAAACCAAAATGCCCACGGAGGAGGAGAAGTTTATGTCCTTTAAAAATTACGCGCACTGTCTTAAAGTACCCTTCACCGTCTACGCCGACTTCGAGTCCCTCATCACTCCGCTTCAATCGTGTTCACCTGGTAACAACGTCCCGACGACAGTGCACGAGTTAGGTGAATTCTACTCCGTCGATAGCAGCGGTGCCCGTCAGAAAATAACTTCTCCTCCTGTATCATCCACATCATACGAAGCGATGCATATTCCGTCAGGTTTCTCCTATGCTATCGTCGATCACACGCACAGCCTTTGGAGAGAGGCTAAAGTTTATCGGGGTGAAAACGTTGTAGACACGTTCTTCTCGTGGTTGATGAAAGACGTCGAGGATATGATGAAGGTAGTACGGCATAACGTACAATTAATTATGTCCGATTATGACAATGTTGTGTTCACTAACGCCACCGTTTGTCATTTGTGTGAGCGCCGTTTGACAGACGATGACAAGGTACGCAATCATTGTCATCTTACGGGGAAATTCTTGGGAGCAGCCCATAATATCTGTAATCTGAGCTACAGGATGCCTCGTCATATCCCGTCTTCTTTCACAACCTTCGTGGCTACGACTGTCACCATTTAATGCAGGGTTTGGGGAAATATAAGGACGAACGCGTATCCTGCATCGCGACATCCAGTGAGCGTTACGTGTCGTTCTCCCTGGGTCCCTTGCGTTTCGTAGACTCCTTTCAATTTCTTAATCGCTCTCTGGACACGCTCGTTACCAATCTGTCCGCGTCCGGGAGCCAATTTCCTTTGCTTAGAGAGGAAATGCTTAGACGGGGTTTCGATGAACAGACCAATCTGCTCGTACGCAAGGGGGTATACCCATACGCTTACGTTGACAGTATTGATCGGTTCAACGAAACAAGTCTACCCGCTCGTAAACACTTTGATAACCGGTTGATGGAATCATCTATTTCGGACGCAGATTACGAGCACGCGCAAAACGTGTGGAGTGCATTCAATCTGCGTACGTTTGGAGATTACCATGATTTGTATTTGTTGACAGACGTAATGCTGCTGACCGATGTCTTTGAAAGTTTTCGAGACATGGCCTTACGCGATTACTGCTTGGACCCATGTCATTTTTACTTGCTTCCCGGACTCGCTTGGAACGCGATGCTAAAAATGACCGGAGTCGAATTAGAACTGTTGACAGAAATAAATCTACATCTGTTCGTCGAGTCTGGGATCCGCGGAGGCTGCGCGATGATATCCAACCGTCATGCAGTCGCTAACAATCCTTTGATTCCAGATCAGTACGATGTTTCGAAACCGACCTCCTTCATTCTGTATACGGACTGTAACAATTTATACGGTGCAGCCATGTCGCAACTATTCCCTTACGCAGACTTCCGATGGCTTGATCGTAACGAAATCGAGTCCTTGGACGTACGTAATGTGAGTGATGATGCTGACATCGGGTACATCCTCGAAGTCGACCTACACTATCCTAATACCTTACACGACCTGCATTCCGACTACCCGCTTGCACCTGTGCGCCAGCGCATAACACACGATATCCTTTCTCCCTTTTCCAAACGCTTACACGAGAGTATATACAGATCATCGTATAACGAATCAGGGTCATCCGTAGAGAAGTTGTTAACAACTTTGGAGGACAAACAAAATTACGTTCTCCATTATCGAAATTTGAAATTGTATTTAAGTCTTGGTTTAGAGCTGAAAGCGACTCATAGGGTGTTGTGTTTTAAGCAAAGCGCTTGGTTGAAACCGTTTATCGATTTCAACACCCGCAAGAGGCAAGCAGCCGTCAACAGCTTTGAAAAAGACCTTTTCAAACTGATGAACAACGCCGTATACGGTAAGTCGCTGGAGAACGTACGGAAACATATAGACTTTGAACTAGTCTCGGATGAACGACGGCTTCAAAAACTAGTTTCCACACCTAGGCTAAAACGTATGATTCGTTATACGAACGATCTGGTGGGGCTCTCATTCCGTAAAAAATCCATTGTTCTTTCTCGTCCCGTGTATGTCGGCTTCACGGTGCTTGACGTTAGCAAAACAATAATGTACGACTTTCATTATCGTTATGCTGTCGCCAAGTACGGCCGCAACGTTAAATTGTTAATGACTGATACAGACAGTCTGATGTATCATATTCAAACATCAGACTTGTATGCAGATATGAAGAAGGACTTGCACGTTTTTGACACCTCGGATTACCCCACGTCTCATCCTTGTTATAGCCTTAAGAACAAAAAGGTTGTCGGACTGTTCAAGGATGAAACGTGTGGTCGTCCTATTAGAGAATTCGTAGGTCTCAGAGCGAAATGTTATTCGTTCCTTGTGGCCCACGAAGATCCCGGCAATGAGTGTCAAAAACGTGTGTGTAAAGGTGTGCCTCGAGTTGCTATTAAGAGGGGTCTGCGACACGATATGTATCGCAAGTGTCTCACTGATCATTGTCAGTTTTCTGTCAGTGCGTTGTGTTTACGTAGCGATCATCATACGTTGTACACGATGCGCGTAAATAAGCAAGCGTTGTCACCGTATGATGATAAGCGCTATGTATTAGACAATGGCCGTGATACGCTTGCGTACGGTCATTATCGGATACGTGCCGACGACGATGACGACTCTGCTCCTCCACCTGCTAAAATTCCCCGTTACACCACCTGTTAAAAACAAAACAAAAAAATTCTCACTGTGATATCAATAGTTATTGCCTCTCCATACTTCAGTTCGGACGGCAGTAAACGTAAGTTTGCGTATTATTATTATTATTATTATTATTATTATTATTATTATTATTATTATTATTATTATTATTATTATTATTGTTGTAACGATATTTGTGTTTATACATATTAGTTCGTAATGTGCGGTTTCTTTTTTTCAGGCGATAACTATTTCTAGTAGTCTGTGGGCTTTCCTACTATATATATATATATATATATATATTTTGTAACAGCACTAGTTCTGCATGTACCTCATTAAGGTAACAAACTACTTTTAATAAACAATTTTTTTTATCACTGTGTGTGCGTGTGTTTGAATGTAGTGCAGATTCTAATTTACAAAGTTTTGATGAATGGACATTAACTTATGAGAGAGAGTGACACATAATTTAAGAAGTTACTCGCGTAAAGCGTTGATTCTGCCAACTATATCTGTGTGTGTGTGTGTGTGTGTGTGTGTGTGTGTGTGTGTGTGTGTGTGTGTGTGTGTGTGTGTGTGTGTGTGTGATATTTAACATGATTTTAATGTTGTTGTATTGTTATGTTGCAGGTTGCTTCTCCTACAAGTACGACACAATTATATATAAACTTTCGAAAAAATATCAATTTTATAATGTATTTATTTAATTATGAATTGTGAATTTTCCCGAAAGACATACCATATCTATTTCCCGGTACGTTATGTCTTACACATTGCAATTCTTCTTCTACACTATGTACAAATCATAATGTGTACGCACTTAGAGAGTGGATAATTAATGATTTTTCTGTTATGCAAACATTTTTAATGTGAGTGTCTCATAGCATTGTTAATTTCGTTAGTAAACTTGTATATGCCTGCAGGCGATAACTATTTCTAGTAGTCTGTGGGCTTTCCTAATATATATATTATGTAACAGCCATAATTCTGCATGTATGTACATGCAAAGCTTCAGGGGAGGAAAAATTTCCTGATAACCACCACCACCACCATTACATTCCACTAGTCTTCTTTGTAGTCATTGTTTAGTTCCGCCTCGTTTGTTGTAATGTGTGGTTTCTTTTTTTCAGGCGATAACTATTTCTAGTAGTCTGTGGGCTTTCCTACTATATATATATTTTGTAACAGCACTAGTTCTGCATGTACCTCATTAAGGTAACAAACTACTTTTAATAAACAATTTTTTTTTTATCACTGTGTGTGCGTGTGTTTGAATGTAGTGCAGATTCTAATTTACAAAGTTTTGATGAATGGACATTAACTTATGAGAGAGAGTGACACATAATTTAAGAAGTTACTCGCGTAAAGCGTTGATTCTGCCAACTATATCTGTGTGTGTGTGTGTGTGTGTGTGTGTGTGTGTGTGTGTGTGTGTGTGTGTGTGTGTGTGTGTGTGTGTGTGTGTGATATTTAACATGATTTTAATGTTGTTGTATTGTTATGTTGCAGGTTGCTTCTCCTACAAGTACGACACAATTATATATAAACTTTCGAAAAAATATCAATTTTATAATGTATTTATTTAATTATGAATTGTGAATTTTATATTGTGAATTTTCAATTTTATAATGTATTTATTTAATTATGAATTGTGAATTTTATATTATGAATTTTAAAATATATTTAATCATTTAAACAAATTATGACTTTATTTTATTTCACTCTACACCTCTGAACATGTGTACAATTAATTTATTTTTGTGAACTGTTACATCAGAAGATTTGTATGAATTTCAACCACCGTTTTCATGTGTGTGTATAATTTTAATTTATTTCGCTATACACCACTGAACCTATGTGCGTGTGTAAACTGCAATCATAAAACAGAAGTATTGTACCACATGAAGAAGAGCGTATTGAAGATTGCTAAGCCGTTAACGTATGAATTTGTCATCTGTAACAGCACACAGGTAAGTAGTTCATTGACAACAACACACATACATAGTTAATATTTGCCAAATATATATATTTCTAACAAGGATCAATCACACTGACTGCATTATAAACTATTAATTAATTATTTGATACATGAAAAATGAAGACGACGTTTGACAACGAGAGAGAGAGCTAAAATTATTTACTCATCACACCGACTACTCAATGTACACGGTAAGAGAGAGAGAGACAGGAGAAAGGGTATGAAACCTTGCATAGTTGAAACGCGTGAGAGTGAGAGAGAGAGAGAGAGAGGGCGTTAATATTTGTTGAATAAATATAAACTTTCTAATTTCATATATATGCGCGCGGTAATGACCACAGAGAGAGGAGAACAGTTTGAACATAACGTTTGACAACGAGAGACATACACAACGAGTGAGAGAGAGAGAGAGCTCAAATTATTTACTCAATGTACACAGTGAGAGAGAGAGAGAGAGAAAGAGAGAGAGAGAGAGAGAGAGAGAGAGAGAGAGAGAGAGAGAGAGAGGGAGAGGAGAAAACGGTTTGAACATAACGTTTGACAACAAGAGAGAGATAGTTTTACTTACATTCAAATGTGAGAGAGAGAGAGTAACAATTATGATCATATAGTTTGAATTTCCCACTACAGAAGAGAAAAAAATGTTGGCAGATCTGCTCTATACACACAATAATGTAAGATTGGTAACCCTGATCATATATTTTAATATATACACTATATAACACATATTTGAATTTCCCTCCCCCCCCCACAGAAAATGTTGACAAACCTGCTCATATAAAATATCTATACACTATAATAATAATACAACGGTTGGTACACCTGATCATATAGATTTAATATACATTATAACACACGACAAATTTGACCTCATGCAAAGGTTGGTACACCTGATCATATATTTTAATATACACTATAATGCATCGAGTTGGAACCTCCCACCCACCACCACCCACTGATATGAAATAAAAAAAACCTCCCACCCAACACCACCCACTGATATGCAAATCAGCTTTCTTAAAAAAATAAAAAATTATATTCACGGATGCTGGTGGTCCATTGAACCTCATCCCACCCCCTTGATATGCAAATCAATTTAATTAAAAAAATAAAAAACCAAATAAAAAAAATAAAAAAATTTATTCGCGGAAATTCGCGGTGCTGTGGTCCATCGGGATGCTGCGAGTCCAGCGGTTCGCGGATCTTGACGCAGATCAACGAAAAAGTCGCGGATGCTGTGGTCCAAGTCGCGGATGCTGTGGTCCAGATATGCCCTGAGGTGTGAGCCAGAACCCTTATTTTCCCTCTACTTACAACATTATTCCTTTTTGACATTAGCATAAACATTTAAAGTGGCAAATATTAAATAACAATAATAAAAGTAAAAATGCCAAGAAAGTGATTACTTCAAAAAAACGGAGTATCGGAGCTGAGCAACTAGTATTCAGAAGGTCTTAAGAGGAGGTACAGTTCTATAATGCTCTTAAAATAATCTTGTTTACCTGATTAACGAATTTTGCAAGAAGTACAGGTGAGAACACTACCATGGTGAGTCTATAAGAAAAGATTTACTATCTACAAAAAATATCAGTATGTTTACGATACCTGTTTACCTGTTATTGGAATCCATATGTATGTTGCACAAATACTTAAGACATTATGGAAGTGTAAGATCATTAATTTTAGTTCTTTTAATCTCTTGTCTTGGCGTTATCATTTTCACTGATAATAGACGGAGACAGACGGACATATAGGTCAATACAATACAATACCTACTAAATGCATTATACTACACATACATAGTATGTCATCTCTTCAATCTTTAAGTTTATAGGCCTAAACTTATGTAGAACGTTAACCTTTGTTCTGATGAACGGCTTACGTGAATCACATATAAAATCATGTGAAACCTGAAAACTTGTATCATTCAAACTTGCATAGAAAAACAATAAGCTGATATCAGTTCATTAAAGTAAAGTTAATAATAATGGAGCAATTAATTGAATAACGTACGCAAAATGACCAGAAATAGAAGTATGATTGTTAATAATAATTATAATAACAAAATGAATTATTTGTGTTAGTATTGTCATTATTATTGTTACCATGACATTAATTATTATAAAGTAGGTATAATTACTTTTCTATTAGGTCATAAAGTGTTACAGCCTATATAGGATTATCATCATCGTTATCAATGGTGATTCTGTCCTAAGACAGGTTTCAGCTGGACTGTACTGTTCACGTTGTTCTATCTTGTGCCATTCTCTTCAGTTGTTTATAATTTCTCCCCATCATCAAATCTGACGACACGTTATACCTTCTTCCTCGCCATCTCCTGCCTTTTATCTTTTCCTCAGTAGACAGCTCCTTCTCAAAATACGACTAACCACGTTTTGTTTTTTTCTTTCTGAAGACTCTTACAATACTTCTCTCCTCGTATATTCTCCTATGCACTGATTCATTTGTTACATTTTCTTTCCAGCTAATCTTTTCCATTTTTTACCACAACCACATTTCAGAGCTTTTCAGATACTCATTTTCTCTGTTTCTAATCCATGCCTTCGATGCGTAAATTACAAAACGTGCTCCATATAAAACACACTGCTGTAACTCCACATCAATAATTGTCAAAGTTACGCTCAAGTCAAAGAATGATGTTAAAAATTGTAAAGATTTTAGAACAATTTGTTTTATTATTCACATTAAAAAGCTTGTAACTAGAATAATTTTGAAGAGAATTGAACATAAATTAGAAGAGACCTTAAGTGATACCAGTTTGGTGTCCGAAAAGGAAAGGGAACAAGGGACGGTACTGGATGTGTGAGAATGCTGATGTGTAATGTATTGTGGTTTGAATTCATATCCCCTCCAGGTAGGGTTTTTACATTGCGACACTATTCTTGAAACATTGGTTAACCAAGATGTAGCTAGCCTGATATCTTTTGTAATCGCCGAATCGTCTGTGTATAATCGTCTATATAATCGTTTGAACCACGTGTTTGCTATCCCTATATCCCTAAGTTCTTATCATTTCAGATACACACTAGCCTTTCTGCTCTTACATTCTTTTTGCCCAGTCCGAATAGAGTTATTTAATGTGACAATTACGATTTATATTGTATTCTTTAAATTAATATAGGCCTAATACTTACTTATGTTAGCAATTAATACTCACTTATCTATTACCAATAACCAAGTAAATATTTCTAAAAAAACGACAATACAATATTACAAATTACATGAGTTTGAAAAATTTAAACTTTCATTACCAAAAATAACATAATTCAATAGTTGTTATGTTACTGAAAAATATTTATTTTCATCAACATTATTTCTTACGAACACAGTTTAAATATGAACACACTTATAATTGAAATACCGTGTTATCAAAAAACTTCGTTGTTGCAAACATGTTAGTTTATTTGAGTAAAGACTAATTTATTAATGTAGAATTCATTTACATAATTCTGTTATAATATTTTTAAGAACCTGGTTTTCAACGTATAGGCCTATTAACTTTTAACCAATGAAGCTGCCTGAATTTACGTTAATAAATTATATTGTTTTCTGTAGATTTAAAAAACAAAATAACAGTATACAAGTGTAATATCCCATGATAATATGGCGGCAAACTATGGCCCACAAAAATGTTGTCATGTATTTCTATCGAAACGTCAAGTAATGCATGGCTTTAGAAACTCAGATGAAAAGACCATAAAATCACGTAAACACGAGTTTATAGTGACTTGAGATGTGCTATGTGCACTTGTGTGTAGCCGTTTGTTTCACTCCAGCTTCAGGGCGGTCTGTCAAAAAAGACATAATTAACCATAACCACGTTTAGAAATGTGCTATCAAACATCTGTTGGTTAAACACATGTTGAAGTAAGAGACAGTAAGCAGTGACTCAGGTGCACTTCATGGCGGCATATGTTCAGACAAAGAAGTGTCCGTTTGTAAAAGTTCAAAACCGGGATACATTTTATAACAAGAATAACATAATTTACTGGCCCACTCAAGTTTCAATGTAGAATTCTATTTCTTATCCACGATATCTACGCATTAATACAATACTGTAGAGCAGGGGTCTCCAAACTTTTTCACTTGAGGGCCGAATTGAAAAATCTTGGAAGTCAGGCGGGCCAACAACAATAACAACACACACACGCGCGCGCGCGCATATATATATATTTAAACTTTTTTTAAGTTTACGAAATAATCAAGTCAATAAAGTAGGTATTTAAATAAAAATTAAGCAGACTTAGCCAAAGAAAATAAATTCATTTATTCAAAATAATGTAAATAAAAGTAAGGAAAAAATAACATTGAAAGAAAGAATTGAAATTGGCATGTGGTCCTTAGATGGCCACTACGGAAAAAAATAGGCCTTTATAAAAACAAAACAATTAAGAAATAACAAAAACAATTTAAAACATTAGGCAATAACAACACGTAGATAGTAGAAAATTAAGTAAATAATATTTAAAAAAAAAAAAAAAAAGAAGAATTGCGACATGTCAGGGTAATATAGCTGCTTTACTTCAGCTGTCATTATAAGTGATATCAGTTTATTAAATTATAAAATAATAATTTTACTATTTTCGTTCATCTTTAATTAAAGAAACGTAACTTCGGCAATGAGGTATAAAAAATAATCCATCCCGGAAGCTGGCAAGTGGAACGTACCCTCACATGTCAAAAAAAAAAAATGAAAAGTAAAAAATAAATTACTTATCTAAAGCGTTCGCAAGTGAAACTAGTTTCAAGTGGTACCGTTCGCAATTGGGTGGACACCGTTAGCCGACGTCGAAATAACTGTTATCAGTGGTAATTCATTTTTTATCTCGCATCAGTATAAGTACACGTGGAAATATGTTGTTGACGTGTTTCTCCACATCATTAAATAACAGCAGCAAGAGGAGGATCAGCAATATTTGTAAAAGAGAACCTTCAACATTATGAAATTCTCAAAGTAGAGGAAGAGTATTTGCAAGTTATAGCTATTAGGATTCAAGCTAACAGGTACAAAGAATACAGTATTGGTGCAATCTACTGTCTACCAAGATATAAGTTGAAGCGAGCAGAGTTTATACAACTGTTTGAAACTTTAGGTGGGAACTTCATTATTGGAGGAGATTTTAACGCCAAACACTTGTACTGGGGATCAAGAGTAATTAATCCGAAAAGAAAAGAATTACTGGCAGCAGGAAAAACACTGGGGTGTGACTTTCACTCCGGAGGTAAACCTACATACTGGCCTGCAGACACAAATAAACTACCTGATATTATTGATTTCTTTGTGACAAAAGGGATTTCTGAAAATTATATTCATGTAGAAAATGATGAGAGCCTTTCCTCAGACCACACACCGGTTATAATGACAATTAGTGAATTTATAATTACAAACAAAGCATCAGTCCCAAAATTAACAACTGGCAAAACTGACTGGTACTTGTTCAGTAGCCTAGTAGAAAAAAACACAAACCTGCATGTACCTGTTAAAGATCCAGTACAATTAGAAGAGGAGCTTGAGAGATTTATTGAAATTATACAATATGCCGCTTGGGATAGTACTCCTATTAGTTATAAAAAAGGAAATAAAGAAATTAATTATCCAGTTGAACTAAGAGAGCTGATTAAGGAAAAAAGGAAGGCACGTAAAGATTGGCAGAGAAATCGAGCACCGGATAATAAAAAAATTTAAATAAATTGTTTATTAAAATAAAATCATTCATAACAGAATTCAAGAATGAATCAATTAATAGGTACTTAGAAAATTTATCTGCCCATAAAGGTACAGATTATTCCCTTTGGAAGGCAACAAGAGGAATCAAAAGACCTAAAATGCAAGTTCCCCAAATAAGAAAAGATGACGGATCTTGGGCTACAAATGCTATGCAAAAAGCAGACCTCTTCGCGGCATACCTAGAGGAAACTTTTCAGCCTCTTCCTAGACAAACAGCAAGAAAATATTTACCCTATACACAAACGTGATGCACTTCTGGAATTAAAAAATGAAATTAGAAGTAACATAAATGCAAAAAAAGCACCCGGTTACGATTTGATTACTGCCCAAATAGTAAAAGCTCTACCTAAAAAAGGACTTAGTAAGTTATTGTATTAATGCATCCTTAAGGTTGAAGTATGTTCCTTTACAGTGGAAGGTAGCTGAAGTTATAATTATATTAAAACCAGATAAGTCACCAAATGATAGGAAGTCATATAGACCAATTTCTTTGCTTCCAGTAATTTCAAAATTGTTTGAGAAACTGCTACTAAAAAGACTTAAGCCTATTATTGAAGATAGAAATCTTATCCCTGATCATCAATTCGGCTTTAGACAGAGGCACTCAACTATAGACCAAGTGAACAGGATTACGAGTATAATAGAAAATGCACTTTAGAATAAAAAAATATGCGCAAGTGTATTTTTGGATGTAGCACAAGCATTTGATAAGGTATGGCATGAAGGTCTGGAGTGGAAATTACAAAGAGACATACCGAAACAATATTACAAAATACTCAAATCATACATAACTGAGAGACATTTTGGAGTGAAATATGAAGGAGAATATTCTGAACTGAAGAAAATAACAGATGGAGTTCCGCATGGTAGTGTTTTGGGACCGGTCTTGTATTTGTTATATACAAGGGACCTTCCTACTGTAGAAGATGCAACCATTGCCACCTTTGCAGATGATACTGCAATTCTAGCGACTGAATATAAAATTGAAGAAGCTGTAGTGAAACTTCAAAAGGTTTCTGATGCTGTGAGCAAATGGACCAAAAAATGGCGCATTAGATTACATGAGATGGAGTCAGTCAATGTAAATTATACAAATCTAAAGATTGGTCATCGGATACCAGTTATAATTAATTCATTACCAATTCCTTATGCTAATACAGCTAAATATTTAGGAATGACATTAGGCGCAAAACTTAAATGGAAGGAACACGTCAAAAAGAAAAAGCAGGAGTTGAATCTAAAGTTCAGGAAAATGTATTTTGGGAAGACAATCCCAGCTGTCAATCAATAATAAATTGCTGTTATATAAGCAAGTGCTAAAGCCTATCTGGACCTATGGGATACAGCTCTGGGGCTGTGCAAAAAAATCAAACATAAATATAATTCAAACAAGGTGCTTCGGTGCATTCTTGATGCACCATGGTACGTAAGAAACGACAACTTACACAGGGTTTTACAAATTGAACTTGTCATTGAGGAAATTAAAAAGCAGACAGTCAAGCATGGGCAACGCGTCTTGCAGCATGTACACCTGGGATACGACGACTGCTGGATACAACTAATGCAGCTAGAAGGCTGAGACGAACTAAACCACTTGATCTGATGGATATTAGTTAAACGGGGAGATTATAGCCAATGGGTTATATCTCTTAATTAGTGTCTTTAATTATGAAATGTAGGCCTAAATTACTAGATGGGTAGTACTCAGTTGTAATAAAAATAAATAAATAAAAACAGCAGAATGACGATGACACGACGAGTCGGCTTCATTGAAGGTGATAAGGTGCTGTTGAAGTATATTGTGGCAACGCAACGGCAACGTGGATTGAAAACCGTAATCTCATCTTACCAACTGGTGCACAGGGAAGAGTGTCGGAAAGTGTCGCAATTAATAACACATTATTACATCAAAGGATTTTGTTTTTCATCCTTTTTGCCGTGGCAGTGTTACACCAGCTTGTTTATCACCTGGTAAATATTATATCCTATCCACAAAAGGTGCCGCATACAAGAATCTATATCATATGGTAACGTATAACGTGAAAGACGTGGGGTGGACGTAAGCACGAACAAATCCCTTTAAAATGCGTTAATATGTAAACAGAGACACCAGAATAAAAAGGCTTATAGTACTTGCTTAAGTAGCATACAGCACATACGTTAATGACACATACGGCCGCGAAAAAGACGTTTACTGACTACACACGATACTGAAGTTGAAGGGAATTGCACGCGTTAATTGACTAGAATACTGTCAGTGAGAAATGAATAAAAAGGAAACTGAAATAAAAATCGCATTATACGGCTATCTTAAGAAATATAGAGGCAGTTGAAGGAATAAGAAAAATCGCAAGGCAAGACGGTACATTTGTGACAGACTAATTCTTTAACTTCGTAAGTAGGCCTACTAAAGAACGCGTTGAAAACAAATCCCTTAGTCGCATTAAAAACCAGTACTTACGCTAGACAGGTGTGAAAGAAACCGCAGTAATTTCATTTTTAAAAAATCTTCATAAATTTAATTGAAAAATAAAAGATTGTATTTATTTCTTATTGTAAAGAATATATTGGCTAAATAAAAACATTAGTTCAACTGAATAGAATCGGTCGTTAGGCTAAAAGAAAAAACAATATTTAGGAATTTATTTCAACCAAATAGAAGAGTCATATTACTGTTACAGTTAATACCCACGATAATCGATAATCGATAATTATATTTTTGTAGGCGTAGCATATAAAAATCAAATCATAACAGCTATCTATCGCCAAAGGATGCAATAACAGCTGATTGTGCGATCTATAAATAGAATTTTTGTTATTCGTCATTAACACTTACCGTCATAAGATACATTAGTACCAATAATAGATAATTCATAGCATACAGAACAACTGCTAATTAAATATGCCTTTACTAAGTTCTGGAACACAATTTATTAGGAGGCGTTGTTTAACTACGTAAGATGAGTATTTAGAACCATAAACTTAAATAATCCTTAAATTAATAAGTTAATTTTAATCTTAAAAACAACGTAAATTGACAGGTAAAAAATTCCAAAAAATACTATTATTTGTAAAGAAATTTTCAGTATTAATTATATAATATGTATAAGACGAATAATGAATAGAAAAATCTCTTGTCTATTGTAATTTAAATTATTTGAACAACAGTTTCAATTAGGTGGTCCCACGTTGCCCAAAAAAGTTAGTGAAACTTGGATTTTGCATGTTGGCAGCAGTGGTTCTGTGATGCATGCCGGCGCAGCAACCTGCAACAGTCAGTCTTGTTTCGGAGCTCCGCGGATCTGCCAGCATGTCTGTGTTGTGGTTGTTCGTGCTGATTTCCGCGAGTTCGACGCTGTCCGTAGTACAAAGCCAGTGTCCGCCGAGATGTCTGTGTTTTCGTACCACAGTGAGGTGTATGTTTCTCAATCTGGACACCGTTCCACAAGTATCGCCCGAAACAACTATACTGTAAGACAATTTTTATTCAAAGTTCTCCTAAGTTTTCAGGTTTTATTGCCAACAAATTAAAAGTTTCATAGCATGCGATTAGTATTAAATATATTTAAGTAACTTCTCTTTAAAGGTAATCATCACTTGATCTTCAAGTAAATTATTAATTTTATTTTACGCGACTTTAAAAAGTACGATCTCCACATGTGTTATCCAGTTGTAAGTCCTAAGAGTTAAATTGGTGTGTACGTACTATTTGGCGTAACTTATAATAAAGTTGGTGTTTTTGCTAATGACAATTTATTAATATTTGTTAAATATATTTTTGCGTATTTACGTAAACTCGAAATTCTAAAAAAATACGATTAACGTTTATTTAATATCATCAGTTTTTACAAAAAAAGTTTTTAAATGAAATATTAAGTTCGTTAAAGCAATAAAATAATGTATTTTTAATGACAGTTGCCTAAATGTAAGGTACAAGTTACGCTGTAATTTTGGGAATCGTGTACACGTGGGGGATAGTGAAGTTAGGGGATGTAAGATGAAGACGTATTTGGTAGGTAGCGGTGAAAAGGGGGCTAGAACCAATCAGTTGTCTTAAATTAAGATCTCTGGGCAAAAAGTAGTTAATTTTTAGTTTTTATAAAATTGAGTTATCTATTCACTATCGACAGTGAATATCTGCGCGCATGCCTGCAACGTATGTCCAGTTGAAACTTGTGTGATTGGATCCTAACCCGTCAGACATCTCCTAAATTTAGAAATATATTTATTCTAAATATAGTTAATGACAATCTTTGGATCGATAACGTAAGGAAAGAGAAAAATACTTTCTCTGTTGATTGAGAGTTTATCAAGTTCCAGGTAAATTATTTTAAAACAAACATATGCCTGTCTATAACATATTAAATGTTAACACAGATCCTAACCCGTCATACATCTCCTTTGGTAAATAAAACTTTATTATAGGCCTATTGGTTATTTAATTTCATACCAACCCCTCTCTTCTCAAGCACTTGTTTTAATATTGTCTTTATCCTGCGCGACAGAAGTGTAACTGATTCGTCGTTAGCATAACAATGAAACGTTGGGTAACAGAAGTGAAATCGGAACATAACCACTTTATCTCTAAAAACACACACAACAATAGTTTGTTTGTCCTTTTGAAGATTAAAAAAACCGTGCGCAGAATTAAAAGAAAAATAAATATGTTAACATGGTGTCGAGATGTTGGGGATAGCTGTTGAGACTCGTGAGAGTTTGGCAAAGTAAGATAACCAGTTTACATATATTTTAAGGAATTTTTAAATGTCATATTGACAGGAGAGTATTTTATTTCTCTTTAGTTTCGCTGCTGTGTGTTACCAGAAATTCGTTAATTGATCCCTTGTAAGTAGCGGTCACCTGCTGCCGGGCGAGACTTCCAGTTGACCTCTTTTCTTGAATCCATTTGGGTAGTTCTGTATAGCATCGTCCTGTATCACAATGACGTTTTCCATATCTAAGTTTATTGTTTAGTGTGTAAATGATTTTCTCGTTTTTTTGTTCAGCCGCAATTGTCATATAAGGAAATAAATTTATAACGAATATATAACGAATTGTACTCCTCAGATTTAAAATATTAGGCCTAACCAGTTTTACAATTTTTTTATCACTCAATAGGGCTCGCTCTTAAGATCTGAGCATGGCTCTACGTTTCATCTTTTTGGTTATAATTTATCTTCCTAAAAGCATATTTATTCCACTCACATTTTTTACTTGTCAACATTTTTCCTTCACTGTGCAGAACCGACGGACCTTTCAGTCCTTTGTTTGGAATAATTTTTACCCCTTTTTTGTTTGTGCGCTTGTTCGTTTTTGACAGTGAAAGTCCCGAACTCATTGTATAAACGTTTGTTTCCTCTACATGCCTGTAGTCCATAATGGCGTGTGCACAATACGACGGGTACCGGTTAGTCAGGCAAAAGTTGGTTTCCGTCTACTGTTGCGAAGAACTCAACGTTGTAGTCACTGCAGTATCGTATTGTTTGCTGTCTCGTACACGGTGGACAAGATACTACTTTCTTATCATATCTTATCAGACTGTAATAAAATTTATGTTTTATCATTATCCTATCTGTCTGTCTCAGACAACTTTTGTAACTTTGTTTTAATGCCTGGATATGCGCTACAGTGCTGTGTTGTGTTTGTTTATCTTTTCTTTACTGCACTTTGCCGGAGTGCATTAATCTGCGCTCGTAAGCAATCGTCACTTCTTATTATATCTGTTCATGCGTGTTACACTGAACGTTCGGCTCCAATACAATATTCCTAGCATTTACGTAACAAAAGACATTTCATTCGCGTATCGTATTCTCGGAATGTTTTTCGTAAACGGTTAAAAACGTTTTGTAAATTATTCTGTACATAGTTGTGTATAATAATCACTGTTACAGTTTTTCTCACTACCAGAGAGTAGCTTACAGTTTTCATGAAGTCGTTAGTGGTTGTAAGTTTCCTTAAGACTGCACATGATACACGCCACTTTTTTTAAATCTATGTTTGCTCCTGTATTTTTTCAGCTCTTGATGCATGAATAGCAAACATTGACGAAAATGATACATTATTATTTCTCTGCTTATGGCACAAGCCTATTCTTCATAAGTTAAAAAATAAAATTTGTGTACGGGTACACAGTAGGCCTACAGTAGTTAGTCGCCCTCTATAAGAGCGGTTAACCTTGAAAGTTATTTCTGGGATGTTTGTATGTTACCGACGAAAAAATTAATTAATTTTGTACATTGCTAAAGAAAAAAATGTCGTATGTGATACTGATTGTACGATGTAGTTCATACCCAACAGCAACATAACTTGCTCGCGAAAACTTTCCAGTATTTTTGTCCAGCCGAATTCTGAAGGTTCTGTTATCCCTGAACTGTGATGTCTTGGTGAAACTGCTTCACAAGGTAATTGCCATAAAATAATTTTACAAATACAATCGTAGGTAAGTAGTGGCTAAATACAGATGGGTCTTAATAAATCAGCGGGTGTAATACTTTGTTACTAACGTAGAGATTCCGAATTCGATCCTCCGTAGCACTATATTTTCACCCTTCCAGGTTTAGTTAGGTAACATTTGGGATAAACATGAACTACTGAAACATAGTGTTGGCTACACCGCTTTTCTTAAAGGCGTATCTAGTAGTACGGCAACACAGATTAGCCTACCCTCCTCTGTATGCCATTTCCGTGCTATGGATAATAACTCGATACTTTATTATCCATAAAAATGTTTACAGCCATAGAGTAATCTATTAGAGTTATTACTGAATTTGTTTTCAGATCGTATAAAGAAATCATTTCGAAACAATTGATGTGACGTAATGTAGGCCTAACATTTTTTTTACAGTTCATACTATAGTCACCGCTGCTATAAATAGTATTTTTATCGAAAACATTATTTTGGATGAAAAAGTTGCGGCTTCGCTGTCGAGCGATTTTTGGAATCCGCTCATCGAGTACGGCCGCAGCGAGCCGTGTCGCTCGATACTTACTGACATTTGACAGAAACCGCACAAAGCCGATGACCCATTTACTAAAGGTTATATGCACGTTCTCACAAAATATCACGCGCGCCCGCTTTGTTGGGCCCATACACGCCTCATGTAGGCCTACCTGGTTATCTTCGATACGAAGTTTATTGTTATGACCGTTAGATAAGTCGGATGATGTCGGTTTCAGAGAAAAAATTCGAAATTTAAAAAACTGGTTTTCAACTTGAGAAAACAGAATATTGTAGATTTGGAAATAATGGTGAATTGAGTAGCAACCTATAAAACACGGGAAGTAGGGTAGAAAATTAAACATTTTGAAATCAATTTAACGTTATAGAAATTAGATTTTTTTAAATCTGTACTTCATGATCACTACTCGTGTAGAGTCTGTCAGAAAAAATATCGAAGAGGAGTATCGTTTTTTATGATTTTCTCAGTATTCAATTCTACCTTCTGCAATCCGTCCAGAATGCTTTTGAACATTAGCTAGTTACAAAAAAGATCTATCGTACATAACAATAATAGTCATTTTGTCATATGTTTGTGAATTGATTAATAGTTTAAAAATAATTATGTTTTAGCGGTTCAGTAGCAGTCAGCTGCGGTCAGTGACAACTGATAACTATATTCCAAATGATGGCCCGGTTCGCTGACAATCGTTCGAAAGCCTCTGTTGGCCTTTTCCGTTGACCGGACTGCACGAACAAATTGTAGAGAAATGTGAAATTAACAAAAAAATATACACAAATTAAACACTGCTTGAATTCTAGTTGCTGTGACAGCGGTTTCGGCCTGGTAAATGCACTAACCAACTCTCCCGTCTCTAACTGTCATAGAAGACTGGTCATCGTGCTGATTACGGTTTTCAGTCATTCAGTTTTTCATAACTTGTCAATCCATATTTGTTTTATTCTGTGATTTAGAAAGACTGTTTTCTCTTCACTGGCGTAACTCTTTTTTACTGGGCCCCTCCGCAGGAATCCTTTGCCCCCCCCCCCCTACAACACTTCCTTAATTCATGTTTTTGTTAATTCTTGAATACTAACCCTTTCTTATAGCTGGGGAAACTACTAAAAACAATAACGTAAACGGAATAACTATTCTTTTTTGTGTGCTCTATATCAATAAATACTTTCAATTAACAGTTTGATTTGTTATTTACTATCTTTAATGTCTTTGATCAGTGTAAAAAGTTGCTGATAACTTTAGACATGTGTCACTGCCAGTTATAATTTTGTTATTTATTGAACTATATCCATCTTGAAAAAAGTACAAGTTTTATTACATTTAAATTCATGAAGACAGTGAATGTTTATATTGAATTTTATATCGTACACTTTATTAACTAATCTCATATTTTTAAACAAACTTATTTCATCTTTTAAACTCTCTGTCATATGCTTGTAGCTTTATGGCAGTAATATTGGCATTGGAATTTAAGTATTGAAAGTAAAGGAAAAAATATTCTAATAAAAAAGGCATTTATTTTACAAAAATAGGTTTTGTATTTCAAAACATTACTTAATACAGAGTAATATAAAAACGTAATTTGAAAATTTCGAACGTTTACAAGGCAAAATAACAATATCTCAGTCCACACTAAGTAACAGAATACCACATTTAGTATACTAAGTCTACTCAGAGTTTTTTGAGTGGACATCATGCTACTCAGCTAATTCTTAATCAATTTTAGCTTGGAGAATGTTCCCTCGGCCGAATTCTGGTAGCCTCGATGCATTTTTATTCCAATCACCGTTCTTTTGAGCAGTTAACCAAATAATTTATACTCGCAAAGTACATCATTAGGTACTGGTAAAATAATAGCAAACAATTTTATGTATTTGTTCTGGATGTTAATTACGTGCGGGGAAACTTGTTTTTACTCAAGATCAATGGTTTATATCCATTTGTTAAAAATTAAGTGAAATGTTTGCGCGGGTTCCCCGCATTGCAGGCCCGGCAGTTACCCACTGTTCCTCTCGCACTGAAGTCGGCTTGATCTGCTACAGAAATACGTTTCTAAATTTGTATTTTGCACATGGTGTGAAGGTTGGAGTAGGCTTACAATTGAACACCAGGCAAAACTACATTCATTTTCCACATCGCAGAAACAATTCAGAGACTAAACCAGAGGCAGATACTACAATAATTTTTCTATCACGGTAGAACTATGGCGTACGCTTATATAGTCAGGAACTGCATGAGATTCTGTCGTTGCGGAGAGCCGTTGTGAATGAAACCTCGTTTTAAACATTAGGCCTACGGAACCGATTCAGATACTTCCATATCCTCCGTAATTAAATCTGTAATAAGTTAAACGTTTATCTTGTAATCAACTTTTATATTTACATTTCGACTGCACACAGCGATACGGCTTCACCACAGTACAACGTTCTGATTTCTGAAAGTAAAAATTCAATCGTTATCTAGACCGGGACGTGTGCCGACGATGACGTAACCAGGTGCATTGTGTAATCACCGTTTGGACCCGGTACCGACATTGCATTCCTATGAAACACTGTCGGGCTACCTCTCTCTCTCTCTCTCTCTCTCTCACACACACACACACACACACACACACACACAACCACGTGTTATTGCATTTTACTGAATCGTCGTACTTGTTTCATTGCTGTACTAGTTGTGTACCACAGTTTATACAAGCGAATATTTGTTGGAGTCCTTTCGATGGGAGATTTTCGGCCATCCGATTTGGCTCCGAGTGATTTCCATCTGTTCCCCCATCTCAAATAATACCTAGGAAGACGTTTCGAAACGGATATGGAAGTAAACAGGCGGTTAACGGCTGCCTTCGGAATCTGGGCACGCAGTGGTTTAAAGAAGGAACTGAAAAATAAATACATGTTTTCAAATGAAAGTATAGGTTTCTTTTTAATTTTTACATGTGTTTTTATTTTTTCTAAAACAGGGAAACTTACTTTTGAGTTAACCCCGGTTTCCATTGTCTGACCGGGAGTACTGAAGAAAATGAAACATTTTGCTATGTAGGCCTACGTACCTTCGTACCGCTTCAAAATTTTGGCATTCCCGTTACAAAAGTTTACGTTACGCCAGTTGTGTGTGTGTGTGTGTGTGTGTGTGTGTGTGTGTGTGTGTGTGTGTGTGTGTGTGTGTGTGTGTGTGTGTGTGTGTGTGTGTCCCTATATTTCTACACACTGCGTGTTTTGAGTTGCTAACGCCGGCATTCAAACTGCAGACGTTAGTTATTGAAATGTAGTGTACGAAAGAAAAGTTTTCAAGTGCTTTTTGCTGTGATCGAAGGATATAACAGAAAATGTAAATTAATCATAACATGCAGTTGAAGTCGGAGTAAGTGTGCCCCGGTAATGTTACTGGTGTGCACACCTGATGCTAGCAGCCGTAAGTGCTAACCAGCAGTTGTTATTTATTGTAAGAGTTCATGCTCGTAATATCCCATAGGGCAATATATAATGATACATGGCGTCTCCATCTTGTGTTACAGAAACAGCTCAGGGGACTTTCGCGTTAAGCAAACGTGAGGCATGTTCGCGGACTTGATACATGTTCGCGTCGGAAAGATAGGTAGGTACGTGCACGGTACTGTACAGCTAGGCAGTTAATTACTCCAAGTGTTTGTAAACGGCGGCGCAGCGTAATTACTTTAGTTACTATCGATTGTCTTTTATGTTATATCGATAGTAGTGGCGCTTCATGGCCAATTCCTATCGATTAATGTTTCGTGAATTATCGGAAAGTGATGTTATTTTATTCTACTTTAAGGATGATGGATTTAATTCCTATGATATACTCTTATAGTTAAACACGTGGGGGGGGGGTTTATTGTTAAACACACACTTATATTATGGTTATGAATGAAACGATATCTCAGTTCCGAGATTCTGAGTTGATACGAGACTTACAGAAAGCGAATTACTTTACAAATAAAGTGATAACTTAGTTAATACGAAATAAATAATTCAGTTATATCTTCTGAATATTATTTTTACTTGAGACGAATATTCTGAAGTAAGAATATGGTTGTTTTTGCTCCTATCAAAAGAAATACAGGAAACTTTATCCTTTGAGATATGTCGTAGTAATAAGGCAGTCAAGTATAATTGAATATAAATGTGTCGATTCTTGAATACGATTGTATAATTGTGCTCGTTAATTTGTATAAGATACGGTTACATACTAGTACTTTCAAAATAATATATCTGTAATCAGCGTCATCATTCCCAGTCTCTTTGAACTCAGGTTATAAAAAGACAGTATGTTTGGCGCTCTCTGTAACAAATACGAGTAGTATACAATGATAACAATATTTCGATACAAATACCGTAGGATACCAGCTGAAATACTGTTTTTAGTGTTCAGTAATATTTGGTTCTTGAGACGGTTTTCTTATGAGACTTGTTCTACTCAGGTAAGCTGACGAAGATAATGAAGATGTTTGGCTAACTGTGTGATGCGAAAGGTTTTAAAGAACGGGATTAATAAGGTAAATTGTAGAGCAAAAACCGAGAAATTATTACATGCATAGAGAGAGAGAGAGATCAGAATATCAGTAACTGATTGGAGTAGAGATTTACTGTAATGAATAGAATAAGGACTTTGCGTTTAACACTGTCAAATCAAATAGTGTTATGATGGTAAAGTAACTTCTTCTTGGTAAGAAATTTAACTTTCTTCATGCACGAGACACCTGCGAAGTCATACGTAAGCCTACATGTGACGTTCCTAGAGGCAGAGTAACTCGTGGCCAATCGTGATAATTATTTTCTTGACGTCCTTAGTTCAGCTGCTTAAGTGTCATCTTCTCATTACTTTTCGGGCATCCAGTATTTTTTCTTTCTTTAGGCGTCCATTTTCAGATTGTTTTGTAATATTTGCTCGTTAGCTGCATGTAGTCGTACTCTCTAAGTAGTTTTTGGACTATAGTGTCAAAGATAGCCTCCTTAATCTCATGAGTACTTTTAACTTCATTATTCGTCCGGCATTCTTTTATCGAAATGATACCGAATTAAATAGTGTAGTAATAATAGTAAATGTAAATACGTACATACATACAAAAAAAACCTAATATGAGATCTGTTCTCTGGACTCTGTAGTGGATTTGAATTCTCAGATTCAGTGTTTGAATTCGGTGGTTTGTTATGTAGACGTATCACTATAGTTTGGCATCATTGTAGATGAAGAACAGGAGACAAACAGGTCACTCTTTACCGAGTCACACCTAAGTAGTGGCAATGGAAGTGGTCCTTCATTATCGTTAGAATTCTGTTTACTGACACAATCGTTAGAATTAGCTTTTCCTACTGACTGTGGTAGATCTCATCGGAAAGTTTACATGAGGGGTTGGTGGGTGGTGTACAGGCAGGAGTTATTACTTATACGTTTGCGCAGAAATTTATGAAATAAATAATAGAAAATGCTCATGACCTATGCAATTGCATCACTCCCGCTCCTGTGTCGCTTCTAATGTCTTTTCATCTCGTGCAGTCTTCACCGACGTGTAATGCGTCATGATTGGTCCAGTATTGTAATGAATATCATCGGTCCATCGTGTCACATTTGTGATTTTCCTTTTTATACATCCAACATCAAATATTACTCCAGAGGGCCATTGTTACTGCGAGCAACCAATCCAAATTGAAAATTTTGCTGTAGCCATATTACGGAAACTTTGTATTGGCTTTCAGTTACTGTAATGTATAGGCTACAGGTTTGTCTGCACGGATCTGTCTATGGGATTCTCAACAAATGTCTCCGAAACGTCTCAAGAGCGTTTTCTTCTTTCATTCGTCTTTTTCCGTATCGTTTTGACATTATTATTTTTAGGACGGAGCGTGCTATTGCTCCGTTAGTAGGCCTAATTTTTCAGTGTTCGCAACAGTATCCTGTGACACGCTATCTTACAACGTCCGTGGTTCAGATTCTGCTTAAGATTGAACTGTTCCCCACAAAGTTCAGTCACCTGTCCGGTTCAGGAACCTGACCGTTTGATTCTACTGCGTGGCTCTACTGTTCCTCAGAGTGCGGACTGAGATATATATAGTTTCTATTTTCTACTGAGAATGAGTTCTATTTTCATTTACTCTACACAATGGCTACGTTTTCTAGCATCAGAAAACTGGTTGAATATTATTATATACTGGTGAATTCATATTTTATTACATACAAATAACGTGTCAAGAGTGGTAGATAGACCGAGAGGAAGACCCAAAATGAATTGGGTTGTTCAGGTAAGAGAGGCCGTTAAAATTCTGTAAGTCCAAGACTGGACGTGAGTGGTTGAGCACAGAAAGAAAGGAAGTGAATTTATAAAAATTCATAGAACATATAACTTAGAATTTAAGAGATTAACTCAGGCAGAATGATTCGCTACGAAAATAGATTTGCAGGATTATAAAGATCGATCGTTATTTATTACAGTGAATGTTTGACCTAATAATAATAATAATGTATACAATTAAAAGAGAATAGAGTAGGCGAATAAGGGCAGATACGATCAATTGGGCCTAAATTGGGCTTGTGGATCTAAGAATAGACAGATTCAATTAATAATTGATTGACTCAAATAACTTGAAAACTGCATGTGTTCGCGCTGAATGGTGAGTTAGGATCGCATACATATAGCCTACTTAGCAGTAGGCCTATATTCGGCTTGGTGTGAAATTTCCGACCAAACTGAAACTGATTGTAGTCAGACAGAAATCTTTCTGATCAAATTACTTCAGCATCTTGTTGGGTGTGTACTTATTTTAGTTATATCACAAGACAATTTTTCTGTTGAAAATAGTCAATTGCAAAAACCTTTACTTATAAACATGGAATAGATCAGTATACACTCTGCAAATTTTACAGACACTATAGAAATTACTAAAAGTTGAAAATATGGTCACAAATCAAAAATTTTATTTGATATTGGTAGTAACAGCTTTAAGAACTTCCAAAATCCTTTGAATCAATTTAATGAAATCTTGACATCTGACTGACACATTCACTGAAACACAGAATTCACGACTTTGTTGTCCATGACGTGTCTGTTGATTAACTAATTACAGTATATAAGTATAATTACAGAATTCAGCTTT
Organism: Magicicada septendecula; assembly: GCA_034769895.1. Lineage (NCBI taxonomy): Eukaryota > Metazoa > Arthropoda > Insecta > Hemiptera > Cicadidae > Magicicada > Magicicada septendecula. Next base: position 497,545,739 of record CM068367.1, read on the forward strand.
AACCAGTCTAACACTAAGAAGGCTGCGTTCAGGAGTTTACATATTTTCCGCGGTGCTAAAAAATCACTCGATGAAATTCATTGCTTGGAGGAATAGCTGATCCATGTTTGATTACCTTTAAGAGACTCTGAGAAGAAGAAGCAAATGATAGGTTGTCGATGAGTCCTCACAAGAGATGACAACCACTTTTCTGTAGTTGTGTGGACTGAATCTTTTAAAGCAGGAAACCCTTCTTTTAATAGGTAACGCTCTTCAAACAGTCTACCAGTATCCAGCTAAATGCCCAAAAGAATTCTGTATAATAATATACAGCTGTATAATTCTTTCAAAGTTGGGGTTGAAGTCAAAGTTTCACTGACGGAATGGTCGCCCGGCACTTGGTGGATCATGTTAGTAATATTTGAATCCATTGAATACACACGTGGTTGAGTTCTACAAATGTTTTATTAATGCTGACAATTGTTTCATAAGAAACCTCTGAAGCTGCCATAAGAGGTGAAACGTTCGACTAAGCGTGTATTGCGGGATTTAAATATTTTCGTATTTTCGAAAAACTTGAAAGGTGAATTTTCGAAATCAAATTGCCTGCCTAGATATTGTAAGAACCTTATTTATTCATGCAAAGTTTGTTTTCAATAGCTAAATTTTATGCTGAAGTGTAGATATTTTGAATACCTTGCGTGGCTTTAGAGCCAAAAACTTTGTCTTTTAATGTATAATAAATTCTTAATAGTTTTTTAAGGACGATAATTTTTTGAGTAAATATCACAAACACATAAGTGTTTGTGGAAGGGAGAGAAAGTATAAATTTCTTTTTACCTACAACAAAACTGCCTTGTACTGAATAGGCCTGTGCAATAGTTACAAACACGGTCTGGAAACCTATTTGGCTAGCGTAAATGCAATCCCAACATGTTGTCCATACATTATTCCCTCTGATAACATATAAATAGTGACAGCTCTAAAAATTTTTTAATTAAATTACTTTCAGTCTTCCCGTCTGTTTAGAGTTTAATAAAACAATTTTAGTAACATCAAGTTACAGACGCATGCAGAGAGGTGCAAACCAGTCCGATAAGACTCGGGAGGAAATGAAGGGACCAGGACTGTTTCTTCACGTCCTAAGTATCTGCGAATACTAAAAACGTAGTTCATCGTAGCCAACGCAATTCGTCGCAGTGTACTTGACCGGCCAATGCAGCGTCGGAATATAAACTACTGCGGGTAATTAGAAATAGAGTAATTTCGCCGAGCCGCGTGTAACCGATCGAGTCTGCTGTGAGTCATACGGATTGGCACAGCTTATTAAATCTCTCTCAGTCCACAACTAATGAAATCTCATTGTAATCAATTGAAGTTCATTACACTGTCAGACAAGCTGGTTGACTTGTTGCTCGACTCAATGACTGGCTAAGCCCCGCCGCTTCTCCCGAAAAGTGTGCAGTCTGGCAGTACGCCTAATAATGAAAGCTCCCGGAGCATTTGAAGATTGTAAAAGGCAACAGGATAATAACTTATTTCCGTAAATTATGACTTAATAAAATAAATGCCGTATAATGACGTTTACAAAACGTCTAAAATTGTAATTATAGTGAGGATCGTGTTATAAATTTAAAATTTCATCATTTTGTTTTCTTTTAACATTTCCTATTTACGTTTAAATAATTTTATTAATTTTTTTGCGCAGCATAAGTATCTATTACGCTGATTGATAGAATTTATTCTAAACTTTGATCTTATTCTTACGTATCAATATAGGCGTATACGTAAATTTGCTATAGGATAGCTATTGTTTGTAACAGCTTTTTCATAATTTAAACGGCCGTCAAGAACTTCATGTCTTTAAAAAACCAAGTGTTCTTGTAAAAAATTGAACAAATTATCGCTTGTAATATTGCTACGGCGACACGCCGTAAAGAATGTGTGTACGAGTAGGCTGAGCGTAGTATAGTAGTCCTGCAAATAATATTAATCATCACATAAGCATTCCCTGCTACGTTAATAACGCGAAACGTGAAGTTGTATAATGATTCATCTTGAAGGATCTTCAGCGCTCTACAGGGATTAAGTAAACTAATTTGGTGCTTTACCGGCTGTAGGCATTACCATGTGGCATGCTTTGATGTGATGACGTGTTATTCGAACACTCCTACTCTCCGCATATGCCAGTGAGATTGCCCCGTTAGTGTAGTTGACAGCTACGTTTCCAGTCCACGTTGACACCACGCTCCCACAGTTACTAGTCTAACGAGTCATCAGTTTTTCATTCGGAAACACAAACTGAGCGTTGTTATTTTAGTGGTTTTATAGTTTACAAAGTTTATAGTATTATTTTAGTTGATAAGTTATAGTTTATAGCGTAAGCTTATAAGTTAGTCATTGTGGTAGGCTTGCGACAACGTGGGCTCGGCCTATACCACGGTACCGGTATCCTCGTAAACACAACGCGACTGCAGTTCAGCAGTCAGTTCTGCGAACCGTTTTATAGCTACTGGTACACGTCGTAATTAGTTTAGAAAGCTATCTTATGAGCAGTAGAGGGTTCACTATTTCAGCAACTGATACGCGTGGTCTAATAAAATTTAACTAGTAATTACTAATTATTAGATTAATTAGATTATTAGTGACTACTAAATGGTTGTGTATGCATAAAGTGCGTATTTCTATATGTACATAATGTATATTGTAACGAAACAGAACGCTGTAAGAATAATTATAAATGATAATCGCTGAAACCCTATTCAAGGATGGAACCAAACACTATGATCAACAACTAATACACAGAACCCCAAATTTGAAGATAATGAATGAACCAAATTTAACTCAACAACACCAAACCATTGACCTGACTATGACTAACAAATATAACCAGACTTTACCCAGTAAAATAGGGCAGTAAATCAATAAAAATAACATAAAAAACTATAATCTATCATTAAATAAATAAACCTAATAAAACAATAAAGAGTACAACCGTTTCATAATGTAACAGGTGTATGACCTATAGGTATAATAGGCCAATAAAAATCTGTCTTGTTATAAACTACAGTAAAAAAAGAGGCATAACCCCTTATAGTGCTATAAGTGATAATTGATAATAAACACATAAAAGGTGGCCTAATAATAGTCACATAAACTACAGTTGAAAAGTGTGCTATGATTTAGATTAAGAAGTGGTCAATCATGATTGCCAATAGTGATGTAGGAATTATCACACAAGCAATTGTTTAACAGAGTGCAATTAGTTAAGGTAGTAAATTGTAATTGTTAATATAAGGAGTATCATTAAGAGTTTTGTTTTATATTATAAAAGTTTCATGTTACCAGCAAATCAATTTAGAATAATGTTATATCAAGGGGTCATAGTTAACTGTCATCCATCATTATAAATTGTTTAATAAGATAAATGGAAAATCCACCAAGTACTAAATTTTACAGGACTAAACCAGGACATGTTTAGTATCAAATGATTTGTAATTTTATTCTTATTGACCACATAGACATTGTAATAACTATTATTGTATAATGATAAAATAGTGAGTTAAAGGCAAATTATAAAATGTAATGTAATTGAAGGGTCATGGTCATGTGACATTTGAACTTTGCCTGATGGGCCAATCAGAATCCAAGAAATTTTGGTCAGTTTCTATGACAAAAAGAAGAAATTAGACACTTGATTTTAACCACGATTGAATACGGTTGAGGAGTGCTCGCAGAAAAATATTATGTAACAAATTTTAAAACCAGGAACCAAACTTAGAAGAATAAATTATAAACAAAAATCAGAAAAATAATGAAATTATTAACAAAAGTCATCTAACCAAATATGAACGACTACCAGTAAGAAAATAAGAAAATATCAAGTGATTAACAAGAAGAAGCCTAAACTAAAACTAACCAAGAACTGTAACGTATTCTACAAATATCTTAACCAAACAACTTTAGTAATCCAACATGAACAATCACTAGTAACACCAATAACTCACACCACAATTAATCACTGATGGGCAATTTATAAAGAAAAGAAAAAACAGTATATAAGAAGTAGTGAATACAAAGTGAACATATTTTATTAAAATACATTGGGAAAAATTTTACACACAATAACTGACCACGAGGCGGCCATGTTTATGACGTCATGCCATAACCAGAATGCATTGCGCACCTAACGAAACGAAATATTGCAAGCCATTTTATTCAACATTAATAATTATTTATAATATCACCTTAGATCATAAGTATTAAGATTATATTGTAATGTACTCTATATTGTTTGTTATTAAATAATGGAACCTTTCGTAGCAGCCAAAAGAATTCACACTTTATATATTTAATTCATTTTTACTATTGACCCTGAGATAAAGAATCGATTATTGCTAGCGTGTACCTCGAAATGACAATTTTTCCTAAACTGAATTAATTTTGCAAAGATTAAATATTAATATTACCAAAATCGTATCCATGCGTTTTATTTCTCGAATGTAAGGTACAATCAGGATTCGTTCTATATTCACGGAGATCCAGAAGACGTCTGTGAGCCGCAAGAATAATAGAACTACGAAACCAAAATTAACCTCAACGAATAGGGTTAAGATGAAGATCGAATGTAACGTTGAGAATTTGTTTTGGGACAATCCAACCGCTACATTCAAATTAGAACAGACGGACTGAATAATTCTCTTCAGTCAATTCTCGAATTAATAGATAAGGAAGAGTCATTCAGAAATTAAAATTATAATTTAATAAATTTAACAAATACGAGGAATAAACACGCAACATAAATATTAACAGACAAAATAGATTAAAGTTACAGCAACAGTTTTTTCTTCATTAACCAACAAAGTTTAATTACACAATTTAACATTATTAATACCACCATGTGCCGTGGTTATATTAAAAGGTGAACACCATCGCCAGTTTAATTGTATCTTTCGTGCGTTCGGTGCATTATCGCTGCATGTTGCGATGCCTGCTTTCGATATCGAGAATCTGTCGGCCGCTGTGACCTTGATTGGTGACGTCATTTGGTTGGCAGTGGCGTCTGTTCCTGACAACGAGATTTAGACAGCAACGTTTTAGTTGTATAAGTTCGCGCAGCGTCTTCATCCTCCTCTTTTCTCTTTCAACTTGGTGCGGCTTGGATTGTGACGGTGTACCGTGATATACTACTATTAGTAGATAAATCGATAAAGAGCTTCAGGTTTTCCCGCTTTAGTCGGGAGGAAAAGGGTCGACGAGATGGGCACTCTACATCTTCGCCCATCCGCAGAGCCTGCGTAAAATGCCCCAACGCCATCACGCCATGCGGCATCATTCTTCACACCCAACCGGAAATGCAGAAATATTCTTAATGCAATCTGAAAGATCAGGTGGGAACTTTCCTTTTATTTTGTAAACTTAACACACGCAATACTCCGCAGTTTATCGGGTAACACACACGCAGAAACTTAGTTCTAGAAATTAGATTCATGCTTCAGAGTTAACATTACTGAACATGTTTTGTGAAGACATGCTAAAGTGTGGATAGTGATGACTGTGTTATGAATAACTTATAAGTATTCGTGTATTGATTTTGCATAATGTCAAGGGATACCATTGTATAATATAAATGTTTAATTCTATTTTCTGCAAAAAGAAAACAATTTTAAAATTCATTTATTAACAAAATCCAGACCTTAAGAAAATGTAATACCCGGACAGTACTTGCATCTACCTGTCATATGACTTGTGATCCTGCACGTTCCATTTTCTTCTGTTCTTTATATTCTAAATTTAAACTCCTGTTGATTTAGTTATTTATTATTGGGTTCTGCTTGACTATTCAATTTATAATAGTACAATAAAATTCTTATATTTAATTAACATAAAAAATAATTTAAACGACATATTTGAATATTTAATTAACAAACTTCAACCTCGGTTTAATGTGATCACTGGTTTCGATATTAATGCGATTAATCCTAGTGCTGGGGAACAGGTAGATGAGGGTACTGCAACACACTTAAGTAATTAGTTTTTTAATTTAATGATTATCTTATTATCTACTGATCATGAATTGTCATCTTTAGGCACTTATAATTATCTTATGTTAATGAATGGTTCATGCATTACTAATGCAATAAAAACAAATCTTTTTAAAGTGAAATACAAAAATACAAGTTTATAATAAATATAATAAGTTTAGTAGGTTGGTATGTCAATTATTTAATTGTTGGAGATATTTTGAAATATTTTGTTGTAATTCAACCACCATGGTGCTTTAAGAAATATTTGAATTGATGTTAAGAATTAAGCGAAAACTCAAACCAAAGATGTAAGTGTAAAAGCAATTGTTTAAAATTCAAGAAGCATAAATAAAATCTTGTTATTGTTGATCAAGTGTTTTCTTGCAGGACCTGTCACTGGTCAATGGGCTCAGCACATTTTATTTCCATCTAGGCCACGCGCCCAGTCTTAAATATTAAGTGACGCCTCCCCCCCAAAAAAAAACAAAATATATATATATATATATATACAGTATATATAAATTTTTTTGGGAGATTAGAAAAGGAGTGTTAAAACCAAATAAAAAAAAATTCTGGGACTAAGGGGGCGTTTCAACCATATACACGAGTTAAATTATAAAAAGGCGCACCAACTAGTGAGGATTAAATTAGGGAAATCATAGGTGAAGAAATAAAAGTAAGTAAATTAATTTCCTAATTTTTAGCTGGCGACTGCTATAGGTTCTGAAGTCAGGATGGAAGAAAAGGAAGTAACATCGGTTGAGGATGTGGAAACGGTAGTAAGGGAGGAAGCTAGAGGAGAACCAAATAGGACTACAGAAGAAATGAGATGGGATGGCATAATGGAATTCCTAAAAAGAAATGAGGAAAAGATGGACAAAAAAGAGAGGAAGACAAGGAAGAATTAAATAAAAAGTTGAATCATTAAATGAGAAATTTGACAGAAGTGATGAAAATTGAAAACAAATGAATGAAAAAAATGACAGGAATGATGAGAGTTTAAAACAAATGAAGGAAGATAGTAAACAAACTAATAAAAATTTTAAACGAATGGAGGAACAAAATAAACAAACAAATGAAAAAATAGACAAAATGGAGGAGAAAATAAAGGAACACTCATGGAAACAAAACGAAATTTTAAACGAAAATTTAATAAAACAAATGGAGGAAATATTTGACAAGAATAAAGAAGAAACTAATGAAAATTTTAGGAAACAAAACGAGAACACTAATGAGAGTTTAAAACAAATAAATGAAAAAATAGCCAGTATTAAGGAAAGTACTAATGAAACCTTAAGGCAAACTATAAATGAAAATAATAACCAAATGAAGGAAGAGTTCAGACAAATAAATGAAGAGAATTTAAGAAGAATTAATCGTAGGTTTTAATGGGTAAATGATACAATTAACCAGAAGATGGATAAAATTGATGAGGAAAGGAAACAAGAAATAGCTGACACTAATGAGAGATTGAGAAAAGCTAACGAAACTATTATACAAAATAGAGTAGTGTTAAATGCTAGAATAGACCGGGTCCAAGAAGATAATCGTGTTCAAATGGAAGGGATACAGAAGGAACAAGAAAACTTGGTAAATTTACAGAAACAAAACGGAGAAAGGTGTGATAGCATTAACACTACAGTGAATAATTTGACAGGTCAAGTCCGCCAAAACCAGGAGTAAATTGAATTGATTAGAACCAGACCAAATAATATCGCTCATATCTCCACGAAGAAAATATGTAAGAAAGAACTAATAAAAACACGGGAAGAGTGGGAAATGATGAACAATGGACTAATTAATGTACTTAACATCCTAAGTACTGAACATGGAGAAATAGGTAATTTTAAAGATAACAGAAGGAGCTTAATAGAACTTTTCAAAGGGACTCACCACCAAACAGGGAGTAAAACATTAAGAAAATCCATAGATAAATTGAATACACCAGAAGTAAAAATACATAGTAAAGTGTCAGTAATGTCATCAATAACTGAAATACCATTAACATATTTATTTAGTAAGCAAAATAGTAAAGTGATTGATGTAGGCATTGAGACTAATGAACGTGTGGTATAAGAAGAATTGCTGGACAAGCCAGCAGAGACCTATATCACAAGGACGGAAATAGTCCTGCACACCAGAGTGATCCGAACGACAAGTGCAGATGAAATTATGGACCATGGATAAACTAAATACCACGCACTATCGAGAAAAGGGACTGATTTTCTGATTACCGACCAGGCAAACCATTTGAGAAATGAAGAAGGAAAAATAATGATAATTAAAACACAAATAAAATAAATAAAGAATAAATAAACACTATAGAGACTTAAGAAAAAAATAATGATAATTAAGAAAACAAACTACACCAATGAAGATTTAAGAAAACATAAACAAATAGCCTATCAATACAGGTTTTGGAATAGCATATGACGGTTAAGAACGATAATAAGGGGATCATAATGAGTGAAGAGAGTAAGTACTTAAAACAAATAAATGAAAGGATGAACTTGCAGAAGAAGAATCACTGTCTGGAAATAAATAGATTAACAAAAACCATCGCTGTAATTGCTGAACTAAAAGGGATTGTGGCAAATGAATTAATGAACTACGAAGGGAAATTAAATAGAAGGAGAAATATACTAATGATTTTACCAAAAAAAACTGATAATAAATAATATAAAAGATAAGGGAGTTAATGGTAGGCAAAAAATAAAAATGAGAAGTAATAAGAAGGCAACAGGATTCCGAGGGTGTTTAAAGTAACGCAATAGTTACCATTTTACATAGCGTAGAAAACTACGGCGCCACTCAAAAATTATTATTATGGGCAGGGGCCAAAGAGCACTGTACCATGTACGGGGGAGTGGTCGGGTGAGGAATAGGTCAGACTAGTACCACTCACAGCCAATATGCATTCACCGTGCCATTTAAATTTAGGGGAGAATTAATAACACCGATCAAGGAATCAGCCTGGACAGAAGATAAAGCAGAGGAAGAAAGAGAAGAAACCCCCAGAGAAAAGAAAAATCAGTTGGTAACCACCTTTATAAGAAATATGAGGAAAAAATAATATATTTTCAAATTTGCCCAGAGAAGAAAAGGAAGTTATTTGTGAATTGTTACATAATAACCCAACTCAAGAAAATTTATCACAACCCCAATCCCTGAAACCATAAGGAAGAAAAGAAATCCAGAGAATAAGAGAAAAGAAGCAAGAAACAATTGAATGCAGTTCATATACCTAAGCAAGTCCAATTATCCAACCACTAAAAAAACATAAGGAAATTATAATCAACAGTCGATAACGAGATATCACGAAGAAGAAAAGGAAAATGTAACATAAGTAATTATGTCATCACACATAACTAAGTGTTCAGAAATAATTACTTCTGAAGGAGGGCAATTTGTAACGAAACAGAACGCTGTAAGAATAATTATAAAGGATAATCGCTGAAACCCTATTCAAGGATGGAACCAAACACTATGATCAACAACTAATAAACAGAACCCCAAATTTGAAGATAATGAATGAACCAAATTTAACTCAACAACACCAACCATTGACCTGACTATGACTAACAAATATAACCAGACCTTACCCAGTAAGATAGGGCAGTAAATCAATAAAAATAACATAAAAACTATAATCTATCATTAAATAAATAAACCTAATAAAACAATAAAGAGTACAACCGTTTCATAATGTAACAGGTGTATGACCTATAGGTATAATAGGCCAATAAAAATCTGTCTTGTTATAAACTAAAGTAAAAAAAGAGGCACAACCCCTTATAGTGCTATAAGTGATAATTGATAATAAACACATAAAAGGTGGCCTAATAATAGTCACATAAACTACAGTTGAAAAGTGTGCTATGATTTAGATTAAGAAGTGGTCAATCATGATTGCCAATAGTGATGTAGGAATTATCACACAAGCAATTGTTTAACATTTGAACTTTGCCTGATGGGCCAATCAGAATCCAAGAAATTTTGGTCAGTTTCTGTGACAAAAAGAAGAAATTAGACACTTGATTTTAACCACGATTGAATACGGTTGAGGAGTGCTCGCAGAAAAATATTATGTAACAAATTTTAAAACCAGGAACCAAACTTAGAAGAATAAATTATAAACAAAAACCAGAAAAATAATGAAATTATTAATAAAAGTCATCTAACCAAATATGAACGACTACCAGTAAGAAAATAAGAAAATATCAAGTGATTAACAAGAAGAAGCCTAAACTAAAACTAAAAATATCAAGTGATTAACAAGAAGAAGCCTAAACTAAAACTAACTAAGAACTGTAACGTATTCTACAAATATCTTAACCAAACAACTTTAGTAATCCAACATGAACAATCACTAGTAACACCAATAACTCACACCACAATTAATCACTGATGGGCAATTTATAAAGAAAAGAAAAAACAGTATATAAGAAGTAGTGAATACAAAGTGAACATATTTTATTAAAATACATTGGGAAAAATTTTACACACAATAACTGACCACGAGGCGGCCATGTTTATGACGTCATGCCATAACCAGAATGCATTGCGCACCTAACGAAACGAAATATTGCAAGCCATTTTATTCAACATTAATAATTATTTATAATATCACCTTAGATCATAAGTATTAAGATTATATTGTAATGTACTCTATATTGTTTGTTATTAAATAATGGAACCTTTCGTAGCAGCCAAAAGAATTCACACTTTATATATTTAATTCATTTTTACTATTGACCCTGAGATAAAGAATCGATTATTGCTAGCGTGTACCTCGAAATGACAATTTTTCCTAAACTGAATTAATTTTGCAAAGATTAAATATTAATATTACCAAAATCGTATCCATGCGTTTTATTTCTCGAATGTAAGGTACAATCAGGATTCGTTCTATATTCACGGAGATCCAGAAGACGTCTGTGAGCCGCAAGAATAATAGAACTACGAAACCAAAATTAACCTCAACGAATAGGGTTAAGATGAAGATCGAATGTAACGTTGAGAATTTGTTTTGGGACAATCCAACCGCTACATTCAAATTAGAACAGACGGACTGAATAATTCTCTTCAGTCAATTCTCGAATTAATAGATAAGGAAGAGTCATTCAGAAATTAAAATTATAATTTAATAAATTTAACAAATACGAAGAATAAACACGCAACATAAATATCAACAGACAAAATAGATTAAAATTAGAGCAACAGTTTTTTCTTCATTAACCAACGAAGTTTATGTACAAAATTTAACATTATTAATACCACCATATACACGAGTTTAATTATAATATCTATGCAAGGGTGACTGTTATATAGAAGTTTAAATTAACAATTGTGATTCTACGTTTAATGATTTCTCTGGCGTTTAATGATTTATTGCACTGGTTTAGTATCACGATCTGTGCAATCCCTTTAAGAGTATGAACGCACTGACGGAGTTAAATGGGACCAGATCGCGCCACACTTGATTTTCATTTGCAAAAACATATTGACAATTGGTTTTAGTGAATATCGAAGTGATTGGGGTATTGTATACATGCATGCGAAAATAGCTTTATTGAACGAGCGAAGTGATTTTTCAGTGTTAACTTGACCGTTTGATATTTGTCCGTCTGCCCTTCTTCTGTTTGGGGTGTGTCTCACGATATTCACTAGTATTTTAATTCAGTTTTGAAATTTCAAAATTTTAGGACTCCAGGATCCCAAAAAAGGTATCATTTTTTTTAATTGAAAAAATCCATACCGAGTATAAGACTATAGAAAATTTTAACTCAAATCCAAGTGTACTATTTACTCTGAAAATGTTTTACTACGTCACGCCACGGGCGAAAAAGTGAAGCCAAAATTTTAAGAAAATTGTAAAAGTATATTTGGGGGAACAAGCTATGAGAAGTTTTATTCAAAATACAAACTCAATTATCTTTAATAACTTGACACAATTGTTAACTCTCAACGCCCCTTGCAACTTTTGGACTGCTTTCAATAAGGTTGTAAACTATATTAGCAAAAAACGTTTGTGTATACTCTTTTATAAGTTATTTATATTCACGTATGGATATCTATGGAAACATACATAAGCCAGGACTAAATTATTTGTCTTTTAGGTACTATGGTTGTAAATTTGACCACAGCAGTAGTTCGGAATTTTTAGGTTTTTATTGTACGGTTGCCTGAAAAAAAGTAGAATAATAGATGTTTTCGTAATTTTCATGATAATTAAAGGTTATCCAATATTGAAATTTATCTAATAATAATGTCTTGCGTTTAAAATAGTGAATGACAATTGTACAACACAGGGTAAGAGAATCGGTATTACGCGTAGACTTGACCTGTTCAGAGAATGAGACTGAGTCTCAGAGATTGGGATGATTAAATGCAAGTGAAGATTTCCTTACTTCATATCAATGCGAGTGAACATTTCATAATAAACTTTCTTAAAATTGTAATTGTTCTCAAACCGAAGCAACAGAACGAATCTTTGTGCAGTCGTCGCCATACGTCTTACCACTTTGGAATTACCACTTCGCTATACTGTACTATCCTATCGTTTACAGACAGGCAAAAGCAAACATTGTAAGAGGATATACGTTTTGACGTCGGTAGTCGAACGGCGCGCGCGCGCGCGCACACACACACACACACACACAATGTCACTCGCTCATGCACTCACTAGGTCATAAACTTCAAAACTTACGCGTACGTAATATACGAAGTCTTGAACACTGAGTACTGCAGGTATTTTGAGCACTGATTCGCCGGCGCTCTTTCAGAATTATCTGAAACGTTACGGCATCCCTAAACAGGGGCTTATTTACGGGATCGGACCCTCTCCCCCAGAGGGTCGAAAAAGTTGACGAATTTTGTTACTCTCTTAATTTGTATGCTGTTTTATTATTTTTTTTTTCAGCTGTGTACGTTAATATAGTAGTAGCTCTTTTTTAAGCTATACAAACGGATTTATTACACAGCATTAGGGTATACGTTTGAAATATGAAATATAGGAAAATCAGTTCAGTCAATAAGTATCTTTAAACAGTGTTCTAATAAAGCGTACTTTTTTGTGTTATTACCGTTTACTTTAATCGAACTGATTTGAGGATGTGATCACGCGCTTTTCAGTCTCTCTGAAGATAGTAATGTTGATTAGTCTTAACTTGTTTTTCTTTCGTACGAAACCGACCCGACCCCGGACCACCCACAAAAGCCAATTCTAGATATGCCACTGTACTTAAATACTGTTGGTCTCAATTATATTGTTATAGTAGAGTTATGGTTATTATAAAATTAAAGAGATCATAGGCTAACTAAAGAAATTGTAATTATTTTAAAAGTAATGTATCTATATGATATCTAATGATATAACTATCCGTAGTTGATATCATTGGCCATGCTATCCGTAGTTGATACCATTCGCCATGCTATCCGTAGTTGATACCATTCGCCATGCTACCCTTAGTTGATACCATTCGCCATGCTACCCTTAGTTGATATCATTTGTTAGTTGATACCCTTAGTTGATGTCATTTGTTCGTTGATATCATTGGTCATGCTATCCATAGTTGATGTCATTGGCCATGCTATCCGTAGTTGACATCATTCGCCGTGCTATCCTTAGTTGATATCATTTTTTAGTTGATATTCTTAGTTGATATCATTTATTAGTTCATATCCTTAGTTGATGTCATTGGCCATGCTACCTTTAGTTGATATCATTCGCCATGCTATATGTAGTTGAATAAAAGATGTCAGAGATAAGGTAACTAAACATTTACTAAAGTAACTATCTGAACATTTACTTGCCGGCTACTGGATAGCCTTATAGAAGTGGGACGTGTTTTTGACGTACGACACGATTCTTAAATGGGTCACGTACCTGTTATTAACGGTCTAGTAACCATCCTAAAATGTCTCTGAAAGTGTGTATTCTAACAAATTAGTTTCTGATATTTCCACCATCATGGAATATCTGTAAATTTACTCGGTTTTATTTGCTTCAGATGTAATTAAATCATGAGTGTATCGTGTAATTACATTAAAATAATAACTGAGGTTTTTAATTTCTTCAAATAATTTTAAATTTACATACAAAATTCTGCAGTATTAATTTTCATCAAATATCTAATTTGCTGTCTGCAAGAGATATCTCTATAGAGTAAGCAAGTCGGTTATAAAAAAATAAAAACTTGTTAGTGAATATAAATTTCAAATCATTTCAATTGGGGTGTAGATTTTTCATGTTATATAAACTGAGTACACTTTGTTCTCATAGTGTAAAGTTGCAGTTAGAACAGTCTTTATGTTAAAATTATTTGCTGCATATGAAATTTGCATTTCGCTATCAATTTGAAAATTTTAAGTTGTCTTTAAAAGTTGTTAATTTAAAAATGTTAAGCGATCAATTTGAATACCTTAATGCATAAAATAAATAAGTTGTAACGCTTTCTAATGGTCAAAAACGTGATTTTGTAATTAACGACATATAAATAACCAATACCCGATTTGAAAATTTCAGACATAATACTATTACTGCTCCATTTTCTGAACCTCGTATGATTCTGTTTCGCTGTTTCGCTGTGGAAGATATCATATACTGGTTTCCAGAATTATAAGGTTTTATGTCTGTTTTATGCCTTCATCAACAGTTTCCGCCTTCCTCCCTGTCTTCTGTCATCCCGCTCGATTTCTGCACTTTTAAATTTAGCCACACGTCAGTTGAAACATGGCCTTTCCATATTTTGACTTTTTTTACTTTTATTTATATCTTGTGAAAATTCCTGGTGAAGCATTCAATTACACATTATGATAAACTTAGCAGTCGCATGTGAAAATTACTCACTCAATTGTCATAGACATTTATATTAATAACAACGGCCTGTGAGAGTTCGGTGTTTATTCCAGCATGAAAGCAGACGTTGAAAAGAGTTACCTCTTATCACACTTTTAACAAATTAAAAACGTTCAGTTATCCATATATAAATAAAGATATTAATCATGCTTACTCGGCTTGCTGCCTATCTACCACGGGAGCTGGAGATATTCTGTTATATGATAGAGATAATTACTAAATATTGTGCACTTAGACTACTAAAACTTCTATTTTAAACTTAACTGTATGTAAGCTTATACTGTAACACCGGTGTCCGACAGTAATCGACTGTACCCACATTATAAGTGTATAAAAATAACTTTCACGTTTTCCATAAATAATACTTGTATACTCCACAGCACACAATTAAGGAAACATACAAACATTGACACTAAATTAGATGACATTTTCAGACGGGGAAAAGTTGAGTTTATAATAAAATCATATATTAATTATAAGAACTCATATAAGAAATTATGGCGCGTCCGTCATACATACACAGGTTGGGTGAATATGAACGCACGACTATACAATATACGAAGCTGATAGTCATAGGAGGCTTGTTAAATTTTGCTTATTTGTGCGTTTGCGCAAGTGTAAATTCACTAGGCCAGAAAAGTTTTATAAAGGCGAACACAGTTGATCAAATTTTAAGGTATTGTTGCATAAATCTTTTGTCATCACAGTAATAGTTGTTTGAAGCTTAGAAAATAGAATTATTTAACTATCCTTCGTGTACCTGATGACAAAACGTGCGTTACTCTTGTTTACCGGTGAAAGCAGTTTGCCAGACCCTTCTCTAGCAGGTGTTCCACCCAGGTGTGCTTGCACGCTTGATATTCTCTTTCAGTATAGTCTTTCAAACACCTTTGGTCGGTGTTTCGTGCCAGGTAGTGAAAAGATCATGTCAGGTTCGGAGAATGCATTTAGTTTCTGTTGTGTCATATAATTTTGTTGCTAACCGTCTGGTACAGAAACTATTGTTAGACAATTAACGATACAGACTACGACTGTCATTGACAATTTTTAATTTTTACGAATATAGTATTATGAATATTTCTTCAAATTATAAATACTTCTTTCTTTCTACTAGTAATTTTATACAAACCACTATGTTGTCTTTGGTATTGACGAGCGCTTTCGGCAGTCAAGCCATCTTCAGGTCATTAACCAATTAGCCAGTTTATACTCCGTAGCTATGTTGTCATCTTCAGGGTTGGTAAATGACCTGAAGATGGCTTGACTGCCGAAAGCGCTCGTCAATACCAAAGACAACATAGTGGTTTGTATAAAATTACTAGTAGAAATATTTGAGACCACTAACACTCCAATAAAACAATAAAATAAATACTTCTGCACGTAAAATTATTTAATTATATTATCGTTATTTTCACTTGTCAGGCGCGATTTTATCCTTCCTCTGTGTATTTGCCAGCGGTTTGTTTGAAACAAGCGTACAGAACATAAGAGCGGCGATACATAGAGGGAAGTATGCAGAGGAACGAGGTAGTCACATCTGGGAAACCAAGAACACAGTATATACAACAAACTGCGGAAATATAAAAAGCATTATTTGTGTGTGTGTGTGTGTGTGTGTGTGTGCGCGCGCCCGCGCGCATTTATAAATAATACTCACTGTCTTACTTGTTTATTAATAAAATTTAAATCATCACATCATCACAAGAATATATTTTTGTAGTATCAATTATGTATTATGCATTTCAGTAGTATGAACGATATTATCGTTGTTCTGAAATAAAATTTCGTTTATAAATTTATATACAGTGTAAATATTATATGTACATTACATATACAATAATATATCAGCACGCGTGCGTGCGTGTGTATTATATAACTGTTGAACGATATGCTGTGTCTTGTCAGGTAACGTATCTGTTATCATTGAAGACCATTAGAGAAAATACTGAACAAATATTTGCCGCAAGTCGTCTGGAAATGGTCTGACAATGGGCGTTTTAAAAAACTTGTTTGCGTTGCTCCTATAAGTGTTTGTTGAAGTCTTTATCTGCGTCTGGTATCAGAGAAACGTGAGGCTAACTGGAGTTGTTTCAGCTATCTTGTTTGTTTTCCAGTAGTGGTTGGAACCATTTCTAACGTTACTTTCAACTTATCGCGTCTACGTGAATTTACCGTTAATGTTGAGTGTGATGGACTGATCACGGAGTCAAACAAAGAGTAGACGTTTTCTCGTAAACTTTATCCTATGTCACAGTCGGTTATTTACAATACCTTTTTTATAATTAAAGCTTGTAACTGCTCTATATTTCACTACGCGTCTGTACAGGCATCTTCCCCATCCAGTGTAATCTTCTGAAACGATATCAGCAGCGTCGCTGACAGACTTTGCTGTGGGATGTTATGTAGGCCTACTTTTATTGTAAAAGCAAATACAGTTGTGAATGTTCTTTATGTACTCTTACGACTTGGGAAAAATATATTTGTTGAAATCTAGCGTAAACGTAGATACTTTTTGCATGCTTCCATAATAGAAATTACTTATATTTGTGTTTTGTTTGTGAAATTAAAAAAAATATTAATTTGTCATTGTAGCAGACTACGCCTGCAAAAATAACAATAATAAGGAAATCCTTCACACGCGCGCGCGCACACACGCACACGCATACACACACACAAATGCATGGAAACAGTATCCTAACGAACACACAATTCAAATACAATTTGCACACACACACACACACACACACACACACACACACACACACACACAAATATCTTTCAAACAACGGTGCCGTCTCCAAAAACGTAACTGACAGCGCTCCTAGCAGCAGCCTCCGATGAAGCTCGCAATGAGCTAAAGCTAACTCATGCATAAGGTTCCGCTAAAATACTAATGTCCCGCGTCGACATAGTGTTTATAAATTCTTAGTAAAAAAAACAAAAGAGTCCATTTCCGATTTCCTAATTTCTTTTTATATTGTAACGTGGTCGTAGCAAAAAAAAAGAATAAAACAGAACCAAAGTTGTAGAAATTTGATTTTTGAGAAGCGATGCAAAATAAAGGTTATGAACTCAGTAAAGAAGCCAGGATTTTTGACGTAGGTTTATGGACCAAGGTTTTTCTGTTGGGGGAGGGGGTTTTAGATCAGGATTTTTCAATGTGGTGGGGTTATTAAAGATCAATTGGGGGAAGGAAAGTGTTAGTAGTAGCAGGAAATTCGCCAGTTTTAGCCCACTGCGTATCACGGCCGATAGCGATATAACTGTTTGTCTCCAGATTTTACATATTGGCGACCTATCCAGTCCACGTCACTGTATTAGCTAAAGGTCAAAGCATTGAATGCGATGTGCAGATGTAGGTTGGTTGCTGTAACTGTCCTCATTGGGACACCGTCTGTTGGGTTCTTTTATCTGACACTTCTTACGTCCGCCCAGTTCTTTGAGGTTTCCTTGCTGATAAATAATCATGAAAACTGCCAGCGAGTGCTGCACAATGCTATTTTTTGTTTTAACACTACAGGAGAGTTTACTGATCTGTCAGAATTAACTCGAGTACTCGTGAATTGGTTAAAAGATGGGATGTTATGTAAGTAGGAACGAGTGTTTAAAGATGCGTTATGCATACTTATCTTTACTCTCATTGTGTTCTTCGAATCGGACAGAGAAGAGATGAACTGTTGGTTAAGGCTGTCAACTAGAGCTGTTATTAAATGTGTTTCAGCTCAGGTAACACTCTTTTGTTTTTTGAGTTGTACTGATATTTCAATCCTTAAGACTCACTTGAGGAACACAACTCTTCTAAGTGAAGCGATGGTTTATTCTTGAAAAGTAATATTTTATAGATAGGGTGGGTAACCAAGTAGATTACCAAGTAGCCTATGTCATCATAAAAGTAAATAAGCATCACATAATAAAATAAAGTTTATCTGTTATTATTATCAAATAAATAAGGTAATATGTACATGCCTGAAGTACTCTGGCAGTGTTTTAACATAACATCTCTCTCTCTCTCTCTCTCTCTCTCTCTCTCTCAACTTCAATGTGACATGATTAGTTCTAGTTCACAGCTAGTTTTGGTAACCAGCCAGTCTCTTCTTTTCTGAATTTCTTGTTACACGCCCTTTGTTATTACTTGCTTCACAATATCCAACCGTAGTCTTCACAATGATTTTACTCTGAATCCTGCCTCTAAAATGTTTACAAACAAATTCGTCTTATTCTAATAAAGGACGATAGTACGAGAGGTTGATGAAATGGTACAAATCACAATTTTTTATTAACAATAATGGCACTGTCACAGACATTCCGGCAGAAGCTAGTTTGGAAGATAAGAAGAGTTTTACTGTTCACACTGTCCCGTCGCAGCGAGGAACAGAAGTATTCGCTTAATGATCGTTAGATACGAAATAAAATTGTTATTATATTATTACAAGTTTTTATTCTAATTAACAATATAAATTAGAATTAATATAAAATATAAATATAGGCCTACAGTGAATTAAATATCAAATATAATAAATAAACATAAAACAATTAAAAATAACAAAATAATTTAAAAATTAAAAGTTGTTATTACAAATTTAAAAAAATAGTTAAGTTACAAAAAAGTTAATTTTATGTACGTGTGTGTGCGTGAGTGTGTGTTACAAAATTTAAATTGGTAAGTGTATTTAATAATCTAGTTAAAAACAGTGAATGAAGTACACGAAACGAGGTAGTATAAAATTAAATAAATAAAACTTTAAAAATAAATAAGAACGAAAAAGTGAAATGGCAAGGAAATGTAGTTGCTTTACTTCAGCTGTCGTTATAAGCGATATCAGTTTTAAAATTTGTTTAAGTAATTTTACTATTTTCATTTATATTTAATTGAAGCATAAATTTGGCACATCATGTATAAAAAGATAACCCGTCTCACCTGTTTGTTCGCAAGTGGGACGTACCCTCTCACGTCAACAATAAATAACTTAAATATCTACCCAAGTGTTCGCAAGTGAAACAAGTTGCTAGTGCCACTGTTCGCAACTGGGAGGACACCTTACGGGCTATCAGAGATTAAGAAATATAACAATTCGTATTTAAATTAAAATTTCATATCTCTTAGTGTTTGATGATGCACAATTGTCCTGCGAAACGTAATTAAAGCAAAATAATTATTTACATTGGCAGACGTTTATTACTGTGGCACTTTAAAACATATCAGACTACAAGAAACAATGATTACTTATCTAAAGAAATGAGCTAGGGACGCTCTCTCTCTCTCTCTCTCTCTCTCTCTCTCTCTCTCTCTCTCTCTCTCTCTCTCTCTCTCTCTCTCTCTCTCTCTCTCTCTCTCTCTCTCTCTCTCACTCACACACACACACACACACACAATGCCACTAAAAGATTATAAACAAAGGAGGAAAGAACACTTAGTAAGAAAGTCACATTCAAGACTGGCCAAACAAATTTGGAAATATAAAGCTACAGGACATAGTGTATGAGTAGACCTAGAAATAAATGGCTGGAGAATCTTTGAAGGCGGAACTGGAAGGCCCTTGCCTATGCCGTGATGTGAAGATGATGATGTTTCACTTTGTAGTAAGAGGAAAGGAGTGTGCGGTTGTAAAAAATTATGTCTCCAAGAGGTGAGAGAAAGTTAATGAAAATTATTAATGATAACAGGGCTGCAAATAATGCAATTATCACAGAAGCACTGGAGTAGCAGTAGCCTATCTGAAAGATCTGTTCACCAAAATCCGTACGCACTGAGAGTGAAATTCGACGCCCGTTAAGAAACCCAAGCTGACTGCAGCTATGAAAGAAAAGAGGCTACTATGGGCCAAGAAGTACAGGATGTTCACTTCTGAAGACTGAGATAAGGTAAGTAACAATGCTAGATTAGTCCAAATTGTGAACATATAGGCCTACATAATGAAGGACAGATGGACAGATCCTTAATACAATAATGCTCTTTTTGGGGCGGCTTTTAACTATTGGTCAAAGAGTATTATGACACGACTTAACAAACATTTCCAGAGCCAGAGTTGAGAATAATATTTAAAACCACCGAGGCGGCGGATGATTTAAAAATGATAACCGTTATTATTTAGATCCGATATTCGTTACTGTTCCGAAACGCACGCGTCTGAACTGAAACTTTTCGACGAAGACAAACAAAAGCAAGCACAAAGAAGTCTGTAGTGTAGTTAGTAAATAGTGTGTGTGTTTAGTTGAGCAGCTGGGCGGAATGTGGTTTGTGAAAGATGGGAACCAGTTTGTTACCGCTGCAACGTAGCGAACTTTACGCGTCGAGAACTACTCTCGCGTACATTACGTGTAAACTACGTCTACTTACCGAAAGATTCGTAGGCCTACACATGAACTTGTCCCCTCAGTAAAGTATTTTTTAAAATAAACACTTAGTTGAGCACTCAGTTCAAAGGAAGCAGTTGGTAATGTAAACAGTTTTTCTATGACATCGTATGTGCATTAAACAGAAATGAATAATGTTGCGAATAAAGAAAAATGATTTTACCTTGTACAAGGTTTATTTGCAAAAGCATATTGGCTAAGCATATTGTCTAATACATGATTGGGTTTAAGAATCATCTTGTCCTTTGCCCCATGACATAAAGGAAGAAAAAACCATAGAATCAAAAAGGTATAAACCAAATATAACTTGCAGGTCACAGTATACACAATAACTATAAAACACTTTCCTTAAAATTCAAAATGAGAGAAACCGGTTACGATCAGAAGCCTAGGCATTAGACAGACTATTTCATAGTGTCGACTTACATTTTCAGTATCCCATTTGGACTGTTAACAACAGCTTATTTTCGTGTTTTTGTGCCATTAATTTTGCTGTTTGTTTCGAAATCCAGTGTTTCAAGAAATATTACTTACAAGTGATTAACGAATTCTAGACAAATCAGTTATAGTCTGTTCTTTCTCTTAAATATCGGTATGGAGAACCATACATGACTTCCATGTTCTAAGATTTATATTTAAAATCATTTTCGAAATGAAATATTACCATAGAAACTACTTCTTTCTACTTACTGCTTCAGCCTTAACCACAGTACTGTGGTCACTAACGTATACCACCTCACGTTATCGCACTCGATTTTCACTGATGGTGGAAGTCGATGGCATTGCCGAAACGTCTGGTTTTGTAGAAAACATTGGACTACGGCCAAACATCCCGGGAAGGAATTTTAACAAAAACTATTTCTTTGTTGCCGGTAACGTAGTACACATATATAAAAAATATGCATAAAATTAATGGCTTGTATAAGTTAATGGTTGATCTCCATTAAGTAGTGCTCAAGTTTCCAAAGTTTTAATATTATGATGTCCGTAATTAAAACATCAGAGCAGGTTTAGTGTGTATGAGGGTACACCGTGGACAAAAATTTTCAACATTTCCTATTGAGCGTTGCTTAGAGTAAAGCTGCGAATCTACAGTGTACGTTTCACAGAACAAACACGCGGAAAAGAAGGAGCGCTCCGAAGTCACTCATGGACCCTCAGCACCTTGCAGAGGGTTCATTCCCTAAAGACGAAAAGTCTGTCTATGAATCGTTCCTCTGTAAACACGTGCAGTTACACTGCCCAGCGATCCACAGGAAGCAAATCGCTATCCACGCTGGACACTTTTTCGGCTTGCACGCGTTATGTTGGTATGGGTTTCGGCACTTACCATTTAAATATCGGTATGGAGAACCATACATGACTTCCATGTTCTAAGATTTATTTTTAAAATCATATTCGAAATGAAATATTTCCATAGAAACTACGTCTTTCTACTTATTGCTTCAGCATTAACCACAGTACTGTGGTCACTAACGTATACCACCTCACGTTTTCGCACTCGATTTTCACCGATGATGGCAGTCGATGGCACTCCCGAAAAGTCTGGTTTTGCAGAAAACATTGAACTACGGCTAAAGAGCCCGGGAAGCAATTTTAACAAAAAACTACTTCTTTGTTGCCGATAACGTAGTACACATATAAAAAATTCTGCCCTCAACCTTCAACTATAATTTTTAATAATAGAAAATTACCCCCACCCCGTTCACCTAACCTCTTCATTTATAGATATTTCATCTACGTTTCTACAGTGGATTACTATGAGCTTCTTATCAGGATACTTTATTTATAAAAATTAAGTACTTTACTCTTGTTAAATCATAAAATGTTTCAGGTAAACTACCCCTTTCTCTTAACCGAACTTCTCCAAAATCAACAGACTTTCCGTCCTCTACAATTCAGTGAAGCATGCAAAAAAATATTTGATTCTGTTTGAATGTTCGGCAGTTATCGTTCGTCATGGAAACATTTCTCTTGTTACAACATAAAATGTTGCAGGTAAACTACCCCTTTCCCTTAACTGATCTTCACCAAAATCAATAGACCTTGAGCTCTCTGCACTCAGGAAAGAGTGCAAAAAATTATTTGATTCTCATTGAATTTTCGGCAGTTATCGTTCGTCATAAAAAAAATTACCCTTTTTAAAACATAAAACGTTGCTGATAAACTACCCCTTCCCTTAACCGATCTTCAACAAAATCAACAGACCTTGAGTTCTCTTTAGTTCAAAAAGGTATGCAAAAACCTAGTTGATTCTGTTTGAAGTTACGGCAGTTATCGTTCGTCATATAAAAAATTACCCTTGTTAAAACATAAAATGTTGCTGGTAAACTACCCCTTTCCCTTAACCGATCTTCACCAACACCAATAGGTATTGAGAACTCTACAATACAAAGCTGTATGCAAAACATCATTTGATTCTGTTTGAATTTGCGGCTGTTATCGTTTACTATGGAAAAAAATTACCCTTGAAAAAAAAACCGTTGCTGGTAAACTACCCCTTTCCCTTAACCGATCTTCACCAAAAACGACAGGTCTTGGGTACTCTACAATTCAGGCTTGTATGCAAACAATTATTTGATTCTGTTTTAATTTGCGGCTGTTATCGTTTGCCATAGAAAACACCCTTGATAAAACATAAAACGTTGCTGGTAAACTACCCTATTCCATTAACCGATCTTCACCAATAACAATAGATCTTGAGAACTCTACAATACAGGGCTGTATGCAAAACATTAGTTGATTCTCTTTGAATTTACGGCAGTTATCGTTCGTCACAGAAAAAATACCCTTTTTAAAACATAAAACGTTGCAGGTAAACTACCCCTTTACCTTAACCGATCTTCACCATAAACAACAGACCTTTAGTACTCAACAAAACAGGGCTCTATGCAAAAACGTATTTGATTCTGTTTGAATTTGCGGCTCTTATCGTTTGCCATAGAAAATACCCTTTAAAACATAAAACGTTGCTGGTAAACTACCCCTTTCCCTTAACCGATCTTCACCAAAAACGACAGGTCTTGGGTACTCTACAATTCAGGCTTGTATGCAAACAATTATTTGATTCTGTTTTAATTTGCGGCTGTTATCGTTTGCCATAGAAAACACCCTTGATAAAACATAAAACGTTGCTGGTAAACTACCCTATTCCATTAACCGATCTTCACCAATAACAACAGATCTTGAGAACTCTACAATTCAGGGCTGTATGCAAAACATTAGTTGATTCTCTTTGAATTAACGGCAGTTATCGTTCGTCACAGAAAAAATACCCTTTTTAAAACATAAAACGTTGCAGGTAAACTACCCCTTTACCTTAACCGATCTTTACCATAAACAACAGACCTTTAGTACTCAACAAAACAGGGCTCTATGCAAAAACGTATTTGATTCTGTTTGAATTTGCGGCTCTTATCGTTTGCCATAGAAAATACCCTTTAAAACATAAAACGTTGCTGGTAAACTACCCCTTTCCCTTAACCGATCTTCACCAAAAACGACAGGTCTTGGGTACTCTACAATTCAGGCTTGTATGCAAACAATTATTTGATTCTGTTTTAATTTGCGGCTGTTATCGTTTGCCATAGAAAACACCCTTGATAAAACATAAAACGTTGCTGGTAAACTACCCTATTCCATTAACCGATCTTCACCAATAACAACAGATCTTGAGAACTCTACAATTCAGGGCTGTATGCAAAACATTAGTTGATTCTCTTTGAATTTACGGCAGTTATCGTTCGTCACAGAAAAAATACCCTTTTTAAAACATAAAACGTTGCTGGTAAACTACCCCTTTACCTTAACCGATCTTCACCATAAACAACAGACCTTTAGTACTCAACAAAACAGGGCTCTATGCAAAAACGTATTTGATTCTGTTTGAATTTGCGGCTCTTATCGTTTGCCATAGAAAATGCCCTTTAAAACATAAAACGTTGCCGGTAAACTACCCCTTTCCCTTAACCGATCTTCACCAACACCAATAGGTATTGAGAACTCTACAATACAGGGCTGTATGCAAAACGTCATTTGATTCTGTTTGAATTTGCGACTATTATCGTTTACCATAGAAAAAGTAAAATATCGGTATGGAGAACCATACATGACTTCCATGTTCTAAGATTAATTTTTAAAATCATATTCGAAATGAAATATTTCCATAGAAACTACGTCTTTCTACTTATTGCTTCAGCATTAACCACAGTACTGTGGTCACTAACGTATACCACCTCACGTTTTCGCACTCGATTTTCACCGATGATGGCAGTCGATGGCACTGCCGAAAAGTCTGGTTTTGCAGAAAACATTGAAATACGGCTAAAGAGCCCGGGAAGCAATTTTAACAAAAAACTACTTCTTTGTTGCCGATAACGTAGTACACATATAAAAAATTCTGCCCTCAACCTTCAACTATAATTTTTAATAATAGAAAATTACCCCCACCCCGTTCACCTAACCTCTTCATTTATAGATATTTCATCTACGTTTCTACAGTGGATTACTATGAGCTTCTTATCAGGATACTTTATTTATAAAAATTACGTACTTTACTCTTGTTAAATCATAAAATGTTTCAGGTAAACTACCCCTTTCTCTTAACCGAACTTCTCCAAAATCAACAGACCTTCCGTCCTCTACAATTCAGTGAAGCATGCAAAAAAATATTTGATTCTGTTTGAATGTTCGGCAGTTATCGTTCGTCATGGAAACATTTCTCTTGTTACAACATAAAATGTTGCAGGTAAACTACCCCTTTCCCTTAACTGATCTTCACCAAAATCAATAGACCTTGAGCTCTCTGCAACTCAGGAAAGAGTGCAAAAAATTATTTGATTCTTATTGAATTTTCGGCAGTTATCGTTCGTCATAAAAAAATTACCCTTTTTAAAACATAAATCGTTGCTGATAAACTACCCCTTCCCTTAACCGATCTTCAACAAAATCAACAGACCTTGAGTTCTCTTTATTTCAAAAAGGTATGCAAAAACCTAGTTGATTCTGTTTGAATTTACGGCAGTTATCGTTCGTCATATAAAAAATTACCCTTGTTAAAACATAAAATGTTGCTGGTAAACTACCCCTTTCCCTTAACCGATCTTCACCAACACCAATAGGTATTGAGAACTCTACAATACAAAGCTGTATGCAAAACATCATTTGATTCTGTTTGCATTTGCGGCTGTTATCGTTTACTATGGAAAAAAATTACCCTTGAAAAAAAAACCGTTGCTGGTAAACTACCCCTTTCCCTTAACCGATCTTCACCAAAAACGACAGGTCTTGGGTACTCTACAATTCAGGCTTGTATGCAAACAATTATTTGATTCTGTTTTAATTTGCGGCTGTTATCGTTTGCCATAGAAAACACCCTTGATAAAACATAAAACGTTGCTGGTAAACTACCCTATTCCATTAACCGATCTTCACCAATAACAATAGATCTTGAGAACTCTACAATTCAGGGCTGTATGCAAAACATTAGTTGATTCTATTTGAATTTACGGCAGTTATCGTTCGTCACAGAAAAAATACCCTTGTTAAAACATAAAACGTTGCAGGTAAACTACCCCTTTCCCTTAACCGATCTTCACCATAAACAATACGCCTTTAGTACTCAACAAAACAGGGCTGTATGCAAAAACGTATTTGATTCTGTTTGAATTTGCGGCTCTTATCGTTTGCCATAGAAAATACCCTTTAAAACATAAAACGTTGCCGGTAAACTACCCCTTTCCCTTAACCGATCTTCACCAACACCAATAGGTATTGAGAACTCTACAACACAGGGCTGTATGCAAAACGTCATTTGATTCTGTTTGAATTTGCGGCTATTATCGTTTACCATAGAAAAATTAAAAAATTACCCTTGATAAAAAACCGTTGCCGGTAAACTACCCCTTTCCCTTAACCGATCTTCACCAAAAACGACAGGTCTTGGGTACTCTACAATTCAGGCTTGTATGCAAACAATTATTTGATTCTGTTTTAATTTGCGGCTGTTATCGTTTGCAATAGAAAACACCCTTGATAAAACATAAAACGTTGCTGGTAAACTACCCTATTCCATTAACCGATCTTCACCAATAACAACAGATCTTGAGAACTCTACAATTCAGGGCTGTATGCAAAACATTAGTTGATTCTCTTTGAATTTACGGCAGTTATCTTTCGTCACAGAAAAAATACCCTTGTTAAAACATAAAACGTTGCCGGTAAACTACCCCTTTCCCTTAACCGATCTTCACCATAAACAATACGCCTTTAGTACTCAACAAAACAGGGCTGTATGCAAAAACGTATTTGATTCTGTTTGAATTTGCGGCTCTTATCGTTTGCCATAGAAAATACCCTTTAAAACATAAAAGTTGCCGGTAAACTACCCCTTTCCCTTAACCGATCTTCACCAACACCAATAGGTATTGAGAACTCTACAATACAGGGCTGTATGCAAAACGTCATTTGATTCTGTTTGAATTTGCGGCTATTATCGTTTACCATAGAAAAAGTAAAATGTCGGTACGGAGAACCATACATGACTTCCATGTTCTAAGATTTATTTTTAAAATCATATTCGAAATGAAATATTTCCATAGAAACTACGTCTTTCTACTTATTGCTTCAGCATTAACCACAGTACTGTGGTCACTAACGTATACCACCTCACGTTTTCGCAATCGATTTTCACCGATGATGGCAGTCGATGGCACTGCCGAAAAGTCTGGTTTTGCAGAAAACATTGAACTACGGCTAAAGAGCCCGGGAATCAATTTTATCAAAAAACTACTTCTTTGTTGCCGATAACGTAGTACACATATAAAAAATTCTGCCCTCAACCTTCAACTATAATTTTTAATAATAGAAAATTACCCCCACCCCGTTCACCTAACCTCTTCATTTATAGATATTTCATCTACGTTTCTACAGTGGATTACTATGAGCTTCTTATCAGGATACTTTATTTATAAAAATTAAGTACTTTACTCTTGTTAAATCATAAAATGTTTCAGGTAAACTACTCCTTTCTCTTAACCGAACTTCTCCAAAATCAACAGACCTTCCGTCCTCTACAATTCAGGGAAGCATGCAAAAAAATATTTGATTCTGTTTGAATGTTCGGCAGTTATCGTTCGTCATGGAAACATTTCTCTTGTTACAACATAAAATGTTGCAGGTAAACTACCCCTTTCCCTTAACTGATCTTCACCAAAATCAATAGACCTTGAGCTCTCTGCAACTCAGGAAAGAGTGCAAAAAATTATTTGATTCTCATTGAATTTTCGGCAGTTATCGTTCGTCATAAAAAAATTACCCTTTTTAAAACATAAAACGTTGCTGATAAACTACCCCTTCCCTTAACCGATCTTCAACAAAATCAACAGACCTTGAGTTCTCTTTAGTTCAAAAAGGTATGCAAAAACCTAGTTGATTCTGTTTGAATTTACGGCAGTTATCGTTCGTCATATAAAAAATTACCCTTGTTAAAACATAAAATGTTGCTGGTAAACTACCCCTTTCCCTTAACCGATCTTCACCAACACCAATAGGTATTGAGAACTCTACAATACAAAGCTGTATGCAAAACATCATTTGATTCTGTTTGAATTTGCGGCTGTTATCGTTTACTATGGAAAAAAATTACCCTTGAAAAAAAACCGTTGCTGGTAAACTACCCCTTTCCCTTAACCGATCTTCACCAAAAACGACATGTCTTGGGTACTCTACAATTCAGGCTTGTATGCAAACAATTATTTGATTCTGTTTTAATTTGCGGCTGTTATCGTTTGCCATAGAAAACACCCTTGATAAAACATAAAACGTTGCTGGTAAACTACCCTATTCCATTAACCGATCTTCACCAATAACAATAGATCTTGAGAACTCTACAATTCAGGGCTGTATGCAAAACATTAGTTGATTCTCTTTGAATTTACGGCAGTTATCGTTTCCATAGTAAATACCCTTGTTAAATTATAAAACGTTGCAGGTAAACTACCCCTTTCCCTTAACCGATCTTCAACAAAATCAACAGACCTTGAGTTCTGTATAACACAAAAAGGTTTGCAAATGAGTAGTTGATTCGGTTTGAATTTACGGCAGTTATCGTTCGTCATAGAAAAAATTACCCTTGTTAAAACATAAAATGTTGCAGGTAAACTACCCTATTCCCTTATCTGATCTACACCAAAACCAGTAGGTTTTGAGAACTCTACAACTCAGAGGTGTATGCAAAAAATTATTTGATTTGGTTTGAATTTGCGACTCTTATCGTTTGACATAGAAAATACTCTTTTAAAACATAAAATGTTGCTGGTAAACTACCCCTTCCCGTTAACCGATCTTCACCAAAAACAACAGATCTTGAGTACTCTACAACTCAGAGATGTATGCAAAAAATTATTTGATTTGTTTGAATTTGCGACTCGTATCGTTTGCCATAGGAAATACCCTTTTAAAACATAAAACGTTGCTGGAAAACTACACTTTTCCCTTAACCGATCTTCACCAAAAACAATAGATCCTGAGAACTCTACAATTTAGGGCTGTATGCAAACAATTATTTGATTCTGTTTAAATTTGCGGCTTTTATCGTTTGCCATAGGAAATATCCTTGTTAAAATATAAAATGTTGCAGGTAAACTACCCCTTTCCCTTAACCGATCTTCACCAACAACAACAGGTCTTGAGAACTCTACAATTCAGGGCTTTATGCAAAACAGTATTTGATTATGTTTGAATTTGCGGCTGTTATCGTTTACCATAGAAAATAATTACCCTTGATTAATAAAAAAACGTTGCCGGTAAACTACCCCTTTCCCTCAACCGATCTTCACCAAAAACAATAGGTCTTGAGTACTCTACAAATCAGGGCTGTATGCAAAAAATTATTTGATTCTGTATGCATTTGCGGCTGTTATCGTTTGCCATAAAAAAAATCTATAGACAGACAGATACACACACAGACACTTTTCGAAAAACGACTTTTTTTCATGTTTTGAGTGTAGTACAATCAGAATCTGCAATACTCTCGAACACGATTTTGTTTGCCATCACCATACTTCCATTTCCTTAAGGAACATGGAAGTAAAAAATTACCCTTGATTAAAACAAAACCGTTGCAGGTAAACTACCCCTTTCTCTTA
Source organism: Magicicada septendecula (assembly GCA_034769895.1). Classification (NCBI taxonomy): domain Eukaryota; kingdom Metazoa; phylum Arthropoda; class Insecta; order Hemiptera; family Cicadidae; genus Magicicada; species Magicicada septendecula. The sequence goes on from CM068367.1 coordinate 497,576,104, forward strand.
ACCGATCTTCACCAAAAACAATAGGTCTTGAGTGCTCCACAAATTAGGGCTGTATGCAAAAACGTATTTGATTCTGTTTGAATTTGCGGCTCTTATCGTTTGCCATAGAAAATACCCTTTAAAACATAAAACGTTGCCGGTAAACTACCCCTTTCCCTTAACCGATCTTCACCAACACCAATGGGTATTGAGAACTCTACAATACAGGGCTGTATGCAAAACGTCATTTGATTCTGTTTGAATTTGCGGCTATTATCGTTTACCATAGAAAAAGTAAAATGTCGGTATGGAGAACCATACATGACTTCCATGTTCTAAGATTTATTTTTAAAATCATATTCGAAATGAAATATTTCCATAGAAACTACGTCTTTCTACTTATTGCTTCAGCATTAACCACAGTACTGTGGTCACTAACGTATACCACCTCACGTTATCGCACTCGATTTTCACTGATGATGGAAGTCGATGGCATTGCCGAAACGTCTGGTTTTGTATAAAACATTGGACTACGGCCAAACATCCCGGGAAGGAATTTTAACAAAAACTACTTTGTCCGTAGTACACATATATTGTAGCATGACAGATAATCCACATTATAATGAACGAAATAATGATCATAAATAAATTAAAATTAAAATGAAATCAAAGAAAAATACAATAAAAAACTATTAAGAACCACCGTAAAGTGCCATTCATAGTCTGAAGAAAATGTCTCAATTAAAAACAACTATGCAACATATGATGAGTGATAAAAAATAATACAAAAACTAAGATAAAGTAAAGAAAGTACCCAGGTAGGATAGGAGTAAGTAAGGCAATACACAGAACAAACCGACATCCCTAATAACAGGACTGAAATTGGAAGAAACCACGTAGTAGAATAAAATAAATTAGGGAAATACCCCAAAGCAAACCCAGTAAGAAGAGAAAACAAAACCCCAAAAGAGAGTATATATAACAAATGAAAGTATAACACCAAAAAATAAAAATATATGTAAAGTAGATATAAACAAAAGTGTCTAAAGGTAGTATTAAAAGTGAACCAGTGGATATTATTAATATAATGGAAAAAACAAATCTTCATAATCCTCTATTATGTTAAACAGACTTCATATGTCAGTGGTAAAATTCACAAACTAAGTAACTTTGTACCTTTATACAACTTTAAAATTTTTTTTGAATACAGAAATAATATTTGATAGAATATTATTATTATGAGAAAATAGACTACAAATGTTTCTAAGTGAGTGCCACTCTTTATCTAACAACATTTATTAAAATGACAAGGATAAAATAAGAGCAGGCAATAAATAAGTGAAGTGACAAAGGGTACATCCCCAAAATAAAATAAAAACAGCCAAGACTGCACAAAATTTAGTTTTAAGTAATACTTTAAATAATGAAGGGACAGATGTGTTTTGTTTATATTAAGGTCAATGCACTCTATACTTAAATGTTGGAAATAGAGTGTAATGTTTTTTTTTTATTATTCTAAAATATTTATTAAGTTACTAGTATTAATCAAGGCTGAAATGTCTGAGTGAGGATACCATCCTTTTATTATAAGATATTTATTATGTGTTACTAGTATTAATCAAGACTGAAATGTCTGAGTTTGAGTACAACTCTTTTGTTTTCAAATATTTGTTATGTATTAATAGTATGGATTCAATACTAAATGTTAATTTAGTTAAGTACAGAAATTTTAATTAAGATGGTGTAAGAACAAAAAGTCAGAAGGGTATAAAAACAAAAAGTCAGCAATAAGCAAGCTGTATTAGTTATAAAACATTGTATGTGAACAAATCTAAAATCTGGACAAATGGTACATCTCAACAACCTTATAAATGATAAATAAGTAAAATAAATTAAGTAAATTGATGAAATTTGTATAATGTAAATCCAACACAGTGTATTCTAACAGTACCAATACTTTATAAAGATATTGAAGATGTATAAAGGATTATTGAAAAAAATGCAAGTGTAACAACACTGGAACATAAGGGGAAGATTTAAATTAAAGATATAATTTAAAAAAGATCACTAATTCATAAAATTACAAGGAATTAAGGAAAAATAAACATTTTATTTCAATCAGGGATCTTGTTCGATAATAAATAACTTCATAAAGATTGTAAACCATTTAAAATGACAGGAAGTAAAATATTAGGCCTACCTGTAAAAATACGGTAAATAGGACATTTTGAGATGGAAAACCCTGTAAAAGTATCATATTTGGTATTAAATCAAGTAGAATTAACTAAAGAAAGAGAATATGTGTTAGGTAATGAATAAAATTAAATAATAGTAAAAATGTATGCATTCATATAGTGTAAAAGGCAATCATGTAAGCGGAAATGCTAGAGATTTAAAACAGTGTCTTTTTAGTATTAAATTGGCTAAGACGTTTCGAATAAAGAAGAAAGTAGGACAGTTGATTATTAGACGTTGAATAGTACACATCAGAACGAGAGCTTACGATATATTCACTTATAACGAAGGAAGAAAAAAGATGGCGAAAATCAGCCAAGCCTATTCTATGTAAAATCGCGAATTTTAACAAAACCTTAAATAACTATTAAATTCAGTGAATTAAACAAGTATAATTATGAAAGTGAACTAATATTGAACAGTATAGGGTGCAATAACCGAATTAACACACATAAACTATAATTCCGACTATAAAGACAAAACTTGCCATTATCGACCTTATGGTCTGAAGTGAAATAAAACCATTATTTAACACCAATTACCGAAACAAATCACTGAACACTGATCCAGGACAACTACACTATTACCAGAGGGGTTAATCACTATTGCTGGGACGAGGAAATCTTGGGAAAACAACATTTATTTGAAGAAGATTCCTTGAGGTGCAGCCACGTCGACAACATATGCAGCACGAAGCAGCCATCTTTGAATTCCCACAATTCTCTGCCCTCTTCGTCATCAGAACGAGATTGGGTTCGCAACAATTTATATTACTGAACATTATATATTAAGTAATATCTTTGTATTTTAGACAATTAAGATTTTTACTGTAAGTGTATTACTTTCTAGACTTTGCCCTTTCTCTGACTATTCTAACATAACAGTTTAAAGAACCTGAGAATTTATATTAATAATTTGTATAAAAGAATTTTTCTCGCCCTGAGGGAGTCGATTCATCACTCGATATAAAATCGATTATTATATAATTTGTCAATAAAAACCATTGAATACTATAATTTTGAATTCTATTTATTTCTAAACTTATGAATAGAATAATATAAAACAATATTTGATACATAACTACCAGAACAGCTGAAATTAACAACTTTAAAAGAGGACATACTTAGAATTAAAGGAAGATCACAAATCGATTGTTCTTGGGGACAATCCATTTAACGCAGAATCATAATTCCAATTTATACAAAGTGATATAAATTGATGAAAAATTAAACAAACGAATTAAAATTTACACGAAAATAATTAATTACAAATTAATAAAACATAAATAAAACAAAAAAATAAATTATTATAAATTAAACAAAATTTTAAATTTGTTACAAATTGGCTTTTCCAACGTGGAGCTTTATTTTAAACATTCAATCAACCAAATTTTTTATTTAGTTACAAAATTGACGCTCACAACAGTGGGGCATAAAATATACACGAGCAGAAGTAATTAAAATTGTTACAATATATATAAAATATGCATAAAATTAATGGCTTGTATAAGTTAATGATTGATCTCCATTAAGTAGTGCTCAAGTTTCCAAAGTTTTAATATTATGATGTCCGTAATTAAAACATCAGAGCAGGTTTAGTATGTATGAGGGTACACCGTGGACAAAAATTTTCAACATTTCCTATTGAGCGTTGCTTAGAGTAAAGCTGCGAATCTACAGTGTACATTTCACAGAACAAACACGCGGAAAAGAAGGAGCGCTCCGAAGTCACTCATGGACCCTCAGCATCTTGCAGAGGGTTCATTCCCTAAAGACGAAAAGTCTGTCTATGAATCGTTCCTCTGTAAACACGTGCAGTTACACTGCCCAGCGATCCACAGGAAGCAAATCGCTATCCACGCTGGACACTTTTTCGGCTTTCACGCGTTATGTTGGTGTGGGTTTCGGCACTTTCCATTTAAAAAGCGTGCAAATGTAAGAAAATAAACATGAGTGAGGCCAGAAATAACTCGAATTGTGTGTGTGTGTGTGTGTGTGTGTGTGTGTGTGTGTGTGTTCCCTGCCTTTTTATTGCAGTAATCATAATAATAAAATGGAAACGTAAACATTACATAATTGAGATATGCTTGCCTGCCACGAACGATATATTTTCACTCATACATGATTTACACTAAAATGAAAAAATTATAATTTTATTGCCTGGCAACAAAATTATTTTATTTTTAACAATTACCATTGTTTGAAAAAGTTTAAATGAATTTTCAAGTACTTTACTGTTGTCAAAACGTAAAAGGTTGCAGGTAAACTACCCCTTCCCCTTAACCGATTTTCACCAAAATCAAAAGTCCTTGAGATCTCTACAATTCAGGGACGTATGCAAAAAATTATTTGATTTTGTTTGAAATTGCGGCTGTTATCGTTTGCCATAGAAAATTACCCTTGATAAAAAAACGTTGCAGGTAAACTACCCCTTCCTCTTAACCGATCTTCACCAAAAACAACAGGTCTTGAGTACTCTACACATCAGGGCTGTATACAAAAAATTATTGATTCTGTTTGAATTTGCGGCTGTTATCGTTTGCCATAGAAAATACCCTTGTTAAAACATAAAACGTTGCAGGTAAACTATCCCTTCCACTTAACCGATCTTCACCAAAAACAATAGGTCTTGAGAACTCTACAATTAAGGGCTGCATGCAAATAATCTTTTGATTCTGTTTGAATTTGCGGCTGTTATCGTTTGCCATATAAAATACCCTTGTTAAAACATAAAACGTTGCAGGTAAACTATCCCTTCCACTTAACCGATCTTCACCAAAAACGATAGGTCTTGAGAACTCTACAATTAAGGGTTGCATGCAAATAATCTTTTGATTCTGTTTAAATTTGCGGCTGTTATCGTTTGCCATATAAAATACCCTTGTTAAAACATAAAACGTTGCAGGTAAACTATCCCTTTCACTTAACCGATCTTCACCAAAAACAAAAGGTCTTGAGAACTCTACAATTAAGGGCTGCATGCGAAACGTTATTTGATTCTGTTTGAATTTGCAGCTGTTATCGTTTGCCAACCAAAAAAAATTACCCTTGATAAAAAAAAAACCGTTGCAGGTAAACTACCCCTTTCCCTCAACCGATCTTCACCAAATACAACAGGTCTTGAGTACTCTACAAATCAGGGCTGTATGCAAAAAATTATTTGATTCTGTTTGAATTTGCAGCTGTTATCGTTTGCCATAGAAAAAAAATCTAAGACAGAAAGACACACAGACACTTTTCGAAAAGCGACTTTTTTCATGTTTTGAGTGTAGTACAATCAGAATCTGCAATCATCTCGAACACGATTTTTTTTGCCATCACCATACTTCCATTTCCTTAAGGAACATGGAAGTAAAAATTACCCTTGATAAAAAACCGTTGCAGGTAAACTACCCCTTTCCCTTAACCGATCTTCACCAAAAACGACAGGTCTTCAGTACTCTACAATTCAGGCCTGTATGCAAACAATTATTTGATTCTGTTTGAATTTGCGGCTCTTATCGTTTGCCATAGGAAACACCCTTGATAAAACATAAAACGTTGCTGGTAAACTACCCTATTGCATTAACCGATCTTCACCAAAACCAACATGTCTTGAGAACTCTACAATTCAGGGCTGTATGCAAAATATTATATGATTCTGTTTGAATTTGCGGCTGTTATCGTTTGCCATATAAAATACCCTTGATAAAACAAAAAACGTGGCAAGTAAACTACCCCTTTCCCTTAACTGATCTTCACCAAAAACAATAGGTCTTTAGTACTTAACACATCAGGGGTGTATGCAAAAACTTATTTGATTCTGTTTAAATTTGCGGCTTTTATCATTTGCCATAAAAAATACCCTTTTAAAACATAAAACGTTGCCAGTAAACTACCCATTTCCCTTAACCGATCTTCACCAAAAACAATAGGTCCTGAGAACTCTACAATTCAGGGCAGTATGCAAAAAATTATTTGATTATGTTTGAATTTGCGGCTCTTATCGTTTGCCATAGAAAATACCCTTTTAAAACATAAAACGTTGCAGGTAAACTACCCCTTTCCCTTAACCGATCTCCACCAAAAACAATGGGTCCTGAGAACTCTACAATTCAGAGCAGTATGCAAAAAATTATTTGATTATGTTTGAATTTGCGGTTGTTATCGTTTGCCAAAAAAAATACCCTTGTTAAAACATACAACGTTGCAGGTAAACTACCCCTTTACCTTAACCGATCTTTACCAAAATCAACAGATCTTGAGAACTCTACAATTCAGGGCTGTATGCGAAACATTTTTTGATTCTGTTTGAATTTGCGGCTGTTATCGTTTGCCATAGAAAAAAATCTACTGACAGACACACAGATAGACAGACAGACACACACACACACACACTTTTCGAAAAATGACTTTTTTCATGTTTTGAGTGTAGTACAATCAGAATCTGCAATAATCTCGAACACGATTTTTTTTGGCATCACCATACTTCCATTTCCTTAAGGAACATGGAAGTAAAAAATCCAAAATTACTATTGGTATAGTAGTAATTATCTATTTGAAGGAAAACAATATATTCAACTTTCTATATTTAATTGTTATTAATAATACAGTATTCGTTTCTAGGCAATTGGTTGAAATTAAAATACATTACTTATTTTATTTTAGTAGCCATTGAAGACGTATCCCGTAGTGTCTCTGCACATAAATTCATCTCGTGGCTCGTTTACCCACTGTACAGAACTGCAGGTACGTGGAATGTTTACAGTTACGATTGTCTCGGCTAAAATACGGGCAACACATGTCCTCCGTGCAGTTTGCGTGTTGGGGTCAGTGCAAGGCGCGCGCTTGCATTGTTTCCAGCACGCATTCTCGCACGCACACACATGTAACGCCCGCGCGTACGGACTCACGCCGCACCGCTTGAGCCGACACATGCCCCGCGTGCAGTTTGCGTGTTGGGGTCAGTGCAAGGCGCGCGCTTGCTACGATTCTAGCACGCATTCTCGTGCGTGCACGCATGTAGCGCTCGGGGTGTACACACTTGCTTTGTTGTTTTAGTTGTGGCAATCATAGTAGTAAAATTGTCCAACTTGAGTATGTTTACTGTGGACAAATAGAGCCAGGGACGAATTTATTGCAGTGACAAAACATTAAGTAACTAAATAAATATAACTAAATATGTATTTTTTTATACACGGATACTGACACACGCAAAGATTTCAATAAATATTATTGTCACGAAAATTACGTAACGCTGTCGAAAAATCGAGAGCGTCCTTCCACCCATTTCTCGAGCAGCGAGTCTCAGTCAAAGCCGCACTAAAGTACCTTCCAGACTGTTCGAAAGCATTTCTAAATACGCAAATTATAACTGGAAGGCCGCCATAAGGATGGAAAGTTATTCTGTAACCTCTGCGGGGCCCATATAAGCAACAGAGGCTGGTATTGTCAGTCAGTTACAGTGGGCGATTTATTCAAATGCTGATCCAAATATTGTAGTGAAGTGTTTATTGTGTTATAATTAGTGCGGAACTCTATTACTTGACATTATTATTGAATAGCACAAATATAACTTGAATTATTGTACGAGAGTACCTTGTTGATTACAAATTGTTATTAGTGATTAATTAAAGCTGGTAATTAGCGACTTCATTGGGATCTGTTTTTGTTTACACTGTACCATACGACGATCCGTGAAACCGTCGTAACAATGTGTTAACAAAAACCACAAGTTTGAGTTTGTTCATTAAGACAAGATTGAGTTACTTTATTGTTGTACTTCTACTTTAAAAACATTTTTGTCTTCATAATTTTTTTATGAATTTTTAAATTTTGGTTGTTAGTTTTGTTCGCTGTCGTTAAGCCAGTTGAAACTCTAAATGTATGTTGTACTACTTTAAAGTTAATTTAGATGATCTTATATCACGTATTTTGTTTTTTACAAACGTGGTAAAGAAGACAATACTGTGCGAAAAAGGGGAGTTTGTAAGAATCTTAAATTGCAAACCTATCATTTAAAGCGAAAATAAAACGCCTGAGTTTGAATTATGAAACGTATCTATACCTGTTTTTCGTGTTTCCTCTAATGACTCTCATTCTAGAGTATGAGTTTGTCAACCTCTCGCTTTGTCTGTTTGTATACGAACCATAAGTAGCACGTAAGGTAGTCGGTTATTTATCGGACCATGATACGAGCTTATTTGTTTACACATATTTTTTCCATAAGCAGTAACGGAATAACTTATATGCAGTACCATTATTGTTAAGTTGGCGTATGTCAGTAAGCCGTTCATCAGTATTCTTTTGTTTTAGCTACACATATAACTTTACTGTACAATATGAAGTATTGTGAATCTGTCTCCTTCAGCTTCTGATGGCATTAAGCTTTCCAACCTTTCTTCTTCGCTGTCCTCATTTTCCTTCTACATTTCCCTCTGTGATTCTTAGCTCCACACAGTTTCTCAAAAAAAAATGCATGCCCCAACCAAGATGTTTGTCTCTTTTTAATTACTTTTGGCAGTTTTCTTTCCCCTACTACTTTTCTAAAAACTAAGTGTTCACACACGATTGTTGTTCAGACACAAACGACAGTGATAATCTCCGCGCAGTCAGATCGCTGATAATGCTGAGTTCGTATTGTGTGATTAACTTGTTGCAGTTTTATAATGAACAATAGTTTTTTATTGTTGAAACTGTATATTTAGTTGTAATTTGAATTTGTAATTCGCCTGTGCCTGATGAAGGATTTCCATATAACTTCAAGGAAAAAAAATTCTTTCTTCAAGACCACGTCACTCTACATACTCCGCATTGTAAACCAATAGCTACATCAGTAATGCCGCGTAGCTAGAATAGGGGAGCAGTTGTGGGGTGCCCCGGGGCCATCCGGGCAATGGGCCCCACTCAAAGATAAAATGAATTAATTAGTTAATTAAAAGTTTGTATTCTACATTTTTTTAACGTGGAAGATTTTTTGGGGCAAAGGTAAAATTGCCCTTGATTGTTAATATAAAAAAATTCTAGAAGACTTAAAATATTTTTCACTTTGTATTTTAGACCTTGAATATTTCTGAAAAACACAGGAAAAAGTCGACTAATTTATGCACAGACTACCTATGCTAATATGCTACTAGTAGGCCTAATAAAAACTTATATTCGCTTTAAAATATTGTATTTTTATTATTAAAATAATTAACTTATTTTATTTTAAATTAGGTAATACCGTGCTTTTGATTCTTCCGTATCAAATTACGAGCGCTCAGTTACATACTTAGTCTGCTGTCTGCTATATAACGAAAATTTGGTTATTAGTAAAGAATTTACGAATTCTGCCCCATTTTAGGTTTCTGCCTCGGGGCTCTGAAGAGCCTTGATGTGCTTTTGCTTACAAATGTAAAATTTCTTAAGCTTATGACATACATATAATGCCAACGCGTAGTTGGTAAAGGTTATTATCTTTATCTTACTCTTCGTGACAACTAACTCTATCCTGAAAAAAAAACATAAATCTTTGGGAAGCGTTTCACTCATGTCAACAGTGTTAAGTGTCAGGGGACAGTTTTATCAGCTGGTATCATGGTGCCGGCTGTACAACAAAATGCTTGCAGTAGATTTACAACGTACTTTCGCAAGACGGAAATACGTTACCGTGATTGTAATAAACGATAAATTTATGTAACGGTGTCCTTTTTGTTTGTACTCACTGCTTAGACTCCTTTTGTAGATACTGGAGAATATTGAGATATGGTGAAACGAAGTGAGATATGGTGAAGGTACAACACATGCCCTCATCTGTATTCAGTCTGACGCCTCTAATGTTCAGGTATGATTTTCTGCAGTCATTCTACTCTTTCGTGATTACCGTATGATTAACCACTCTTCAGCTAATTAAGTAGGAAATGATATCGTAAGAACCGACATACTTTACTTTACTAGATGAGATATAGGCCTACTACACAGGTGTTACATTTTCAGTATTAAGGAATCGATGTAGGCCTGACTTACAATCGAGACAGAGGTGAATATGATAAACTTCATAGAACTCAATACATACGCAATGGTGATCACAAATGAGTTTGCGGCGCCTGTGGTCAATTTATGCGTATGAATTTGGTACATGTATTTGTGGCCAAGTTATGGAGGAAGAAGAAGAAGGGAAGAAAAGAAGACAAAGACACTACTACTTTCTTGGCATTTGTGAAACGTTGTGCAAATATCTTGTAACAAAATACTGGGAGACATACACTTTTATTTTATTTTGTAATTTCTTTGTATTAATTCTTGTTTCGGTAACCTAGCTAATTGAACTAAACATGTTGCCACGAATCAATAGTATATATTATGCAATAATCAAGTCTTCATCTAGTTTTGTTTTATTTTGAAAAATAATTTGGTTAATTAGAGTTGAGTGTTACACTAAAGCCTTAGGATAGTCTTGTAGAGAACAGTTGCGTCCTGCGTTAAACAAATTTCTTGAGATAAATGGAATATAGTGTAATGTATATATTTCTCTCTTATAATTATTATTTTTAATTACTATAAACCAAGTAATCCTGAGTTATGGTTAAAGCATGATGGTTTCACTTGTGAGGTCAAGCGTTACATGCCTGAATACAAGACCTGGAATGATGAACACAGGCCACTCGATGGTCGGAGAAGGTACAGATTCGATTCACTGAAAACTAAAAACTTATATGTGCATATTTTTGGATTAACAGTACCAGTTCTCAGTTAGCGATTGTAATAAAAATATAACAATTTGTGGCCTAATGATTTGGAGAGGGACTGCGTTGTGTATAAATCAGTAATTGCATATGTTTCGTGATTTTTCACTCGCTCAGTACATATACATTAATTATTTATAACTTATTTATTACTAGAGAATTAGAAATTATTAATTACCAGAAAAACTTTCCAGTATCAGAAACTTTTTTGTACCTTTTATTGCTCCTTGCAATTCTTTCAACCATTTGAGTACGTTGTTTCTTCCTTTCGTATCTTTCAAATTTAACTCCATCCTTAGAATGTTCTGATTGTATTCCTCAGTTTCAAATTTTAAACATCTGATAAGGTCGTTTGTTCATGGCTTTTCAGTTTCTGATGGCATGCTTCCTCTACTTTATTATGGTGTCCTCTATCTACAGCGTCGGAGGTAGCAGTTCCATCATTCATGCGCACTAAAGGATATTTTAGCCACTGTTCCGCGAAGTAGTTGAAGAATTCATTGGATTTTTTTCTTCTCATTGGAGCTTGAAGGTTGACATACATACAGCCAGCCATCTTCTACATTTTCGGGCCGAAGGGAATGAAGTGCAGTACGGACTCTGGCGGTCAGCCTGTGTTTTAAACACATCCATGCCAGTAGAACCTTCTTGACCCTCTCGTCACTTTCTATAAAATTGTTCACTGTATAAAACACAGTGTGAACCTTTCGTCGTTTCAATACACTCCATATTCAAATGAAAATGCAGAGAGATCAACACGAGATAAATCAACGACAACTCCAGCTGGAATGAGTAAATTCTAACGACTGCTTGCAAGTGAGTTTCGGCATCTGTGGTTAGCAGTTGTTTGTTGATCTCCCTTATTCAGAAGCGACCGATAAGGACAAAACGTTTTCAGCGGTTTCCAGCTGCGAGTAATGAGTACAGAAATCGTAGGCCTATGTTGTTGATGGTTTATGTTAAATCGTGAAGTGATTTCCAGTTTATATCAATTAAAATGTCAGTTGTTTAGACACTGGCTGTTATTTAGGAGTAAAGTGTAGTCTAATTTGAAAAAAAAAACACTTTATTTAACATATTGTTCTCTACTGTTTTCGTAACACTTTGGTAGATAATTTATGTATTTATGATTGTAATTTAGAAATGACAGTGAGACACAAACAAGTATTTTAATTGAGTTTTTTAAGTTTCGTTGAAATTTTACGTTAATTTTTTGTTGGTGACCGTGAAGCAGTTACTATAGTGATATTACAGTGATCGCAAGTGGGAGGAATAAATGTTGTAAGACGATCCCTGTTGATAAGGGAGATCGCAAGTGGGACGAATTTTATGGTGTTGAAAGTGGTACTGGTTGCAAGTGGGAAAGAGCCAGATCTAATACAGAATTTAAACGATAAATACAATTTAGTGGTTAAGTCTAACTTATGCTAAACTTTTGTTGCTACCACTAATACTCACTTACACTTCCATGAGCGCTTTCAAGCCTCTCGGCTTATGTTCAGATGAGCCGAGAGGCTTGAAAGTGCTCATGGAAGTGTAAGTGAGTATTAGTGGTAGCAACACACGTTTAGCATAAGTAACACAGAATTGTTGTGCAAGACGTACTTAAAGAAAAATAATATATTCATATTTGCAGAAGTGTATTATTGTGACGCAGTAAAACAGGGCTGTATAGTTATGATTAAAAGATTATAATGATTCCCGGTTCTCAAGGGTATCCACAACATTTCAAACAAATGCTTATGTTAAAGTTCACTAGATTACCAAATTATAGACAGTACATACCTGTGTTTCTGTCTGCATGGTTCAAAATATTATGATAAGGTATGGACAAAAGATGAAGTTTTGTCATCATTCATTGAAAATATTTATAAGGACGTGTAGCACATTTGCGACCGATCGCTGGTGCGCTGTCGAAAATGGGAACGGGTGAGTTTCCATAGAAACTACTTCTTTGTTGTCAATAACGTAGTACACATATAAAACTTCGCTTATGAATGCGACTACATTTAACTTATAATCTGTACATTGGTAAATGAAGAATGAATTCATTGATTGGTGAATGAACATAAATATATATATTTTTTAGATTTATTGAAGCATCTTCAATGCCTTTCTCTGTGCATTTGTGCAATGCCTGTAAATTTTTCATCCTTTGCTAATGTTTTTTTTTAAATGTACGATTTAAAACTAGCAGTATTTGTTGTTTCCGTATTTATTTTTCCGATTATGTTCTTATATGGTTTTCGAAATTTTTATTTTTATCCGCACGAACAGATATGGAACCGCAGTGAGGCAGTTAAATGTTTACCCGAGCCAAGATGTGTCGGGCAACACAACGGTTTAATAGCTTCCGCGCTGGATACACGATTTTACTGTATAAATAACTCGTGATGCGTCTGATCCCCTCAGCCGCCGCTGCACTCCAAATACTCAACGTTTTATGCATATTTCTCTTGTTTTTTTTTAAATACCGACTTGTGTTGCTCTCATATTAAATACTCTTTTCAGAACCAATATTTTGCAAATTTTATAGATTAAGTATTAAATATTGTATGTTAACATTGTACGTTAAATATTTTGTAACAGTTAAGGTTGTAGTGGTCAAAAATTTTTAAAATTTATAATTTTGTGATCAAGAGGTACGCTCACACACACTCGAGTCAACAACCCAGGCCAGTGTCGTAAATAAGAACAATTAGACACACGTCAGACCCGACGCCAGTGAAGAAACAATGAAGAAACGTCCGACTACACGTAACAATAGAAATTGGGAACATCGTTGACAGAACGAACTCAGCTCCGATTTACAACACCAAAACAAACCAGACAAAAGACAGAGCCTGGTAGCCCGGCTACGCAGAAATTAGAAGGAACACATGCTGTGGGGTTAAGTTGTAACGCGCGTACGTATGAATGAGATACTCAATAACAAAGGGTGCAGAGAGGTTTTGACGAATATGTAGACAATGGGACGGGTATTCAATTAATACGAGATACGTACTCGGCCCAGCATGAAAACAAACCAGGATGACAAGTCAGATTTACAACTAGAAATCGTGGGACCAGTCCAGGGATGACGTCCAGCGAAGAGTTGGTAATTGACGGAAAAAACGAAGGGTGACCGAACAATAGACCAAACACTGCAGATTGTTAACAAAGGCGATAACAGAGAGCCTCGACAACAAGGAAACAAAGGATTGATGGGCAGGCTGGCAATTGCTCCACTTTCTGAGAAACAACGCAACGTTCGTCGCTGGGGTACTTCGGGGGATGTCCAACGACCAACCAGAATTTGGCATCTTCCAAAGGAACTGGTGGAGAGAGTAGTGACGACTTGGACGACGAATCAGGAAACCGATGACCATAGATCTGCAAGGTGGAAGGAAATCCTGAACCTATCAACAACGGCCATAGGCGTGGACGTGAGAAAATTGCATTCTGGTAGAGGGTGCTTGATAAAAACTGTTTACGAGAACGCGGAGCTCAGTAGTAGTAGTGGTAGTAAGAGTAATAGTTGTAATAGTTTTACTCGGTAGTTTTTACTCAGTTCTTACTCCGACTTACTCAGATTTTAAATCGGTTAGTCAGTCTGTGAGGCAGTTATAACCAAGTCTCGGTCTTAGTCGAACTTAGACATTTTCAATTCAATCTCAGTCTTACAAAACGTTGTGTTCGATAGATCATCCAAGTTACCGAACTTACCGCAGTAACACGCAGTACGAATGTACATAAACATCGTTAAAATGTCAAGTGTATACGAGAAACTTTAGAATACGTTCGGCATGCATATTAAGCATTACGAGTGAATTAACATTTCGACAGTAGAACATTGTGCGACAATTTCAGACATTCCGAAACATTATCCAATCATAATTATTCTAACTTTGAGCACATGAACTAAGTGGTTTAACACTCATGAACACTAGTGCATACATAGCGCGCATCACGTCCAAGGTAGACAAAAGTATCTAGCTACCTGAATCACGCTTACAGTAAACACGTAATCAAACTACACCAATAATAATGATTGCATTTTACTACATAAAACTGTAAAGGCACTTATTCCAAGCGGATAATTCCGACATCACACTACACAGAACGCGAGTGGGATTATCACGAGTTAAGGTGTCAGTGCACATCCACCAACAGCAGTAACCTCATACATGGAACCATCAACGAATAGAATACTACACCGATGGATTTATGGATATGCTTTTCCAAGTTAAGTCCTTATGTTCTTAATACTAGTTAATACTTACTACTGCACTGTCTCTTTTCAAAGAGCTACACCCGAGAAAATCTATATGAATCGTAAAAAATTAATAATGTTAAGTAGTAAAGTCACTCATCTGAGGGCATTAATGAACGCGTTTAGCTTAGAATGAAGTATATTTGATTGTTTATTGTTTGTGCATATTTATATTTTTGTGTGTTATATTTTATAGCATTGTATGTCTTTTTTTCAGGGAACAACGAAATGAATATTATTATGATTTATGTTATTACGCGTTTTGTTTGAACGTATTTACAGGACATAATTTTATTTGTATACCAAGAATCTATTTATGCAATAATGTGTAATAAATAAGTATTTATTGCGTTATGTATATCTTGCGTTCATTATTGCAATCAACCTCAATAATTAATTTGTCATGTTTCAATAAATTCCATCTTATTGTTTACAACGATAATTAAGAGTCTCAATAATTATGCTAATTAACAGTGAATACACTCAATCACCCAGTAAATTGTCAGAATAATATATTTGCGTAATTATATTGATTCGATAAATATTCAACTTAATTGAGTAATTTAATAATTTACATAAATTAGCATAATTGCACTAAATGTAAATGGCGCCCATCGCATGGCAAAAGAGAGCAGGCAGTAGTTAGACTAAGTAAAGTAATATATTAGAATAAGATTTGTAGTGTAAGGTTAGCTTGACTGGATGTTTACACGAAGTAAAGCTAAAATGGCCAGTAGTTCAGACAGTATGAGCTTCGAAATCAACAACCAATTCGGTATACCCGACAACGAAGAAGAGAACTCAACAGTCGAGCCGAACATGACGGAAGACACGTCAGACGTCAGAGCGCGGGGACAGGAGTCCCAACAACCACAAGAAGAGGTGACACTGCGTTCACTGATGGATTTCATGCGTATACAGAGTGAAAGCCTCAAAGTAATTAATGAGAACAATCTCAAAGTAATTAATGAGAAATTCGAGAAGCAGAAGGAAGAACTTATTAAAGTAATTCATGAAAATCTGGAGGAAGTCAGAAGAGAGCAGAATGAAAACAATAAATTGCTTAACGAAAAACTAGATAGTCTAAGGAAGTGGTCAAGCGACAGATGGCCGAACAGATCGCGCAAATACAAGCAGAAATGCGTGACCACAAGACCATTTTTGATGACAAAGTAAGTGAAGTCCAGAAGAAACAGGAGGACACTATGAAAGAATTAAAGAACGACACTACTAAAAAGTTCGAAGAGATATGGGAAAACAGGGAGTCAGATCGCCAAGAATTAAAAAACATCGCACAAAACACCCAAACGAGCATTAAGAAGGTCCACAATAAATTAGACTCGCACATCAAGGATAACCACAAGAAACAAGAAGAATTAAAAGTCGAATTATACCACACACTTAGGCAGCAGCAACAAGAACAGGGAGACACAAACAACACACTACAACAAAGAATTGAAGAAGTAGACGGCACGCAGAAGACGACAGAGCAGAAACTGGACGAAAACGCCAAAGAAAAGACAACCCATATTAACGAACTGAAGTGTCAATTAGAAAGATTGCGACGGCAGATAACCGAAGGGGAGTCTGGGCCGAGTAGAACGGTCAACGGACAGGTACAAGTAGAACTAAAATACGATGGAACCGACAGATTCCCGATGGAGTTCCTTAAGGAATTATCAGAGATCGGGAGTTGTATTATTCAAACAGCGGTATCGCATGTTTAGGGAGACACCTAGAAAAGGACGCTAGTATATGGTGGCGCGTAATCAGGGACCAGATATCCACGTTTGAGGAGTTCAAGGAGGCATTCACATTGAAATATTGGGATCTAGAACGGCAAGACATCATCCGTGATAATCTTGAATATGGAAAATTTGAGTGGCATGCGCCGATTACAGCTATTCAGTATATCGAGAGGATTTTACTAGAAAGCAGACAGTTAACACCTACGTTGACTGATCGTCAGTTAATCAGGAAAATCTCTAGGCATTTTGGTAGGGACCTGCAGATCGCTGTAATCACGTGCGGGATCACCACGATACCAAACTTTGAGGCATTGATCACTGAATACACGAGTATTCA
Source organism: Magicicada septendecula (assembly GCA_034769895.1). Lineage (NCBI taxonomy): Eukaryota > Metazoa > Arthropoda > Insecta > Hemiptera > Cicadidae > Magicicada > Magicicada septendecula. Next base: position 497,593,359 of record CM068367.1, read on the forward strand.
GCCGAGCAATGGAAATAACCGACGACCACATTATCGACCAGCTAACGAAGAAAGTGGATCCGCCAATCGAGCGAAGGGCAACTTTCTAAATAAGAGCGAGAGTGACAAGAAACAGGTTTGGGAAGGGCGGCCACAGGGAGCCCGCTATGGTGACAAGCAGTTCAACGCAGTAAACACTGTTGATTTTGTTAATGGGACTGCGAGCACAAGTAGAGCGGTCAACGACACCACCCCAAGGACGAATACCGACAACACTGGTAAAAAAAAAAAAAAAAAAAAAAAAAAAAACACCCCTGCACAGTGAATGACTTAGTTTTTGTAAACAAACCCGACTCAACCAACAATGTCAACATTCTGTTACCGGACTTGAGAAGTGACTTGCTACAGGAAGATGAAGAAGAAATTATTCAATTATTAAAGTGTCCCGAAATGCTTATCAAATTTAACAACGGCATTACTGTGTCAGCTCTGCTTGACACAGGCAGCGTAATCAACGGCCTATCAGAAGAATGGTTCAACGAGAATAAGAAGGACATTGAACCCTACGAAGTTTTACCAATGACTAATTCCCTCATCATTAGTGCCGTTGGGAATAAATCAAAATTAATCAGAAAGCAAATACTGTGCGATATTGAAATTGACGGAATAAAAAATGAATGTGTTTTCTTGGTAATACCAGATCTCATTAAGCCATGCATATTAGGAATAAGTTTTTTACAGGAAGTGGGATGTCGCATCGACATCGGAAATAAGAAGATCGAATTAAGGAATACAACTGATGAAGAGGGCGCGCCGTGCCCATCATGAGCATTGAACTATTAAATAATGGAGAGGAAGAAGAGATTCTGAGGAATATCAACGAGAAGATAGGGAGCATGGATTGTCAGGATGAAGAGATATTGGAACGATTGAGGGAAATACTAATAAAGAATAGGAATGTGTTCAGGGAATGCCCGGGAAGGATAGAAGGGTACGAGCATGAATTTCAAGTCACGGACAGGACGCCCTACTTTCAACGGGGTTGGCCTGTACCACTTGCTTATAAGGAAAAAGTAAAGGATGAGATTAACAGGATGCTGCGATACGGAGTGATAGAACGATGCACAAGCCCGTTCATAAATACACTCGTCACAGTAATCAAAAGAGATGGAAGAGTCCGTTTATGTCTCGATGCAAGAAAGGTAAATGGCGTAACGATACCCGACTATGAAGGCGTTTCCCCGATCAACGAGATTTTGGCAAGGTGTAGTGAGATGCGCTACCTATCAACCGTTGATTTATCCAGTAGCTTTTTTTTGGCAGGTGCCATTGAAACAAGAATGCAGAAAGTACACCGCGTTCATGTATGAGGGAAGGTGCTACCAATTCACTGTAACACCATTCGGCCTCAGTACCAATTCGGCGGCACTGACGCGCGGATTGGATACAGCCTTAGATGAAGAAGTTAAAAGAAACACTCTCATATACGTTGATGATTGCTTGTGCTATTCCAACGACGTTCAAACACACTTGGAACATTTGGAAGCACTGTTATGTAACCTCAACAAGACAAACCTGACCGTTAACCTCAATAAGTCACATTTTTCAGACAAGAAATCTCGTACCTGGGATACCAGCTAACAACACGTGGAATCCAAGCTACAGACGAGAAAATAAAAGCCATTATGGATTTCCCGAAGCCCAAGAATCAGAAACAGTTGAAAGGTTTCTTAGGCCTCACTAACTTCTATAACCGTTTCACAAGCAAATATGCAGAATCAACGCAACCACTACATGCGTTATTGAGGAAAGGACACAAGTTTTCGTGGACAGCTGAGTTAGATGATTGTTTTATGAAAGTTAAGAACTTATTTGTTGATGCCGTAGTTTTAAGATTTCCGCGGCCGAACCAGAGATACTATATACAATGTTATGCTAGCAATTTCGCATACGGTGGCCAACTTTACCAGCTTGATGAAGAAGGGAAGATTGGCGTGATTGCCTTCACAAGTAAAACGTTCAAAGGTGCCGAGCGGAACTACTATACTACGGAAAAAGAACTCTTAAGTGTTGTCAGGTGCTTAGAAAAATTCCGCATGTATATTCTCGGTCAACCACTGACAATAATAACCGACAACAAGGCATTGACGTTCATGAATAAATGCCATCTGAATAATTCGAGAATTACGCGGTGGATTCTCGCTGTGGAAGAGTATAAATTCGATATCACCCATTGCAAAGGCAAGGACAATATAGTAGCAGACATCCTAAGCGGGTACCCGCACGACACGAAACTAGACTAAGTCTATGACAATACACACGAGTATTTGGTCAATCATTTCGCTATTAAAATGAAATACGAAATACGAAAAATGATCAAGGATATTGGAAAACACCAAATGGAGGATGACAAACTCAAGGTAATTATTAATAAAATTAAAGACGGAAATTTAGATCAAAATTTAAATAAATTTTATAAGTATGTCGATTATAAATTATATAGGCGACAGCGGAATGAGTGGAAGCTATACGTTCCTGATAACGTATCAAGGGATATAATCGATGAGATTCATCAGATGTTTGGACATTTGGGGACGAAAAAGTGCGTGAAGATGCTGCAGGAACATTTCACGTTCGACCAGATGTTGAAAAGGGTCAAAACTTATATCCAAGCGTGCGACGTTTGCCAGAAGTGTAAAGACACCAACAACAAGGTGCTGTTTGGTGGCACCCGTGCGGTGGTACCTACAGCAAGAGGAGATCTGTTAAGCGCGGATTATTATGGACCCCTACCGACAGGAGCAGGTGGCGTTAAATATTTGCTCGTGATGGTAGATAATTTCACGAAATACGTCAAGTTATTTACGCTCCGAAGGGCAACGACCACCACAACGTTGCGGAGAATAAGAAGTTATTGTGAAGAGTTCGGACGACCAAGGGCCATTTTGACGGATAACGGAACCCAGTTCACTTCCAAAAAGTGGATCGACGGATTAAAGGAATTAGATATCCAACCGAAGTTTACCGCAATACGGAACCCTTGTGCTAATCTAGCCGAGAGGGTCAACCGGCAGCTTGGCAACTTGTTCCGGATCTTCGTGAATCACCGACATACTAAATGGTCTCAATACGTAAAGACGATCGAAGCGTGCTTGAACGAAGTGTACCACGAAACAATTGAAGTTACCCCTCATGAGGCACACCTCGGAACAAGACCGACACGAGCATGGGAACAATGCTTAGACAGAGAAATTATTAATATTGAAGGAAAGCTTGATAGTAATATATTTGTGAAGATCAGGGAGAAAAGGGAGAAGCACGCGAAGCGATGCAACGAGAGCAAAAAAATAACAAAGTTCGCAATAGGCGACAAGGTGTTGGTAAGGACATACCATCAATCGGACGCTATGATGAAAAGGATCGATAAGTTCTTTGAACTATTTTCAGGGCCTTATAAGATTAACCGTATCCTCGGCGAGGCCACGTACGAGCTCGTGGAATGCGACAGCGATAAAGTACGAGGAAAATTTAACGTGCAGCAGATTAAGGCGTATTATGAGCCGGCGAAAGAGGTACGAGTTATGCAAGAAGATAAGAATAACACCGACAGCTAGATGGCTAAGGGGGGGGAAACACACGAATCATGTAGTTGTCCCGCGGGGCCAGTCCAGCTAGCCAACAAATAATGTAAATTTGCTATACTATGTATAAGTTAAGCCTTAATGTAAATTTTGTTTGTGTGATCACGATGTATTCTTTAATTTACGACGCCAATTAGGTATCTAATAAATTATGTACATAAAATAACTTGATAACATGTACCGTGTATAAAAGGGACATTTATGGTACAGGACATTAGATAATTGTAAAGCAATAAATTAATAAAGATATAGTGAATTGAGTAAGTAGTGTATAATTAATAATTTAAATATGAGATAATCATTTTGAAACCTTAGGAACAAATATCAAGGTACATATCATGAGGTAGGATGAATCCTTAGTTGTTTATTAGTTATGCATATTTCATTAATTAGTGTAATCAATTATAATATGTGTCGCAAGTTAATCTTATGTATGTATTTGTTTATTTAGCGATTATAGCTGTGGGACACTAGAAGCGAATTAAAAATATTGTTTGTTATTATGTGATTCATCAATATACGATTAATTGATTCTATTGCTAACGAATCATCAGCTAATTTATCATGTTGTATATGTATAACGTAAGAATGTAGCGTAAGAAAGGAAACAAGCTGTCTAATGATTAGACGTAGGTATTTTATTTCAATTATTAACATGAGATAATATTGTACAATCCACATATAGACGGATAGTATGTAAAAAATGCGTTCATTTTCACTCAGATGAGCGGCAACAAATTCATGTAATCATATAAGACCAAAAGATATGGAATAACTATCAGTTGCACCATATGAGAGAAATAGGTCATCCAACAATGACCATTCCAAAGCAGACGTCCACGACTGGAACAGAGCGCAGAAATTGGATCAGATGTCTCCTGTTGACCCAACATTCAATCCAATTTGGGGACACTGTAGTGGTCAAAAATTTTAAAAATTTATAATTTTGTGATCAAGAGGTACGCTCACACACACTCGAGTTAACAACCCAGGCCAGTGTCGTAAATAAGAACAATTAGACACACGTCAGACCCGACGCCAGTGAAGAAACAATGAAGAAACTTCCGACTACACGTAACAATAGAAATTGGGAACATCGTTGACAGAACGAACTCAGCTCCGATTTACAACACCAAAACAAACCAGACAAAAGACAGAGCCTGGTAGCCCGGCTACGCAGAAGTTAGAAGGAACACATGCTGTGGGGTTAAGTTGTAACGCGCGTACGTATGAATGAGATACTCAATAACAAAGGGTGCAGAGAGGTTTTGACGAATATATAGACAATGGGACGGGTATTCAATTAATACGAGATACGTACTCGGCCCAGCATGAAAACAAACCAGGATGACAAGTCAGATTTACAACTAGAAATCGTGGGACCAGTCCAGGGATGACGTCCAGCGAAGAGTTGGTAATTGACGGAAAAAACGAAGGGTGACCGAACAATAGACCAAACACTGCAGATTGTTAACAAAGGCGATAACAGAGAGCCTCGACAACAAGGAAACAAAGGATTGATGGGCAGGCTGGCAATTGCTCCACTTTCTGAGAAACAACGCAACGTTCGTCGCTGGGGTACTTCGGGGGATGTCCAACGACCAACCAGAATTTGGCATCTTCCAAAGGAACTGGTGGAGAGAGTAGTGACGACTTGGACGACGAATCAGGAAACCGATGACCATAGATCTGCAAGGTGGAAGGAAATCCTGAACCTATCAACAACGGCCATAGGCGTGGACGTGAGAAAATTGCATTCTGGTAGAGGGTGCTTGATAAAAACTGTTTACGAGAACGCGGAGCTCAGTAGTAGTAGTGGTAGTAAGAGTAATAGTTGTAATAGTTTTACTCGGTAGTTTTTACTCAGTTCTTACTCCGACTTACTCAGATTTTAAATCGGTTAGTCAGTCTGTGAGGCAGTTATAACCAAGTCTCGGTCTTAGTCGAACTTAGACATTTTCAATTCAATCTCAGTCTTACAAAACGTTGTGTTCGATAGATCATCCAAGTTACCGAACTTACCGCAGTAACACGCAGTACGAATGTACATAAACATCGTTAAAATGTCAAGTGTATACGAGAAACTTTAGAATACGTTCGGCATGCATATTAAGCATTACGAGTGAATTAACATTTCGACAGTAGAACATTGTGCGACAATTTCAGACATTCCGAAACATTATCCAATCATAATTATTCTAACTTTGAGCACATGAACTAAGTGGTTTAACACTCATGAACACTAGTGCATACATAGCGCGCATCACGTCCAAGGTAGACAAAAGTATCTAGCTACCTGAATCACGCTTACAGTAAACACGTAATCAAACTACACCAATAATAATGATTGCATTTTACTACATAAAACTGTAAAGGCACTTATTCCAAGCGGATAATTCCGACATCACACTACACAGAACGCGAGTGGGATTATCACGAGTTAAGGTGTCAGTGCACATCCACCAACAGCAGTAACCTCATACATGGAACCATCAACGAATAGAATACTACACCGATGGATTTATGGATATGCTTTTCCAAGTTAAGTCCTTATGTTCTTAATACTAGTTAATACTTACTACTGCACTGTCTCTTTTCAAAGAGCTACACCCGAGAAAATCTATATGAATCGTAAAAAATTAATAATGTTAAGTAGTAAAGTCACTCATCTGAGGGCATTAATGAACGCGTTTAGCTTAGAATGAAGTATATTTGATTGTTTATTGTTTGTGCATATTTATATTTTTGTGTGTTATATTTTATAGCATTGTATGTCTTTTTTTCAGGGAACAACGAAATGAATATTATTATGATTTATGTTATTACGCGTTTTGTTTGAACGTATTTACAGGACATAATTTTATTTGTATACCAAGAATCTATTTATGCAATAATGTGTAATAAATAAGTATTTATTGCGTTATGTATATCTTGCGTTCATTATTGCAATCAACCTCAATAATTAATTTGTCATGTTTCAATAAATTCCATCTTATTGTTTACAACGATAATTAAGAGTCTCAATAATTATGCTAATTAACAGTGAATACACTCAATCACCCTGTAAATTGTCAGAATAATATATTTGCGTAATTATATTGATTCGATAAATATTCAACTTAATTGAGTAATTTAATAATTTACATAAATTAGCATAATTGCACTAAATGTAAATGGCGCCCATCGCATGGCAAAAGAGAGCAGGCAGTAGTTAGACTAAGTAAAGTAATATATTAGAATAAGATTTGTAGTGTAAGGTTAGCTTGACTGGATGTTTACACGAAGTAAAGCTAAAATGGCCAGTAGTTCAGACAGTATGAGCTTCGAAATCAACAACCAATTCGGTATACCCGACAACGAAGAAGAGAACTCAACAGTCGAGCCGAACATGACGGAAGACACGTCAGACGTCAGAGCGCGGGGACAGGAGTCCCAACAACCACAAGAAGAGGTGACACTGCGTTCACTGATGGATTTCATGCGTATACAGAGTGAAAGCCTCAAAGTAATTAATGAGAACAATCTCAAAGTAATTAATGAGAAATTCGAGAAGCAGAAGGAAGAACTTATTAAAGTAATTCATGAAAATCTGGAGGAAGTCAGAAGAGAGCAGAATGAAAACAATAAATTGCTTAACGAAAAACTAGATAGTCTAAGGAAGTGGTCAAGCGACAGATGGCCGAACAGATCGCGCAAATACAAGCAGAAATGCGTGACCACAAGACCATTTTTGATGACAAAGTAAGTGAAGTCCAGAAGAAACAGGAGGACACTATGAAAGAATTAAAGAACGACACTACTAAAAAGTTCGAAGAAATATGGGAAAACAGGGAGTCAGATCGCCAAGAATTAAAAAACATCGCACAAAACACCCAAACGAGCATTAAGAAGGTCCACAATAAATTAGACTCGCACATCAAGGATAACCACAAGAAACAAGAAGAATTAAAAGTCGAATTATACCACACACTTAGGCAGCAGCAACAAGAACAGGGAGACACAAACAACACACTACAACAAAGAATTGAAGAAGTAGACGGCACGCAGAAGACGACAGAGCAGAAACTGGACGAAAACGCCAAAGAAAAGACAACCCATATTAACGAACTGAAGTGTCAATTAGAAAGATTGCGACGGCAGATAACCGAAGGGGAGTCTGGGCCGAGTAGAACGGTCAACGGACAGGTACAAGTAGAACTAAAATACGATGGAACCGACAGATTCCCGATGGAGTTCCTTAAGGAATTATCAGAGATCGGGAGTTGTATTATTCAAACAGCGGTATCGCATGTATAGGGAGACACCTAGAAAAGGACGCTAGTATATGGTGGCGCGTAATCAGGGACCAGATATCCACGTTTGAGGAGTTCAAGGAGGCATTCACATTGAAATATTGGGGTCTAGAACGGCAAGACATCATCCGTGATAATCTTGAATATGGAAAATTTGAGTGGCATGGGCCGATTACAGCTATTCAGTATATCGAGAGGATTTTACTAGAAAGCAGACAGTTAACACCTACGTTGACTGATCGTCAGTTAATCAGGAAAATCTCTAGGCATTTTGGTAGGGACCTGCAGATCGCTGTAATCACGCGCGGGATCACCACGATACCAAACTTTGAGGCATTGATCACTGAATACACGAGTATTCAGCCGAGCAATGGAAATAACCGACGACCACATTATCGACCAGCTAACGAAGAAAGTGGATCCGCCAATCGAGCGAAGGGCAACTTTCTAAATAAGAGCGAGAGTGACAAGAAACAGGTTTGGGAAGGGCGGCCACAGGGAGCCCGCTATGGTGACAAGCAGTTCAACGCAGTAAACACTGTTGATTTTGTTAATGGGACTGCGAGCACAAGTAGAGCGGTCAACGACACCACCCCAAGGACGAATACCGACAACACTGGTAAAAAAAAAAAAAAAAAAAAAAAAAAAACACCCCTGCACAGTGAATGACTTAGTTTTTGTAAACAAACCCGACTCAACCAACAATGTCAACATTCTGTTACCGGACTTGAGAAGTGACTTGCTACAGGAAGATGAAGAAGAAATTATTCAATTATTAAAGTGTCCCGAAATGCTTATCAAATTTAACAACGGCATTACTGTGTCAGCTCTGCTTGACACAGGCAGCGTAATCAACGCATCAGAAGAATGGTTCAACGAGAATAAGAAGGACATTGAACCCTACGAAGTTTTACCAATGACTAATTCCCTCATCATTAGTGCCGTTGGGAATAAATCAAAATTAATCAGAAAGCAAATACTGTGCGATATTGAAATTGACGGAATAAAAAATGAATGTGTTTTCTTGGTAATACCAGATCTCATTAAGCCATGCATATTAGGAATAAGTTTTTTACAGGAAGTGGGATGTCGCATCGACATCGGAAATAAGAAGATCGAATTAAGGAATACAACTGATGAAGAGGGCGCGCCGTGCCCATCATGAGCATTGAACTATTAAATAATGGAGAGGAAGAAGAGATTCTGAGGAATATCAACGAGAAGATAGGGAGCATGGATTGTCAGGATGAAGAGATATTGGAACGATTGAGGGAAATACTAATAAAGAATAGGAATGTGTTCAGGGAATGCCCGGGAAGGATAGAAGGGTACGAGCATGAATTTCAAGTCACGGACAGGACGCCCTACTTTCAACGGGGTTGGCCTGTACCACTTGCTTATAAGGAAAAAGTAAAGGATGAGATTAACAGGATGCTGCGATACGGAGTGATAGAACGATGCACAAGCCCGTTCATAAATACACTCGTCACAGTAATCAAAAGAGATGGAAGAGTCCGTTTATGTCTCGATGCAAGAAAGGTAAATGGCGTAACGATACCCGACTATGAAGGCGTTTCCCCGATCAACGAGATTTTGGCAAGGTGTAGTGAGATGCGCTACCTATCAACCGTTGATTTATCCAGTAGCTTTTTTTTGGCAGGTGCCATTGAAACAAGAATGCAGAAAGTACACCGCGTTCATGTATGAGGGAAGGTGCTACCAATTCACTGTAACACCATTCGGCCTCAGTACCAGTTCGGCGGCACTGACGCGCGGATTGGATACAGCCTTAGATGAAGAAGTTAAAAGAAACACTCTCATATACGTTGATGATTGCTTGTGCTATTCCAACGACGTTCAAACACACTTGGAACATTTGGAAGCACTGTTATGTAACCTCAACAAGACAAACCTGACCGTTAACCTCAATAAGTCACATTTTTCAGACAAGAAATCTCGTACCTGGGATACCAGCTAACAACACGTGGAATCCAAGCTACAGACGAGAAAAAAGAAGCCATTATGGATTTCCCGAAGCCCAAGAATCAGAAACAGTTGAAAGGTTTCTTAGGCCTCACTAACTTCTATAACCGTTTCACAAGCAAATATGCAGAATCAACGCAACCACTACATGCGTTATTGAGGAAAGGACACAAGTTTTCGTGGACAGCTGAGTTAGATGATTGTTTTATGAAAGTTAAGAACTTATTTGTTGATGCCGTAGTTTTAAGATTTCCGCGGCCGAACCAGAGATACTATATACAATGTGATGCTAGCAATTTCGCATACGGTGGCCAACTTTACCAGCTTGATGAAGAAGGGAAGATTGGCGTGATTGCCTTCACAAGTAAAACGTTCAAAGGTGCCGAGCGGAACTACTATACTACGGAAAAAGAACTCTTAAGTGTTGTCAGGTGCTTAGAAAAATTCCGCATGTATATTCTCGGTCAACCACTGACAATAATAACCGACAACAAGGCATTGACGTTCATGAATAAATGCCATCTGAATAATTCGAGAATTACGCGGTGGATTCTCGCTGTGGAAGAGTATAAATTCGATATCACCCATTGCAAAGGCAAGGACAATATAGTAGCAGACATCCTAAGCGGGTACCCGCACGACACGAAACTAGACGAAGTCTATGACAATACACACGAGTATTTGGTCAATCATTTCGCTATTAAAATGAAATACGAAATACGAAAAATGATCAAGGATATTGGAAAACACCAAATGGAGGATGACAAACTCAAGGTAATTATTAATAAAATTAAAGACGGAAATTTAGATCAAAATTTAAATAAATTTTATAAGTATGTCGATTATAAATTATATAGGCGACAGCGGAATGAGTGGAAGCTATACGTTCCTGATAACGTATCAAGGGATATAATCGATGAGATTCATCAGATGTTTGGACATTTGGGGACGAAAAAGTGCGTGAAGATGCTGCAGGAACATTTCACGTTCGACCAGATGTTGAAAAGGGTCAAAACTTATATCCAAGCGTGCGACGTTTGCCAGAAGTGTAAAGACACCAACAACAAGGTGCTGTTTGGTGGCACCCGTGCGGTGGTACCTACAGCAAGAGGAGATCTGTTAAGCGCGGATTATTATGGACCCCTACCGACAGGAGCAGGTGGCGTTAAATATTTGCTCGTGATGGTAGATAATTTCACGAAATACGTCAAGTTATTTACGCTCCGAAGGGCAACGACCACCACAACGTTGCGGAGAATAAGAAGTTATTGTGAAGAGTTCGGACGACCAAGGGCCATTTTGACGGATAACGGAACCCAGTTCACTTCCAAAAAGTGGATCGACGGATTAAAGGAATTAGATATCCAACCGAAGTTTACCGCAATACGGAACCCTTGTGCTAATCTAGCCGAGAGGGTCAACCGGCAGCTTGGCAACTTGTTCCGGATCTTCGTGAATCACCGACATACTAAATGGTCTCAATACGTAAAGACGATCGAAGCGTGCTTGAACGAAGTGTACCACGAAACAATTGAAGTTACCCCTCATGAGGCACACCTCGGAACAAGACCGACACGAGCATGGGAACAATGCTTAGACAGAGAAATTATTAATATTGAAGGAAAGCTTGATAGTAATATATTTGTGAAGATCAGGGAGAAAAGGGAGAAGCACGCGAAGCGATGCAACGAGAGCAAAAAAATAACAAAGTTCGCAATAGGCGACAAGGTGTTGGTAAGGACATACCATCAATCGGACGCTATGATGAAAAGGATCGATAAGTTCTTTGAACTATTTTCAGGGCCTTATAAGATTAACCGTATCCTCGGCGAGGCCACGTACGAGCTCGTGGAATGCGACAGCGATAAAGTACGAGGAAAATTTAACGTGCAGCAGATTAAGGCGTATTATGAGCCGGCGAAAGAGGTACGAGTTATGCAAGAAGATAAGAATAACACCGACAGCTAGATGGCTAAGGGGGGGGGGGAAACACACGAATCAGGTAGTTGTCCCGCGGGGCCAGTCCAGCTAGCCAACAAATAATGTAAATTTGCTATACTATGTATAAGTTAAGCCTTAATGTAAATTTTGTTTGTGTGATCACGATGTATTCTTTAATTTACGACGCCAATTAGGTATCTAATAAATTATGTACATAAAATAACTTGATAACATGTACCGTGTATAAAAGGGACATTTATGGTACAGGACATTAGATAATTGTAAAGCAATAAATTAATAAAGATATAGTGAATTGAGTAAGTAGTGTATAATTAATAATTTAAATATGAGATAATCATTTTGAAACCTTAGGAACAAATATCAAGGTACATATCATGAGGTAGGATGAATCCTTAGTTGTTTATTAGTTATGCATATTTCATTAATTAGTGTAATCAATTATAATATGTGTCGCAAGTTAATCTTATGTATGTATTTGTTTATTTAGCGATTATAGCTGTGGGACACTAGAAGCGAATTAAAAATATTGTTTGTTATTATGTGATTCATCAATATACGATTAATTGATTCTATTGCTAACGAATCATCAGCTAATTTATCATGTTGTATATGTATAACGTAAGAATGTAGCGTAAGAAAGGAAACAAGCTGTCTAATGATTAGACGTAGGTATTTTATTTCAATTATTAACATGAGATAATATTGTACAATCCACATATAGACGGATAGTATGTAAAAAATGCGTTCATTTTCACTCAGATGAGCGGCAACAAATTCATGTAATCATATAAGACCAAAAGATATGGAATAACTATCAGTTGCACCATATGAGAGAAATAGGTCATCCAACAATGACCATTCCAAAGCAGACGTCCACGACTGGAACAGAGCGCAGAAATTGGATCAGATGTCTCCTGTTGACCCAACATTCAATCCAATTTGGGGACACTGTAGTGGTCAAAAATTTTAAAAATTTATAATTTTGTGATCAAGAGGTACGCTCACACACACTCGAGTTAACAACCCAGGCCAGTGTCGTAAATAAGAACAATTAGACACACGTCAGACCCGACGCCAGTGAAGAAACAATGAAGAAACGTCCGACTACACGTAACAATAGAAATTGGGAACATCGTTGACAGAACGAACTCAGCTCCGATTTACAACACCAAAACAAACCAGACAAAAGACAGAGCCTGGTAGCCCGGCTACGCAGAAGTTAGAAGGAACACATGCTGTGGGGTTAAGTTGTAACGCGCGTACGTATGAATGAGATACTCAATAACAAAGGGTGCAGAGAGGTTTTGACGAATATGTAGACAATGGGACGGGTATTCAATTAATACGAGATACGTACTCGGCCCAGCATGAAAACAAACCAGGATGACAAGTCAGATTTACAACTAGAAATCGTGGGACCAGTCCAGGGATGACGTCCAGCGAAGAGTTGGTAATTGACGGAAAAAACGAAGGGTGACCGAACAATAGACCAAACACTGCAGATTGTTAACAAAGGCGATAACAGAGAGCCTCGACAACAAGGAAACAAAGGATTGATGGACAGGCTGGCAATTGCTCCACTTTCTGAGAAACAACGCAACGTTCGTCGCTGGGGTACTTCGGGGGATGTCCAACGACCAACCAGAATTTGGCATCTTCCAAAGGAACTGGTGGAGAGAGTAGTGACGACTTGGACGACGAATCAGGAAACCGATGACCGTAGATCTGCAAGGTGGAAGGAAATCCTGAACCTATCAACAACGGCCGTAGGCGTGGACGTGAGAAAATTGCATTCTGGTAGAGGGTGCTTGATAAAAACTGTTTACGAGAACGCGGAGCTCAGTAGTAGTAGTGGTAGTAAGAGTAATAGTTGTAATAGTTTTACTCGGTAGTTTTTACTCAGTTCTTACTCCGACTTACTCAGATTTTAAATCGGTTAGTCAGTCTGTGAGGCAGTTATAACCAAGTCTCGGTCTTAGTCGAACTTAGACATTTTCAATTCAATCTCAGTCTTACAAAACGTTGTGTTCGATAGATCATCCAAGTTACCGAACTTACCGCAGTAACACGCAGTACGAATGTACATAAACATCGTTAAAATGTCAAGTGTATACGAGAAACTTTAGAATACGTTCGGCATGCATATTAAGCATTACGAGTGAATTAACATTTCGACAGTAGAACATTGTGCGACAATTTCAGACATTCCGAAACATTATCCAATCATAATTATTCTAACTTTGAGCACATGAACTAAGTGGTTTAACACTCATGAACACTAGTGCATACATAGCGCGCATCACGTCCAAGGTAGACAAAAGTATCTAGCTACCTGAATCACGCTTACAGTAAACACGTAATCAAACTACACCAATAATAATGATTGCATTTTACTACATAAAACTGTAAAGGCACATATTCCAAGCGGATAATTCCGACATCACACTACACAGAACGCGAGTGGGATTATCACGAGTTAAGGTGTCAGTGCACATCCACCAACAGCAGTAACCTCATACATGGAACCATCAACGAATAGAATACTACACCGATGGATTTATGGATATGCTTTTCCAAGTTAAGTCCTTATGTTCTTAATACTAGTTAATACTTACTACTGCACTGTCTCTTTTCAAAGAGCTGCACCCGAGAAAATCTATATGAATCGTAAAAAATTAATAATGTTAAGTAGTAAAGTCACTCATCTGAGGGCATTAATGAACGCGTTTAGCTTAGAATGAAGTATATTTGATTGTTTATTGTTTGTGCATATTTATATTTTTGTGTGTTATATTTTATAGCATTGTATGTCTTTTTTTCAGGGAACAACGAAATGAATATTATTATGATTTATGTTATTACGCGTTTTGTTTGAACGTATTTACAGGACATAATTTTATTTGTATACCAAGAATCTATTTATGCAATAATGTGTAATAAATAAGTATTTATTGCGTTATGTATATCTTGCGTTCATTATTGCAATCAACCTCAATAATTAATTTGTCATGTTTCAATAAATTCCATCTTATTGTTTACAACGATAATTAAGAGTCTCAATAATTATGCTAATTAACAGTGAATACACTCAATCACCCAGTAAATTGTCAGAATAATATATTTGCGTAATTATATTGATTCGATAAATATTCAACTTAATTGAGTAATTTAATAATTTACATAAATTAGCATAATTGCACTAAATGTAAATGGCGCCCATCGCATGGCAAAAGAGAGCAGGCAGTAGTTAGACTAAGTAAAGTAATATATTAGAATAAGATTTGTAGTGTAAGGTTAGCTTGACTGGATGTTTACACGAAGTAAAGCTAAAATGGCCAGTAGTTCAGACAGTATGAGCTTCGAAATCAACAACCAATTCGGTATACCCGACAACGAAGAAGAGAACTCAACAGTCGAGCCGAACATGACGGAAGACACGTCAGACGTCAGAGCGCGGGGACAGGAGTCCCAACAACCACAAGAAGAGGTGACACTGCGTTCACTGATGGATTTCATGCGTATACAGAGTGAAAGCCTCAAAGTAATTAATGAGAACAATCTCAAAGTAATTAATGAGAAATTCGAGAAGCAGAAGGAAGAACTTATTAAAGTAATTCATGAAAATCTGGAGGAAGTCAGAAGAGAGCAGAATGAAAACAATAAATTGCTTAACGAAAAACTAGATAGTCTAAGGAAGTGGTCAAGCGACAGATGGCCGAACAGATCGCGCAAATACAAGCAGAAATGCGTGACCACAAGACCATTTTTGATGACAAAGTAAGTGAAGTCCAGAAGAAACAGGAGGACACTATGAAAGAATTAAAGAACGACACTACTAAAAAGTTCGAAGAAATATGGGAAAACAGGGAGTCAGATCGCCAAGAATTAAAAAACATCGCACAAAACACCCAAACGAGCATTAAGAAGGTCCACAATAAATTAGACTCGCACATCAAGGATAACCACAAGAAACAAGAAGAATTAAAAGTCGAATTATACCACACACTTAGGCAGCAGCAACAAGAACAGGGAGACACAAACAACACACTACAACAAAGAATTGAAGAAGTAGACGGCACGCAGAAGACGACAGAGCAGAAACTGGACGAAAACGCCAAAGAAAAGACAACCCATATTAACGAACTGAAGTGTCAATTAGAAAGATTGCGACGGCAGATAACCGAAGGGGAGTCTGGGCCGAGTAGAACGGTCAACGGACAGGTACAAGTAGAACTAAAATACGATGGAACCGACAGATTCCCGATGGAGTTCCTTAAGGAATTATCAGAGATCGGGAGTTGTATTATTCAAACAGCGGTATCGCATGTATAGGGAGACACCTAGAAAAGGACGCTAGTATATGGTGGCGCGTAATCAGGGACCAGATATCCACGTTTGAGGAGTTCAAGGAGGCATTCACATTGAAATATTGGGGTCTAGAACGGCAAGACATCATCCGTGATAATCTTGAATATGGAAAATTTGAGTGGCATGGGCCGATTACAGCTATTCAGTATATCGAGAGGATTTTACTAGAAAGCAGACAGTTAACACCTACGTTGACTGATCGTCAGTTAATCAGGAAAATCTCTAGGCATTTTGGTAGGGACCTGCAGATCGCTGTAATCACGCGCGGGATCACCACGATACCAAACTTTGAGGCATTGATCACTGAATACACGAGTATTCAGCCGAGCAATGGAAATAACCGACGACCACATTATCGACCAGCTAACGAAGAAAGTGGATCCGCCAATCGAGCGAAGGGCAACTTTCTAAATAAGAGCGAGAGTGACAAGAAACAGGTTTGGGAAGGGCGGCCACAGGGAGCCCGCTATGGTGACAAGCAGTTCAACGCAGTAAACACTGTTGATTTTGTTAATGGGACTGCGAGCACACGTAGAGCGGTCAACGACACCACCCCAAGGACGAATACCGACAACACTGGTAAAAAAAAAAAAAAAAAAAAAAAAAAAAACACCCCTGCACAGTGAATGACTTAGTTTTTGTAAACAAACCCGACTCAACCAACAATGTCAACATTCTGTTACCGGACTTGAGAAGTGACTTGCTACAGGAAGATGAAGAAGAAATTATTCAATTATTAAAGTGTCCCGAAATGCTTATCAAATTTAACAACGGCATTACTGTGTCAGCTCTGCTTGACACAGGCAGCGTAATCAACGGCCTATCAGAAGAATGGTTCAACGAGAATAAGAAGGACATTGAACCCTACGAAGTTTTACCAATGACTAATTCCCTCATCATTAGTGCCGTTGGGAATAAATCAAAATTAATCAGAAAGCAAATACTGTGCGATATTGAAATTGACGGAATAAAAAATGAATGTGTTTTCTTGGTAATACCAGATCTCATTAAGCCATGCATATTAGGAATAAGTTTTTTACAGGAAGTGGGATGTCGCATCGACATCGGAAATAAGAAGATCGAATTAAGGAATACAACTGATGAAGAGGGCGCGCCGTGCCCATCATGAGCATTGAACTATTAAATAATGGAGAGGAAGAAGAGATTCTGAGGAATATCAACGAGAAGATAGGGAGCATGGATTGTCAGGATGAAGAGATATTGGAACGATTGAGGGAAATACTAATAAAGAATAGGAATGTGTTCAGGGAATGCCCGGGAAGGATAGAAGGGTACGAGCATGAATTTCAAGTCACGGACAGGACGCCCTACTTTCAACGGGGTTGGCCTGTACCACTTGCTTATAAGGAAAAAGTAAAGGATGAGATTAACAGGATGCTGCGATACGGAGTGATAGAACGATGCACAAGCCCGTTCATAAATACACTCGTCACAGTAATCAAAAGAGATGGAAGAGTCCGTTTATGTCTCGATGCAAGAAAGGTAAATGGCGTAACGATACCCGACTATGAAGGCGTTTCCCCGATCAACGAGATTTTGGCAAGGTGTAGTGAGATGCGCTACCTATCAACCGTTGATTTATCCAGTAGCTTTTTTTTGGCAGGTGCCATTGAAACAAGAATGCAGAAAGTACACCGCGTTCATGTATGAGGGAAGGTGCTACCAATTCACTGTAACACCATTCGGCCTCAGTACCAGTTCGGCGGCACTGACGCGCGGATTGGATACAGCCTTAGATGAAGAAGTTAAAAGAAACACTCTCATATACGTTGATGATTGCTTGTGCTATTCCAACGACGTTCAAACACACTTGGAACATTTGGAAGCACTGTTATGTAACCTCAACAAGACAAACCTGACCGTTAACCTCAATAAGTCACATTTTTCAGACAAGAAATCTCGTACCTGGGATACCAGCTAACAACACGTGGAATCCAAGCTACAGACGAGAAAATAAAAGCCATTATGGATTTCCCGAAGCCCAAGAATCAGAAACAGTTGAAAGGTTTCTTAGGCCTCACTAACTTCTATAACCGTTTCACAAGCAAATATGCAGAATCAACGCAACCACTACATGCGTTATTGAGGAAAGGACACAAGTTTTCGTGGACAGCTGAGTTAGATGATTGTTTTATGAAAGTTAAGAACTTATTTGTTGATGCCGTAGTTTTAAGATTTCCGCGGCCGAACCAGAGATACTATATACAATGTGATGCTAGCAATTTCGCATACGGTGGCCAACTTTACCAGCTTGATGAAGAAGGGAAGATTGGCGTGATTGCCTTCACAAGTAAAACGTTCAAAGGTGCCGAGCGGAACTACTATACTACGGAAAAAGAACTCTTAAGTGTTGTCAGGTGCTTAGAAAAATTCCGCATGTATATTCTCGGTCAACCACTGACAATAATAACCGACAACAAGGCATTGACGTTCATGAATAAATGCCATCTGAATAATTCGAGAATTACGCGGTGGATTCTCGCTGTGGAAGAGTATAAATTCGATATCACCCATTGCAAAGGCAAGGACAATATAGTAGCAGACATCCTAAGCGGGTACCCGCACGACACGAAACTAGACGAAGTCTATGACAATACACACGAGTATTTGGTCAATCATTTCGCTATTAAAATGAAATACGAAATACGAAAAATGATCAAGGATATTGGAAAACACCAAATGGAGGATGACAAACTCAAGGTAATTATTAATAAAATTAAAGACGGAAATTTAGATCAAAATTTAAATAAATTTTATAAGTATGTCGATTATAAATTATATAGGCGACAGCGGAATGAGTGGAAGCTATACGTTCCTGATAACGTATCAAGGGATATAATCGATGAGATTCATCAGATGTTTGGACATTTGGGGACGAAAAAGTGCGTGAAGATGCTGCAGGAACATTTCACGTTCGACCAGATGTTGAAAAGGGTCAAAACTTATATCCAAGCGTGCGACGTTTGCCAGAAGTGTAAAGACACCAACAACAAGGTGCTGTTTGGTGGCACCCGTGCGGTGGTACCTACAGCAAGAGGAGATCTGTTAAGCGCGGATTATTATGGACCCCTACCGACAGGAGCAGGTGGCGTTAAATATTTGCTCGTGATGGTAGATAATTTCACGAAATACGTCAAGTTATTTACGCTCCGAAGGGCAACGACCACCACAACGTTGCGGAGAATAAGAAGTTATTGTGAAGAGTTCGGACGACCAAGGGCCATTTTGACGGATAACGGAACCCAGTTCACTTCCAAAAAGTGGATCGACGGATTAAAGGAATTAGATATCCAACCGAAGTTTACCGCAATACGGAACCCTTGTGCTAATCTAGCCGAGAGGGTCAACCGGCAGCTTGGCAACTTGTTCCGGATCTTCGTGAATCACCGACATACTAAATGGTCTCAATACGTAAAGACGATCGAAGCGTGCTTGAACGAAGTGTACCACGAAACAATTGAAGTTACCCCTCATGAGGCACACCTCGGAACAAGACCGACACGAGCATGGGAACAATGCTTAGACAGAGAAATTATTAATATTGAAGGAAAGCTTGATAGTAATATATTTGTGAAGATCAGGGAGAAAAGGGAGAAGCACGCGAAGCGATGCAACGAGAGCAAAAAAATAACAAAGTTCGCAATAGGCGACAAGGTGTTGGTAAGGACATACCATCAATCGGACGCTATGATGAAAAGGATCGATAAGTTCTTTGAACTATTTTCAGGGCCTTATAAGATTAACCGTATCCTCGGCGAGGCCACGTACGAGCTCGTGGAATGCGACAGCGATAAAGTACGAGGAAAATTTAACGTGCAGCAGATTAAGGCGTATTATGAGCCGGCGAAAGAGGTACGAGTTATGCAAGAAGATAAGAATAACACCGACAGCTAGATGGCTAAGGGGGGGGAAACACACGAATCAGGTAGTTGTCCCGCGGGGCCAGTCCAGCTAGCCAACAAATAATGTAAATTTGCTATACTATGTATAAGTTAAGCCTTAATGTAAATTTTGTTTGTGTGATCACGATGTATTCTTTAATTTACGACGCCAATTAGGTATCTAATAAATTATGTACATAAAATAACTTGATAACATGTACCGTGTATAAAAGGGACATTTATGGTACAGGACATTAGATAATTGTAAAGCAATAAATTAATAAAGATATAGTGAATTGAGTAAGTAGTGTATAATTAATAATTTAAATATGAGATAATCATTTTGAAACCTTAGGAACAAATATCAAGGTACATATCATGAGGTAGGATGAATCCTTAGTTGTTTATTAGTTATGCATATTTCATTAATTAGTGTAATCAATTATAATATGTGTCGCAAGTTAATCTTATGTATGTATTTGTTTATTTAGCGATTATAGCTGTGGGACACTAGAAGCGAATTAAAAATATTGTTTGTTATTATGTGATTCATCAATATACGATTAATTGATTCTATTGCTAACGAATCATCAGCTAATTTATCATGTTGTATATGTATAACGTAAGAATGTAGCGTAAGAAAGGAAACAAGCTGTCTAATGATTAGACGTAGGTATTTTATTTCAATTATTAACATGAGATAATATTGTACAATCCACATATAGACGGATAGTATGTAAAAAATGCGTTCATTTTCACTCAGATGAGCGGCAACAAATTCATGTAATCATATAAGACCAAAAGATATGGAATAACTATCAGTTGCACCATATGAGAGAAATAGGTCATCCAACAATGACCATTCCAAAGCAGACGTCCACGACTGGAACAGAGCGCAGAAATTGGATCAGATGTCTCCTGTTGACCCAACATTCAATCCAATTTGGGGACACTGTAGTGGTCAAAAATTTTAAAAATTTATAATTTTGTGATCAAGAGGTACGCTCACACACACTCGAGTTAACAACCCAGGCCAGTGTCGTAAATAAGAACAATTAGACACACGTCAGACCCGACGCCAGTGAAGAAACAATGAAGAAACGTCCGACTACACGTAACAATAGAAATTGGGAACATCGTTGACAGAACGAACTCAGCTCCGATTTACAACACCAAAACAAACCAGACAAAAGACAGAGCCTGGTAGCCCGGCTACGCAGAAGTTAGAAGGAACACATGCTGTGGGGTTAAGTTGTAACGCGCGTACGTATGAATGAGATACTCAATAACAAAGGGTGCAGAGAGGTTTTGACGAATATGTAGACAATGGGACGGGTATTCAATTAATACGAGATACGTACTCGGCCCAGCATGAAAACAAACCAGGATGACAAGTCAGATTTACAACTAGAAATCGTGGGACCAGTCCAGGGATGACGTCCAGCGAAGAGTTGGTAATTGACGGAAAAAACGAAGGGTGACCGAACAATAGACCAAACACTGCAGATTGTTAACAAAGGCGATAACAGAGAGCCTCGACAACAAGGAAACAAAGGATTGATGGACAGGCTGGCAATTGCTCCACTTTCTGAGAAACAACGCAACGTTCGTCGCTGGGGTACTTCGGGGGATGTCCAACGACCAACCAGAATTTGGCATCTTCCAAAGGAACTGGTGGAGAGAGTAGTGACGACTTGGACGACGAATCAGGAAACCGATGACCGTAGATCTGCAAGGTGGAAGGAAATCCTGAACCTATCAACAACGGCCGTAGGCGTGGACGTGAGAAAATTGCATTCTGGTAGAGGGTGCTTGATAAAAACTGTTTACGAGAACGCGGAGCTCAGTAGTAGTAGTGGTAGTAAGAGTAATAGTTGTAATAGTTTTACTCGGTAGTTTTTACTCAGTTCTTACTCCGACTTACTCAGATTTTAAATCGGTTAGTCAGTCTGTGAGGCAGTTATAACCAAGTCTCGGTCTTAGTCGAACTTAGACATTTTCAATTCAATCTCAGTCTTACAAAACGTTGTGTTCGATAGATCATCCAAGTTACCGAACTTACCGCAGTAACACGCAGTACGAATGTACATAAACATCGTTAAAATGTCAAGTGTATACGAGAAACTTTAGAATACGTTCGGCATGCATATTAAGCATTACGAGTGAATTAACATTTCGACAGTAGAACATTGTGCGACAATTTCAGACATTCCGAAACATTATCCAATCATAATTATTCTAACTTTGAGCACATGAACTAAGTGGTTTAACACTCATGAACACTAGTGCATACATAGCGCGCATCACGTCCAAGGTAGACAAAAGTATCTAGCTACCTGAATCACGCTTACAGTAAACACGTAATCAAACTACACCAATAATAATGATTGCATTTTACTACATAAAACTGTAAAGGCACTTATTCCAAGCGGATAATTCCGACATCACACTACACAGAACGCGAGTGGGATTATCACGAGTTAAGGTGTCAGTGCACATCCATCAACAGCAGTAACCTCATACATGGAACCATGAACGAATAGAATACTACACCGATGGATTTATGGATATGCTTTTCCAAGTTAAGTCCTTATGTTCTTAATACTAGTTAATACTTACTACTGCACTGTCTCTTTTCAAAGAGCTACACCCGAGAAAATCTATATGAATCGTAAAAAATTAATAATGTTAAATAGTAAAGTCACTCATCTGAGGGCATTAATGAACGCGTTTAGCTTAGAATGAAGTATATTTGATTGTTTATTGTTTGTGCATATTTATATTTTTGTGTGTTATATTTTATAGCATTGTATGTCTTTTTTTCAGGGAACAACGAAATGAATATTATTATGATTTATGTTATTACGCGTTTTGTTTGAACGTATTTACAGGACATAATTTTATTTGTATACCAAGAATCTATTTATGCAATAATGTGTAATAAATAAGTATTTATTGCGTTATGTATATCTTGCGTTCATTATTGCAATCAACCTCAATAATTAATTTGTCACGTTTCAATAAATTCCATCTTATTGTTTACAACGATAATTAAGAGTCTCAATAATTATGCTAATTAACAGTGAATACACTCAATCACCCAGTAAATTGTCAGAATAATATATTTGCGTAATTATATTGATTCGATAAATATTCAACTTAATTGAGTAATTTAATAATTTACATAAATTAGCATAATTGCACTAAATGTAAATGGCTCCCAAAGAACGTGGGGCACAACAAATTTAAATTAAAAGAGTAAAATTTGTTAAAAGCTTCAACTATTTCTTGTGTGCAAATAGTGTTCATGTAACATAATATGTGCGCAACCGAATGAACTAACTCGTGTGTCACAATTTATAGAGCTTGAAACCAAAAACGTTTTGGCAGACCTACAAAACCGTCGTTTAAACATTAGTATATCTAGAGTACTATACAGTACAGTAATAATTACTGCAATATATCAGTCAGTGTAGTGAAATAATTAAAATATGTATTTTACCATCTGTCTCTCCTCATTATTGCAAAGATTTCCGTATATTAACTCTGTCCGGTGCGATCGTTTGTTCCAGGTTTCGTAATCAAGTGTGTGATACTATTCAGTATCTACGCTGAAAAGCTGACAGAGGTCTTGGAAAAACAAGAGAAAGTGTAGTTGGCAGTGAAAGAATAAAGATCATTAAATACACGGGTGATCAAGCAGTATTAGCTGGATCAGAAAAGGAGATACAACTTATGGTTAAGAATATTGTAAGAGTGGGGAAAGAATTCAGAATGAAGATGAATGTAGGAAAACTAAAATGATATGAATTGGCAAGAACGAAGGCTAACATGTTCTAGGAAGAAAAAACTGTAAAGCAAGAAAACTCATTTAAGTATTTGGGTAGTACGTTGGCATGGGATGGAGGGAATCAGAAGTTGGATACCTGTGGGCAGAAGAGCTTTTGAAAAGGTAATAGCATTACGACAGCAAGAAAAATTACGATTGAAACGAGAAAGAGATCTGCTAAATGTTTTATTTTGAGTGTTGGTTTATACGGTTATAACACCGTATATAAAGAAAAAGAAAAACACATGAAAGGCACCTAGAGAGCTTCGTAATGTGGTGTGACGTAGAATAATTAATATGAAATGGGCTGATAGATTTTGAAACGATGGAAGTAGGCCTACTGACGAGAATAGGAGAAGTAAAAATTGCTGAAATAAGAAAAAGAAAGCATATTGGTTGGGGCTTATACTGCATAGAAACTATCTGTAGCTAAGAATCATAGAGGGAAAGGTGGAGGGAAAGAGAAGACGGGGAAGAAGGAAGGTTGGAGTGAGTGCTTGGTGACATCAAAACTGGAAGGAGCTATATGAACAAAAATGCACAGGATCGAGAAAAATGGAGAGCATCCAGTTGAAACCTGTCGTAGACAGTTTTAGTAAAGAAGAAAATTGTGATGCTTGTTTGTAAAAGTTGATGCACGGTGCTTTAACTACACAACCGTACCCGGTGATTAATATAATATACTAATAATTTATTATGTAATTCAGTAATAAATATAATATATTAACGTGCTATCAATAGTGTAGTTAGTAATTCTTAAAATAGTAAATACATTAATAATAACGGTAATAAGTAAGTAATTATAATATTATTGTTATAATAGGTACTACTTATTATTATTACTATTCGTATTAATTTTTGCTAAAATCTGCTGCATAGTTTCCTTAATTAATTAATCCTGAGTAAAAAGTATCTCTTATTTTTAATTACCCGATATTCTTGGAAATAATATACGTTTGTCTAGTTCGATGAGTCACGTATCAGTTTCTAAAGTAGCCCTACTAGGAAGTGATCACCACCAATTATCTCAGCCTGAGAGAAACTTTTTGGAATACGACAGATTATAATTAAATACAAAATTTGTACGAAGTAACATTATACAGTCAGAAAAAAAACCCTTTTTGACATGGTTAAAACCCTTTGTACATGGGTATTCTCCAAGGAAATACTAATAATTCGCAGTTGATAAGTGATATGTTCATTTTACGCTAAAGTCAACTTCAAGCCAATGTTGGCGGGAATAAAGGTTTATTACATGGAATTGTGACGAACTTCACAATTCATAAGTTTAGTACGTAGGCTTTCACGGCCGGTGTCACTATAAATACTTAAAACTTCCGGGCTGAAAGGCCGTGGTCGAATGCTTGATGTTGTGTAGCTAGACGTTTCGGCCACACCACCGGTGGCCATCTTCAACTGTTGCTTGTTCACAGTTCATTGGGAGACGTGTTCGGCGTACCATCTATTTCGAACACTTTTTGCTACTGAAGATGGCCACCGGAAGATCACGCATCCGACCACGGCCTTTCAGCCCGGATGTTTTAAGTATTTATAGTTCACAATTCATAATTCTTCATAATTTTCAAAGACAGTGATTTAAAATTCACGATATTTTATTACACATTCCAACTGCTATATTTTACAGAATTCTTTATAAAAGCATTTAGGCCTATGTGCATGTATAAAATGACGTCGCTTTGCTGTAAGGATTTTAACTTCATTTTTTAGTTGTAGTTAATGTATTAATTGTTTCACCAGTCCAAGTGATATCAGATTAACTCGTTACAATAAGCCAATATCGTACAACGTTTCACAGTGTGTTTTCTCAGATCGATCGCAATTATAATCAAAACGAAGCTCTTTAAATAAAACATGGGATTAGCAGCCAGTTTAAACGAATAAAAAGTGGTTGATAATTTTTTGCCAAGTACAACAAAATTTATACTCAAGTGAGGACGATCGTTACCTGAATTAGTGTAGACGCAAAATCCATAAAGTATGCTCTGTAGCAACACATAATAACCCGTGTACACAAACTGAACCCCAAATAGTGTGTTTGTGTGGGGGAGGGGGAAGAAATTGCTGCACCCCCTGGCATTTATGTCAACAAGTTGTGTTCTCGTTCTAATCAGCTTAGCTCTAATTATGTTTAGCTTAGTTCTAATTATGGTCCTTTTTATCTTTTTTTCTTTTTACTGTTTATAGCAATTTACATTATTCTTAATATAATGTTCCTGAATCATTAGCAAGTTGATCAGAATGTTTTGAAAGTTGTATGGCAACATAGTAAGCGTCACTCGGCTATTTCCACTGTCCACTTAATAATTTCTTATTGTCAACGATAGCACGTGCGTGTATTTATGTGTGAGCACGCGCGCGGATGTGTGTAAACAAGTCTTAGCAACAGTGAGAATGAAAATAGAATGAGTAAGAGGAAAGTAGCTGTTGTAATCGCAGGCACACGTCGCAGTAAGAGATAAGGAAAATGAAAATATATTGAGCCAATGGGCGTCGGCCGAGGGTGCTAACGTTTCTCTCCGACCGTTCTTTGTCCGAACACGTCCAGTACACGATGTATTGTAGTATTTACTTCGAATCAATCTTGCTTCTACGTTAGTAATGTATCCCGAAGAATTGTTAAAATTTTAGCAACAGAAATTTATAATATATTTTGAAAATTGAAAATAATTATACAAATAAAATGTAAAATATTTTTCTCCTTTTTTATGTAGTCCTATACGTGTAAGGGAAACGAGTTTTCTGAATTTTTAAAGTTTAATACTTCTCTATTCTGCAAATAAGCGACAGATAATTAATGTCATGTAAAAGTCGTTTCATGGAACGTTCCTCGCCAAAATTAACATAAGTTAACTTATAACAGGCAAATTAACCGAACTCAAATGTAAAATACATCCGACATGTCTGTTTGTTGACATAATTTAAACGGTGCAATTCCCTCACCAATGTCATCCAACAGCCTGTAGACCAACTTATGTGTATGGTCTTATAGTCTGTAATAGTAAGTGATACACACTAAAAAGAGGACTGTCAGTTACTGTTCTGAGTGCCACACAGTATAAGATATCGTCCTGAATATATTATATATATTACATGTCGATATAGAATATATATATTGAATATATTATATGTCGGGCAGCCTACGACTTTCGTCGCATCCCAGACCTCAACCGCCAATAATTTCTGTTATCCCACTCCGTCTCCTCATGTCTTCCTCCACATCCTGTGTGCAAGTTCTTGTACGCCATCTCTCGTTGCTTATTCGCTGTATGTGTCCGTACCACAGCAACTATTACATTAATATTTTCATTAACATTTCCTCGCTCACTTTTACTTCATTTCTCACATGGTGGAGCAGGGATATCCGACAAGATTTCCTCAGACAGTTCGTTTCAACTGTTGCCGATTTTTCTTTATTCCTTTTTGTTATCTGCCAACACTCGGATGAATATGTTGTGACACAATTGTTCTATATAAATTAATTTAAACATAATTATAATTTGCTGTTATAATTATGACAATAATGGTATGTGTAATTTGCTATTATGGCAAATTATAATCATAATTATATAATTTGTTCTATCGTCCTGAAATCTGCAATATTTCCATATCCGAGTGTGTATAGCCTATATGTATAGATTCTGTTCTACAGCAGAATTTCATAAGCTTAGGTACAGTGGTCTCCGGTTGTTTCTATAAATTAGGATTGTATTCTCGAAGGATATCTGAAAGTGAATATTCCAAATCACTGAAAACTAATATCGTGGTTAATAGTTATCAGTGCAGACAGTATTTGGTTCTGGAGTGGAGGAAATAGGACTTGCTTTTCCATGTCATCTCTATAGCCTATTCAAACTGTAAAACTCGTAATAAAGTTACTTATTGTTAACACTGTGTTTGTACGAAGCTGAAACCAAAAGCAAATATTTCTTCATGATTCTGTCTTGAACTCGCTTTTTTTGCTAAGTTTTTTATTCCGGTGAAGATCCTTTAGCTGTGACATACGTCTGTGCAAATGCGAAAAGTCAGTTAGCTGCTGAAAAAAGTACGTAGAGGTTATAAAATAATTTATTTTAAGGTTATTTATTAAATTTATGTGATAATCGTGTCCGGTGTTGTTATTAGTGATACCTACTGGTTGCTGGGATTACACATACCCACACACTGTGGAGTTCCCATTGTCGTATCCCGGTTTCTTACCTTATTTAGATATTATCTTAAATGCTTGCCGTAGAAGCGTTCAGGAGAAAATTTAGCACATTTTTTTCTGACAAACAATATAAATTTTAGGATTTCCAAAATGTATACCCTTGTCATACCTCGCCAAACTAATCGCTACAACACAATTAATTCCATATTAAATTAAATTAAATTAGCGAACATGTACCGCATAAGAGACACGTCCATTAGAAGCTCAGCGTAAATTAGGGAATTTCAATTAGCCGATCGAGTCAGTTCTGTGAGGCCAGAAACACTGAATACCGCGCTACTCTTTGGCAACCGATTAAATTATAAATAATTTTTACCGTTGTCTTTTTAACCTCATTCGTTGATAAAATTTATCAGCTCATTGAACTTGTCAATAACAGATAGATAGTGTGAATAAATGAAAACTAATAATAGCTGTGTCAGTCGAAAAGTATTAAACAATCCAAGCCTTTGTGTGTAGGTACTGCACTGTTCCTGACGTTAACTGGCGATTAGATAATTACGCGCTTTTCATACGAGTGAGAAAGGTGCTCCAGGCGATATTACAAAGTAATTAAGTCCAAATGTTATAAACAATTACCGGTCTGAAATTAAACGATTAACCGTGAACCGGTTTTGAAGTGAAAGAAACGTATTAATTTCGGGCAGGTTATTTTAAAAATCGAAGAAAAAATGTTTTGAGTCAGCGATTTTTTTTTCACATTGGCCTCAGAAAAATTATTCAGTTTGGTGAGCTGGTAATTTGTAATCCGTAGCGACACACGCGTACACACAGAGCCCCGGTCGGCAGACAGACAAATGAGTCGTGCGTACTGTAAATTGAAACAAAAAACAACTTTGAAATCGTGCCAGAGAGTCATTAAAAAATGTCAGAGAAGTACATTCATCATGGGAAGACAAACAGTGTGAATGACATGTGCCGTGAAATTCTCATAATAATTATACTGTAATTTGAATCACCAGACACACACACACACACACACACACACACACACACACACTCACAACACACACAAATTGAGAAGAGGAAGAATAGTGAACAGAAAATTCAGTCTGTATTTATGTTTCTAGAATTTCCTTCAGTCCTTGCATTCTGTTCTGATTTCCATTGATTTTTATCGTGTATGAGCTTACATGCTATGGGTGGGACGTGATGAGCTTGGTTTATCACATAAACGCAAACTCGGTTTATTGCTAATTTGTAAACAAAACTGTCACGAATCATATTTCCGTCTTTGCAAATAAAAGCATTCGGTTATGTCAGTAATGTGGATTCGAATTAAGCACATATTCGGTGCGATCCTATTGTTCTAAATTCTCCATGAGAGAAATTTGAGTAAAATGAAAAGGTGGTTTTGTAATCGGAGCTGACTTAACGTTCATGTCTGACAGTGCAAACGTAATACGTACAATGTGTTACCAGAATGATGATACAGAGAATATGTATATGACATAGACCTGGCTTCATATTCAAGACACTAGACCTAATCATTAGAAACAAGAGATAGGAAACATGTTACACTGCAGGGAAGCATGCAGCCTATAACCAAGAACGCAATAAAAACGAAACATGAATATAAAATAGCACGGATCAAGGGAAAATAGAATAATGGGATAGATATACGAGCAAAATGAAGAAAGGAGGCATATAAACATTGCAAGAGACGACAGACATGCGGGAAGCAAAAGTAGGCCTACAATAAAATCCCAAGGAGTTAAGAACTGCAACTAAACCCTACGCTGAGAATCTGGATCGAAGAAAGCCTAGTCAGACCTAGTCAGTAAACCTGTGTGAAAGTCAAGAGAACATTCGAGAGTTGAAAAAAATATAATTCCTTGAAGTCAGTGCAGAAAAACAAGTAGGTCTACTAGCACTATAGAAAATACATTTTTTGCGTTCGTTAACATCGTTGGGTGAGTTTCGTTGCCGTTTGGATTAATATAGTTTGCATTAGGAATGTTAAAATTTGGACAGAATCAAAGCGATAGACATAATCCTTAAGAGATTTTTAAGTGGGCAGAGAGTCTGTGAGAACGTCAAGAGAAATCTGAACAATCTTTCTCTTAATGAAAAGATTAGTTCGAAAAAGAACGGCTCCTTCTGTTAAGAAAGGGCGATGCTCGTAGCGTGATTCTATAAGAATAGAATAACATGAGACAAAAGAGACCATCATACATATGGAGAAATAGAAAAAGGGAAAGAGGGGGAAGACAGACAGACATATAATATGTAGACATAATAAAGGTAAGGTACCGCTGGAACGTGCTGGTGACGTGATCTATTTGTAGTGATGGTTAGTGATCTTGTCAGTGATAGAATACGAGTGATAGGACTACTGAATGTCAGTGAGACTCATATAATATTAAATTAGAAAGCAAAAGTTACATAAAATTAAATAATGGCGTGGATAACGTAAAAACAGCCGAGCATTGAGAACGAATTATATAAATAATCGTTAAAGTGATATTCAGGTAGGAACGTTTGCGAACAGAATTTATATGGTTGTTAACACCTCGAGGGCACTAGTAACTCGATTATGAGTATAAGAAAACAAATAATGCGACAAACACAATTAAGATGGCAGCGATCGTGACCCGCGGTCATCGCGTAAAATTGTTGAAGGCTTAAGATTGATGTTGGAGGCGTCCTAGTGCGTATGACAGGGTATGATGCCTCCTACAGTACGGTCGGACGACGGACCACCTCGCGACCTGTGACGTGCAGAGCTCATCAAGGTGGGCAGGCCGGATCCAATGAGTTTGGTCTGCGTGTGGTGTGGTGTCGAAGTAGAACGGTGTTCGACCTTGAATGCGTAATAACGTGAGACTCGTCCACACGTCGTTATAGACTCCAGCTTAGTTTCCTACTGTTATCACATCACTGTAGTAACACAACGTTTCGTTTCGCAGGCGGCTGTAAAAAGTATTCTATGAATGGAGCAGTGGGCAACAGGTTTGAATGTTAGTTAACGTGCTTAACTAACTGTGTTAGTTAAGGTATGTACGTATGTGTTTTTCGGGGGGGGGGGGGGGAGTCGTATCCAATAATGCATTCCTCATACTGTAGTCACATCGTGCAAAGGAAGTAACGTGCTTTTACGCTTTATTACTAAACGACTTTGACAAATTATGCAAACATAAATTACGGCGACTAATTATTTAAATCTGGCGAATGTTTAAAGGCATGAAAGGTTACTGAAGAAACTAGGATGCGTACATCCAACTGCACCCATCCATCACAATAAATACTTTAGTTCACACACACACACACGCGCGCGCGCGCGCGCGTGATATAAGTCGTTATTTGTAGGACCATATGATTAATAATTAGGATCTTCATTTTAACAGACAGAAGAGACTGAGCGTTGATATATATTCGCTTTAAAAATTCAATTGGTATGTGTTTCACGGAATGAGAGTTGAATAGCAGCGTCATTTGCTAGCAGTCCTATATTAAGAATTGTATATTTTCTAACTGTAAAGAAGATTCTAAATTTAGGATTTAGAAATCCGAGCAATACACATTCCATATTCCCACAGCTTACACGCGCCGACAATTAAGCCTACTGTGTGAAATCCGTTGGAATAAAACGTTTTGTGGTAAGTAAATAGAAAGTACCTGCAGCGGTAGTGTTGTACTTGGAGTAACACTGCCTCGGCCAAAAGGACGACAGTCGGAAGCCTTTGATGTAATAATGTGTTCTTAATTGCGCGGCACTGTGTCAGTGCGTCAACCAGATTGCACCGTCAGTAAAATGAGATTACCGTTTTCAGTACACGATCTTGCTCCGTTGCCACCATTTACCAACTGCAGCTTGTCACTTACAGTGGAGCCGACCCGTCGTGTCGTCGTCACACTGCTGTCGGTATAGCCGTTGTTTAATGATGTGCAGAAACATGCCAAAAAGGTTATTACACTGATGCGAGAGAATAAATTAATTACCACTTATAACAGCTCCTATCATGCGGACTGTAGTCATTTTAGCCAATTATACTGGATAACAAACCCTTCCGAACATTGTTTAAAGCCATCCAACCATCAACAGTCGACGACATCAGTTTTGACTAATTCATTATCATTTTAAATTCATCTGAGGTGTAAAAAGTGCGCCAAGCATTCGAGTCTTACAGGCTGACATATAATAGCGACGCGGGTAATTACTTTAGATACTGAAATTTACTTTAGATATTGCAACAGTACGTCTGCGTACGTTACTGTGCATTGTCGCAGCTAGTTAAAAAAAAACTGTTAACTTAGAATAAATAACTAATATCGTCAATATTTTAAAAAAATGCGTATTGAAAGCTGTAAGTAACCAGCGAAGGGGAACACCGAGTGTGCAGGACGGCAGGACGGTACATGCGGATCACGCTACACACACCGCTAAGATTTTGTACAGTGTATTTTATGTGTGTGAGTATGAGCCAGTAGAAACCGGCATAGCGTCACCCCTGAATAAATGTGAATTAAATAAGTAATTTATTTAAATTTCGGTAAGTGCGCGTAAGATATGACAAAACAAATTACGCCACGTTATTAGTAATATAAAGACGCGCACACGTGCAAAATCTAGTGCGAAACAAATAATACATATTAATGCAGTGTAAATAAAAGTGAATAGAACCAAGAACAATTAAAGTATAGAAAAACTGTTAACATAAAATTATACATAAAAAAATTACCGATCATATGAACATCGAGTAATAAACAAAAGACTTCGCATGTTGCGAATACAATTTAAATAAGTACGAAAATTAAACGAATCTGTAAAGGGACGCTCGACAAACTATAACAATATAAATCGTGCACAGAATGGTTGAAACATGATTTTTGCGCCCGACAGTATAAATACGCGAGGAGCACCAGCCTCGACCTTCATTCATTGGAACACATCTGCAGCCGAAGCCTATGCCCGACGGTGGAGCATCCAAGGTCGATATCCCAGCAATAACGTACGAGTCATCTGAATGCTGAGTGGACCAGGAGGACTGGACGACGGACGACTCCAGGAGGATCAGATGACAACGGAGGATCGACACAGGACGCAGGACTCAGGATCATGACGAGGAATCACCGAGTATCACCGCACAGAAATAAGGTGACACAAAACCATTTTTACTCGTCAACCAACGAGTCATAAAAGACATTAAAAAGAAAAGAGTAAAGAGACAGTGATAAACTTTAATAGCGTAAATAATAATTGTAAAATTTAATCGGTTAAATTGTAGTAATTTATAATGATATTTAACATTTACGAAATTATTTTTGAAATTATAACGTAGCATAAATGTTTAAGTAATTCTAAAATTTATTGATATTTCATGAATACGATATTCATATGTGGGCACACAAAGCAAAGTAGTACTAATATAAAAAAAAAATATGGATTTTAAAAAGAAATACAATCTGAGCAAGTCGAGAGCACATTATATATTATAAAAATTTCTATTTATACATGTAAATTTATATCTTGTGTATTATATTCATGAATATGTGTGTAATGGTATTTGTATAGTGACAATAATTGTGTGTATGATGAGCACACACGAAAGAAAAATAATGGGAATACTAATGACGAAATTTTAATTCATAATTTTTGAAAATTTTATTTAATATAATTTTGAATGATTTTTACAAAGTCGATATGATATAAGAAGTGTTATTATTATTTTAAAAACACATCATACACCTTTTCTCGTTATAATATACTTTAGGTACTGAAATACTTTAGATATTGAATGGAGCCGCTTAATTAACAACTTTCTTCCACGTTCCTTTACAGTTTTCCAAGTAATTGAAAATTTCCTCCAATATTCTGTCATTCCGTGCTGATATTTAATTTCTTTGCCATACGTCCTGTCTCTACTTTCTGCATCTTGGATGACCGGGTCTTGAAAAGTGTATACTAATTGTCTCTTCTTCTCGACCTAGAGGTTGGTGGACTTGCAATTTCTTCCCTTCCGAAGACAGTCTCTTAATCACTGCATACTTTCTTCCTCTTTATATGTCATCCACGTATATCTGTCTGGGCCTTCCCCTTCCACTACGCCTGGCAGCCATTTCCTCGATCAGGGTGGTAAACCAATTTGAATAGTAGGTATCCAACCGTACTCCTTCTCCTTTCAGCAATTATTTTAAACAGAATCATTCTTTTATCCACTCCCTTCAATACCTCATCATAGTCACCTTTCAGTCCACGGCATTCTTAAGTGTATCCTCCAGCATCACGTCTCCTTCAGGGCAGTTCCTTTCAAGTTTCCTCAGGATCTAGTTTTCGGCCCCATATTTACATAGTCTATATGCTCCAAATAAAACGTTTTATGAATTGTCTACAATTGAGTGTAAATCGCGACTTTAAATTACATCTTATCAAGTACAAGTACGCGTATTATCGGATCGGTTACTTTTATACGGTATGAATGTCGTATTTGTATAATATTCCTTTTCGTTGTATACTATGATCCTAATATAGTTATATATTAATATTATACGTGAAGTTAATAATACTAAAAGAGAGTAGCATTTTTATACGGCCACAATGATATTCGAAGCATCCCAGACGTACACTTTTCTTTGAAAATGGTATCGTAGGCAAAAGTGAATCAAAATAACCGCCGTGATCTGCCTCTTAGAACAAACTCACGTGTCCTCGTTTGTAACGTAAAAGTGAAGTAACTCTTTATACGTGGCATCGGTTATTTTAATATTTAGCTATATAAAAGAGTTATAATATTTGCCTGAATGAAGTTTAAGGAAATCAAATTATTTTCAATGAGTAGTATTTCAACTAAGAGTAAAACTTTCAAAATAATCGATTTCCTATCCATATTCAAGAAAGTGTCGTGCACTTATTAAACATTATTTTAATAATTATTTTGCATTATAACTATTCATGTAGTAATTAAAATGATGTATTAGCAAAAAGATTAATTTCTTCTGTAAGTAAATTTTTACGTTATTGTAAACCTTTATAATAGTTATAAAAACAGTTAGCTATAACTTTTATTTTATTATAAAAATAAACAAAAATAAAAATTACGAACAAAAGAACATTTACTTATAGAAGTTTTATAAATATAAATACAGTACATAATTTATAAATATAAAAATTTACGCGCAGAAGTAATTTATTATTGTGGTAATACAATATTTAACTTTCTATTAACTATACGTTTGAAAACTTTGGCTATTCTGAAATTCGGTGCTTTAATATCTCTATTATATACGGCAGAAGAATAAAATATATGGGGCATAATTGATTGGTCCAAGATATCAGCTTGCTTCGTGTCCAGTCATACACACCGGTATGTAATTAGAGACTACATACGCGGTTTGTATTTTCCCAAAGAAGTACTCGATTTTTTGCAGTTTCTCTAATGCCCGTATTCAGTTTCTGCTAAATTATAGCTTCTAATATGCGACTGGCAAACCACTTACCTTATATAGAAGGCTGATCACAAGTTAAAAAGTTTCCTCTAAACGCTGACCACTTCAAACATACCGTACCTTGACAAAGTCAAATGCGTTTATAAAATCAGCCCAGCTATACATTTACAAGTCCTTACATCCTTACCGTGGCTGCTTGAAAACATAAAGGATACGTTCTCCTTTATGTTTGTGCTCCGGTCTCCTATTGTGTATAATATAGTCCGATTTTTAAACAGAATTGGCTTATTTTTTATTAAACAGTCAGGCCCTCGCGTATCTTTTTAGAATAAAATTGAAATTGTATTTTTTGTTTACTTGTAATATATTTATTGTAGTACTGAAAACATTTTGAGGAACGTAAATTTAATACCTATTATCCAAAAGAAACAAGAAGACCATTTGCAAATAAAACAATAAAAATAACTGAATGTTTACATGAAAGAATGATGAAACGTACAAGTTCTAAAATTTTTAATAATTTTTTAAATAGAATTTATAGAATGAAGGCAGCCTGTATCAAATATTCTTCGTAGAAATTTGCAATTTAAGCATTTTTTTATTGCCTAAATCTTATAACTGTCGCATCTCAAAACCGGATAGAATTATGCAAAGTAGAAATGTCTGGCGTAAACAGGGAACGTTCTGTAATTATTTGGCTTTGATTTCGAACGGTTATATTACTCTCTCAGCTTCGTATGAATATAACTAAAATTGTTGTGTCGCCACACTGGTTCTTAATCATATATATAATATATAACATATTATTAATTCAAACACTTTGCTACAGTCCGTTTCTTGATGTATATATTATATTTAATTTTTTATAATGAATTTACCTCAAGATATTTCTTTCCTTATTAGGAACATGTTTCGGGTACCATTGTGTACCCATCCTCAGCCTTCCGGATTTTGTGTCTGGTGAAGTACATGTCGTGTGTTGACTGGTTGTTATTGTGGCTTTCTATTGGCTTCTGGTACTTCAAATTGGTATTATTGTGTGTGATTGTGGTGTATTAGTATTTTGTGTGTTTTCGATGTTGAGTGCTTTGAAAATTGTGTCATGTTTTGTATTGATTTGTATTTATTCAGGTATCAGTTTGTTTTGTGTTTTATGTTTGTATAGGCCTATTTGTAAATTTTCCCAAATGTTCATTATGGTGCCTTTGTGTGGTATGTGTTTTATTAGCGTCATGTTGGTTATGTTTGGGAATTCATGTCCAGTGTTTATTGCATGTGTGGCCAAATTAGATTTGTATATTTCTGGTTTTTTGTGTGCGTTTAGGTGTTCAAAATAACGTTTTTTTTCAGTTGTTTTTTTGTTTGTCCTATGTAACATTTATTGCAATCTTGGCATTCAATTTTGTATATACCAATGGTTGTTGTATTATCTTTGTTGTGTGGGTTATTTAGTTTTTGTAGATTATTTTTGTTAGTTTTGTATACTATTTTAATGTCTGTGTTCTTAAACAGTTTTGTTAGCTTTGTCATTTTATTATTTATGTATGTGAATGTGGCCCATTTTTTATTGTTGTTATTATTTTTGTTTTGTTCATTTTGATTAATTCTTAATTAAGAATACAAACATAAAACACAAAACAAACTAATACCTGAATAAATACAAATCAATACAAAACATGACACAATTTTCAAAGCACTCAACGTCGAAAACACACAAAATACTAATACGTACAACACAATCACACACAATAATACCAATTTGAAGTACCAGAAGCCAATAGGAAGCCACAATAACAACCATTGAACACACATGTACTTCAGCAGACACAAAATCAAATGAAACCAGACACAGTAGTAATTTGCAAATGTAAGTATAAGTTATAAATAGTTTTTGCACAGTACTAATCTACTCAGAATTGTAGCGGAAGTGGTAATAGTCACAAAAACCAACGTGTCTTTGTGGCATAACTCAAAACAGAACGGGGCGGAGTACATTCACTTGACTTACCCCTCCTACAGAGCGGAACATTAAGGAGACCAACACTAACACATTAGTGCTAAGAAAGGGTAGTCTCAGCATTTGGAATTATACACTTTACTATTTGATATGCAATCTTTTGTCTGTAAAATTAATTGATGAATTCACTTTGTGTTTAATAATAATGATAATGTTGGACTCGAAATTTATAAATTATAAAATCAAATTTCTGATTTCGTGAGTATTTATATTGATTTTAGTAAAAAGATATGGTAAAACAGAAATTGACAGCACAAGTAGCAGACATAGCATATCACGTAACTTAATACGCGACGTGGCATAACGTATGTTTTATTGAATAAGTGTGTAAGATTACGTGTGTATATTCCACAGAAACTTTACCCCTGGCAACTCTTAAGACTAACCTTCATTTACAAGTGGAACCACGTTATTTTGACCACATGACTGTATCGCCCTAATTTTCTAAATAAGCTGATTTGAAAGCTAAGTACATTGAAATTGAAACAGAACTTGTGTTCTGACGGCTAATGTTAAGTAGTACCCAATGAAGTATGTAGACTACATGTCCATGTATTACTCTATTATGCACTGAGTAACGAAATGATATAGACTACAGTGTTAACACTGAACTCTTAAAGAGCATAGTTAAAAAAATAACTGTATTACAGACATTAAACAGTGCTGAGTCCTTAGACTTTCACGGTCGGCATCAATATTATGAAACGGTTGAATTATATTAGGTCGTGGTCACATGTTTGAAGAACCAAACCTTTTAGCCTCACCAGCGGAGGCCATCTTCTGCGGTAAAGAGTACCAGCAGATGTTCGGCGTAAACAACTGCAAACCATGGCTCTGAGGTGTTTACGGCTAACATCTGCGGGTACTCTGTACCACTGAAGATGGCCTCCGCTGGGTAGGTCGAAACGTTTGGTTCTACAAACATGAGATCACGGCCTAATAGCCCGGCATTCAACCGTTACAATAAAATTAAACAGTGCTCTTTTGTTGCCTATCTGGGGCACTCTTGCTGTATCAAGTCATTCAGTTAATACTATGTGATAATAATTTCTCTTTAGCACAGCTTCCACGGTTTTGAAATTATTCTTTTCTGTAGTAGTTTGTTTTCTGAACGATTGATTAACACAAAGTAAAGGTTAGCAGCCAGTTGCATACATAATGACACGAGATATCTTATTATCAGTCTAGAGATACAGTGCAATAAAAAGTAGCAGAAATGTCGGCCTACATACTGATTGATACAGTGACTTAAATACGTCACGTACGAAGGCAATTAGCGTTAACACTTGACCTCCGAACAGTGATACTTGTTTCATCGCATGCATTTAATGAACCCTTAAGTTTTAATTTAATTTGGTACTTACTTTTTATAACAACATTTACCAGCAACAACAACGAATCATACTCTGCACATGTTGACGAGCATTTATGTATTTGATTACTGCCTAATAATAATCAAAATTGAATGTACGTGATACTAAATCTATCTAAAAAATTGCATTAAATTTATAGCGCTGAAATAAATTAGGTTAAGTTAATAATACAAGTGCTTTGTCATAA
Organism: Magicicada septendecula; assembly: GCA_034769895.1. Classification (NCBI taxonomy): domain Eukaryota; kingdom Metazoa; phylum Arthropoda; class Insecta; order Hemiptera; family Cicadidae; genus Magicicada; species Magicicada septendecula. The sequence goes on from CM068367.1 coordinate 497,632,506, forward strand.
AGGTTTTTATAAAAGATCAGTTTTTACTTCGTATTTACATAAACAGGACTGTAGTAAAATATAAATTCGATGCAGGTTTTTACCTATATAAAAATGGTTTGTTCAACATTTTCCAATTTGTAAAGTTTGTATCTTGTCTTAATTTCGATAGCTCACTATAATAAAAGAGAAACTAATAACCTTTTAATTTGGAAGTTATGTTAAAAATAACTTACTCTTCGTTTACGTTAAAAATAAAAACGTTTTTTAAAATATTCCAATTGATCGAACAGTTAACGTTATTTTAAAAATAAAATAAAAGCATATTCAATAAGAATTGGTGAATCATATTAGGGATGACGTAAATAATCAGAGAACAAAGGTAAATAACAACGTGAGAGGGGATTGAGGGAGAGTATATTATATAGAAAGAAGGATCATGGAACATGAGCCTCGTCCATTACGTCCCTAGAATTCTCTCTAAAATCTTATGCGAAATTAATTTCCCGAATAAATGATAATTATGATTTATGAATAATCGATGCGTCGCGTTACCAATTTAATATTCAATGACGTAATTGTTTTCATATTGCAGTGTTTGTCCCGTTATTATTAATTCAACAGAAAATGTAACATTATTTAATGAGGTTGTGTAAATAATTTACTCACTGGCCGATTTAAACACATTTTAATATCATAGGGGGATATTAGTGTAAGTAAACGTTAATCTGATTACATTAATATTTACTTTTACGTTTAAAACTATGTATATTATATATGTTTCTGTATATTATATGTAGGCCTATATACATGTATATATGTATATTTGTATGTATATATGTATTATTTCCGTTCTTAGTTTCATCCCGATGTAAACAAACAGAGGTGGCACATTTGAAACGCTACTTGCTGCTTGCATTAGAGGCGTGTCACTCTGTCAGAAGGAGTATAGACAGGGTAGCCTATAATATTGGTACGTAAATTGTAATAATTTGCCCTGACCAAAGTAAAATTTGTGTGTCGGTGTCACGCCGAGAGTGAAATATTTTATAACACCAGTTAATGGCTTTTTTATTAACCGTTTAAAAAATAATAATAAAACTAAACAGTAAAGTTTATTTAAACAAAAAAATAAGCTGTCATAATTATCTTACACTGCCCCCCCCCCCAATTACTGTATATTATTATCAGTTGATGTCAGAGAGTAATTCAATCCATTCCATATCTGTGTCGGAACTTGTATCGCCACTTGAGTCAGCGTTATTATTGATAAGACTGTCCACAACGACGTCAGTAATGTGGGCCAGTTCCCAGGGCTTATCTTCTTCCTTGGTTATATGCTGGATACAGTGACCCCACTTGTCCGCCGTTGTTTCATTTACCGCCTTATCTATCAATTATTTTATATCAGGCAGAATTGTTTTGTTCAGAATACAGTGTTAAAGAGGAAGTCTTAAATCGACGTGCCCCGACTTAGGTGGTAAGATAACTCTCACTTGACTATACAGACATTCTACACATGCACGTAGTACATTACCATGTGAACGCCCCTGACGGCGTTTCCGATTTGCCATGTGGGTTTGTTTACATCAGGATTGAACTAAGAACGGAAATATATATGGCGCACTGTTCTTTCTTTGTAGGAAGTGAAGTTTTTTACACTAAAAATTTTTTTTTAATATAAATTTTTCTGTTAGCACTTTTGATATTATATCCATCCATCTATGTGCAAATCTTCTGCAGCTACTGCCGTCCTGCACACCGGAGGCTTGTGTTGTTCCAGTCACCACGTTGCAAACCTCTTTTCTCCTTAGTATTGTGTACGCCTCACTTCCACGATCCCCTGGGCCTACCCCCGTTTCCGTCGTCTAGGTGGAACACAGTTCGTAACTTCCTATGACCATACGATACGAGGCTTTGTATTTGTGGTGTCTAAAGTTGTTTTGTCAATATGAAGTTGCCTCCTGAAAAACATGAATTTGCTTCCTCCTCCTTATCTTTCTTCCTAACGCACTCGAGCCTGGATACTCCACAAAACGTTCTCAGAAATCCATTTGCACTGCTTGGAGTCTTCAAGAGATTCTTTGATTTACCTCCCACGTTTCAGAGCCAAAAGTGACTATTTTGATATTTGATATTATGTGTGGTTATAATATAAATAATTTTCTATACTGTAAGAAGCATAATAATCGTGTACTGTGTAAGTATACAACAATTAATACATGCCATATGTATTTAACTGTAGTTGTTAAAAAAACATCAATTATAATTTAGCCTACACGTATATGTTTAATTATAGCCACTAATTGTTTATATTGCATAAATAAGTATAGGCCTATATTCTTCTTATACAAATTATTTTTATGCCCTAATGTATCAGCTTCTGCATATGTCAGCTTATATTAAACACATCACTTATTTTATTTGGAACGTGGGAATGAAGAATTAATATGCCAGGTAAAACGCTTCATTTATATTTCTCTAATTTTCTGGTAAATTTAAGGATTCTTACGTAGGCTATCGAACAAATGGTTAGATAATGAAAACAATCTCGGAGTTTGGTTTACGAATAAGAGTGAGATTTCTTTGCTTTTGAGTGGTAAGAGAAAGTGATGCAACTGTTTCAAAGCAGGTTTGCTATTATTGGAATGTGAGTTATCTGAAACAGACATGATTTATGTATAATGTACTTTGGAATAATGGGGCTGAAATAGTCTTATCTGTACGAGTTACCGCTAAAGAGCCTGTTTACAGGTATGCCATTAAATGCGCCGGAATCCAAAAGCTATTTGGTATATTTGGCACCTTTGAACAGTGCGTTCACACTTTATAATAGTACAGTACAGTGTACTACGATCACTGGTCTACATAGGTTGTAAAAAAGCAATTTTCTTTAAAACTGTATGCCTCTGAGATATTTCAGTATAGTAGTTGTGTTTCATTGAATTGTGGTTTCATTTTCGGCCTTATGTCGCCGATTACTCGTAGACTCGTTCAGTTTGTACATAAAGCTGTAGCCACACAGAGTTACGCTAAAGTCAGTTACACGAATAGCCCGTTATTTTTCGATTTCCACGTACGAACGTAGCGGACAAAAATGTTTGTCACTATTTTTCTCCGGACTCTGATAAGTTTGAATTCAAGGTACTTAACATTTTGTCAAGTCTCTGCAGTCTTGCTAATTACCGCAACTATGACTGATGTAGTTTTGTCCTCTTCCTCGTGGGATGAGCAAGAGGCTTATTGAATTTTCTGAAATTATTATTAATAATCATATCGCCAATTTTCCAGGCAAGAATTTCCTGCAGTTGGTCGATTCCGTTTCAGGCAAAGTAGTCAACAGGCTTTTAATCTGGTCACCTTTTCTTTGCAAGATTACGGAAATCAGCGAGTGGTAACTTTCGTCGTTATTTAAAAGTGCAGAACTGGCGTTAAACTCTAGGTCCCAAACATCTGTGACATAACAAGTTCGTACGCATTGTGTTTAAGTTCAAACAGGCGAGAGAGAAAGAATGAGAGGGAGAAAGAGATGTATCACAAAAAGTCCACCCTAAAACTGATTCTTTGGTTAGCCTATGGGAACTCTCTTCCCCGGCTGACATTAAATTAAAATAACTAAACAAGTCTGTGGCACACAACCGCCGTCACACTGGACATGCGATTCATTTTTTTTTCGAACATAAAATATTCTATAATAAGCGTATAAAAGATGTTTCTTCTGCGCGAGGCTTAAAAGGTTCTATAGACATCTCAGTAGAGGCGACAAACGGAAATCAAGGTAAGCGTTCAGTTTTAGTTGAACGTGTTTGTAAAATACGCCGGATCAAAATCGACTAGAAAGTGAGTTAATATCATTTTAGTAGCTAAATTTTATTTTAAGAGAAGCTAATAAGTGAGTATTCTGTCTCTGTGACATCAGTATTGGATTCTAAGTATCAGCCTTTTTTTAGAGTGATAAATCGCGTGAAGTAGATATGTTTGATATACACCCAGATCAATGACTTAAGTGTGATGAACTCCGTGGTAAATGCCATTAGTAACATTGTGTGTAAACATTGTACGTCAAATTAGTACACATTATCATTCCTATTTATCATTCCTATCGTGTGACTTAAAGGAACGTTTGCATTGTGTAAGTAGCTGAAACCTTATTATATTCCCTATTCTGTGGTACAACGATTTGATGTTAGCAGGTTTCCCATTGTGCGCGTACTGAACATCATTACGGAATATTATTGTTTGATTTTTACGGCGTTGTGTTGTTTATGTCTCGTTACAGTTTTCATAATTTTTTTCGTATTTCACAGACAATAATGGTGGCTGTAACACAACAATAACGGGGACGACGACAACAATGCCAACACGATTACAATGCGTCAACATTAAGAAAACGTTCGTATTGTTGTGTTGTGTACGCGTATGTAGGTAGCCGCGGTTGTGGCTCCCAACCGTTCCACTGACGTTTCGTCTCAGGATTAACTGAAGCCAACATTTAACGACCGACCGGCAAACAATAAGCCTTCACGCCAGCCGTTGCCGTGATAGGATTATTTTCCAAATATCGTTACTGTGCTTCACAGTCAACTACCAGGGGATTAAAAAAATAAATAAATATGTCCGTAAGAATGATGTGATAATATGACTGGATCGTTTTTTTTTTTTTTTTTACAAACTTATAATTATTATTTTCGAGCTGAACAAATATATTGGCGACAACAATATGTAATATGTGTAATGCATTATTTTTGTGAAATCACTATCATTTTTTTAAAATTACATTGTACATATAATTTTCTTGTATAAGTTAGGTATTAATATTTATACACTGTATACGCATATTTATCTCGTTCGTAAACTTTCATGATTTTCGTTAATAATAAGAACACTGTTTTTAGATTTAACACACCAAACGTTTCGTCCATGCTACGATGAGGCATCCTCAGTGGCTCGGCTGAGACAAAGGACAAACTGTTGACCTACCCCTATTTATACAGTAAAGCCGTCCAGAAGTTACAAACAATCCCATAATTTACAACAAAGCATCCCTTTCCAATAACCCAAAAAAGTTAAAAAAATTATTATTTTTGAAATTAAAACGAAGATCACAGAAGGAAATGGTGTGAACACTTGAATCATATGCCTGATATCCGTCTTCCTGTGGCTGCCTTGGGTTATCACCCTACTGGCAAGAGAGATGTCGGTAGACCGAGGAGGATATGGGTTCCGGAAGGAGGTCTAAGACCTAGTCCTTGGAGTGGTGATGATGATGATGAAATTAAAACATAATACGTAAAATAAATATTTAACCACAATCAAATTTTACCATACTTACAACTCGAATATTGTATCTTTATTTATTACGATGATCCCGTCACCTTATTTGAAACAGGTTTCCCGGCAACTTATAGGTATCGTCTCTGTTAAAGTTATTCTTATTTCTGTAAATTTCTATCGCTTCTCTTGTCGCCCGCGGAAAATAGTTCTGAACCTTCGTTATAACCTCCCTTTCTTCAAATAAAATATGATGTTTCTTTTCACAGCTGTGGTGCGCTATTGCTGATAAGAGAGGCGATAGAAATTTACAGAACTTTAACAGAGACGATAGTTATAAGTTGACGGGAAACCTGTTTTAAATAATTTACTTTGTTTTAAATTATGGGCTTGTTTGTAACATTGTAGGCGGAGCTTAGTGTATAAATAGGGGTGGGTCGAAGAAGCGAATAGTTTGGCGTTAAACCAAACTAAAGGTAGTGCCAACATCATTGTCTTATATTTGTACAGTAAAGAACACGTCTTTTTAATAACATATGGAAGAAGTAATTTTTTTTATAGTACCGAAGATGCTGGAACGTTTAGCTACTTTTCGTGTCATTTGAGAACATGAAAATATTTTTATATCCTTTAGAGTAGAAGAGACTTTAGAAAAATCTATTTAATCGAAGACGGGGCAAAATCTAGGTGTATAATAAAAGGATTATATAACTATAAAGTACCTGACTCTACCGACGTGAGACCGCATGCAAGTGGAAGCGATGTTCGGTGGTACAGTCTTGTCGGTTGTTCTTCTAAACGTTAAGTCAGAGTTATTCACTTTTATTACAGACAAATCAGAATTAATTCAGTCGATACAATGATATTTTTCGAAAAAAGAGAATGGGGAGGGGAAAGTACACGCAGTCATACGTGAACATGTACTTACATGAACCATTCAACACCGGACATTTTTATCTGACTAAAACCAACTGCAGGTTGATTAGATTTAACTCAGATACTGGTACGATTTTCCGTAATTTTCAGCAGTTCGTGTCAACCAGTTTGCCAAAAGTTTTCGTTACGTTATTAAAATATACTAAACGTATATATCTTTCATCAAGGTGTAGAGCTCGCGTCCATTCGGGTTTAGACGACGTGCTGCTGTTATCTAAAACGCTTTGTACTGACGTTACAGTAAATAGCGTTAACACGAATACGAGGGACTGAGAACTTTAAGTTTTGCGATTCAAACGTGCTGTCACCATTAACCTGTACAGTGATGAATAATGAAGTGAAATTTTAATCTGTAAGATGTAACAAGTTGGACGCGGGCTTGGTGAAGTACTTGTGAAGTTTCAGAATAACGGCTGCGAATTCATAACTTTCTTCATTACTTGTTCGGATCTTCGTTCTTCATTTACATTCTGTGCGTATGCTTAACTTCAAGCTGCTAGACGCTCCTTTAGCAACGCGATGAAATCACTGTTTCATTAGACGACATCGTCAGTTATATAAACGAAAATTGAAACATCACGGGCAGCGTAATTATCATGATTACATTGAGTAGGTTTGTTTCTTGTTTTCTGTCTAGCTTACTACGCTTTCAAATTTGTCTTCTTTTCTTATTCGTTTGTACGTTTTCTTTCAGAGTGAGGTGTTTTATGTGTGCGCATGGCATTTCTAATTGGCGGAAACCAATTTATTTATTACAGTTTCTTTAGAGTAAAGACAACTGGGGGGGGGGGGTCCAAAACCAGTCAGTGGATTTGAGTGGATGCTACCGGCGAAATTTCGATTTCCTAACGCACGCTACAAACTACCGTTTTTTCGGTTGCTCGCTACAATAACGCGATGGAAAACTAACAACATGCATTCTGCCTAGTAAACTCCTACATTACAGGTCGTGAACGTATGGTTTTCGCTTTGTTGTGCGCCTTATGACAGAGTAAGTCCCAAATCAATGAAGAGGGATAATCATTTTCTTTATGTTCATGTTTTGCCTGATGTTGTTCATAAGGAACTATTTCTTTTGAGTAACTGACTACTCAGAATTCAAAGAAGTCGAGGTCAATTCGGACCTTTGAATTCGGGGTAATAAGAGAATGTTCTTGTGAAAGAAGTAATTACAACCGAATCCAAGCAGCATAAACTCTCGCTACCCCTTCTACCCCACTCCTACGCAATAAGCTGTGAAGACAGACATCTTATGTAACTACGATACTGTTTCCTACCTTTAACGCCGTATCGTGCTGAATTTAAAAAAATTATTTATTGTTTGTAACAATCTCTGGTAAGAATTCTTAGATGTTCTGTTACTTCACAATTCTGTTTGTACTTGTCATGTAGGAGAAATACAAGTCGTTTACCGGTATAACCGTCATTAGTCGCATTCCTCGCAGTACGTACATAATAATAGCTCAAACAGAATAACAAGACAATCCAGGATTCTCCATATGCTCATAAGGAGATCGAATAGAAAAGAGTGGGATAACGGCCTTCTACTGATACAGAAAAGAACGATAAATTCAAAATTATAATTGTTTCTAAATGTTTTGGATACGAATAATTAAAATTGCATTGAATCTAAAAGACGAAGTACGCAGTATGAGAAGAAATCATTTTAAAAGTATAATTAAAAAGGTTAATAGTAGACAATATTTTATATTTTCTTATGTTTTTATCTATTATTTTTATATTTCTAAAGATGACAGTAGTGAAAACTGTCGAAACAGTGTAGTGAATAAAAAAATGTTCTTTGTTGAAAAATATAAAATATTTATTATTATTATTATTCTACTGGTTACAACCCAGTATTGGTTTTAGCCATTTCAACGATTTTTCTCCAATCAGCCGTCTCATCACATAGTCTTCTTCATCTTCTTAGCCCTATATTTCTAAGATCCTCATCAACATGCTCGATCCATCTCTTCCTTGGCCTTCCTTTTGGTCTCCTACCTACTGATTTCCATTCTAGAATTTTCCTGGAAATTTCTATGCTATTTTATCGTCACTGTGTGTCCCTGCCAGGATATCCTGCTACTGTTTGTAAACTAGAGCTGTATCAGTTCTGTACATTAGGCTCCATTTTTATAACTTTCTTTTTTTTTAATTACAGCATTTCTAATAAAGCGTCTGCTGTATTGTTTGTGTAGCTTCTATAGTCGTTACGTTGTAACGTCCAAAAATGCAAGTAGCTCTTAACAAGTTTTTGTTGTATATGTTTTAACCATAGTCTTTCGTATGTGTCCGTATGTGTTGACCATTATCTTTAGTAAACCTAGCATCTGTGTTCTGTAGACGAAATCCTACTTGGAATTAATTCTTGGTACCATATGTGTAGTTTACAAAGTAATTTGTAATCCTGACCAAACAGGATTTGTTAATAGACGTATCGTGTCGTGTGTGCGCGCGCGCGCGAAGTAAAGTTAGAACTCAATTTTTTCTGCATGTAGACAAGAAATACAAAGTAGATTTGAAAGCAGACAGAGGAAGTAATTAATATTATTTTGCAAGTTACCTTACGACAGACGACATGCGTAGGAAACACCTGTTCTTTCCAATAAAAATAGAGTAAACGTTAGTGACAGGACGAATTTTAATTCGTAATTTACCGTTATGTGTTCATTTCACAATTTATAAACAGACGGTTTTTCTCATCGCAAAAGGGCACCATGTGTTGCGCCACGCTTCTGGTTTAAATTTATGAAGGCCAGTTTATTTGGCTGTATCATATTTATAAATGTCAGTAGGACCAGTGAACTGTGTTCCAATTTTTGCGATCAGTTTGGTCGTTTAAGAAACAATAAATATTTGTGTTGCTCTATTAAAGAGACTGTAATCGGCTTCGGCGTGAAATTGCGGCCAGTTCCCTCCCTCACCCCTCCCATAGTCACAAGATTTGACATTCAATACGCACGCTCATCTGCCCACTCGCGGCATAGACATCGCAGGGACGGTAAGTTCTCCGTACTGTACCTTACCTCTCATAAGTGGAACACTTGAGAGATATGTCTGGCCGCTCAAACTTTCACTCACACCATATTGTTTACAATATAGCCTACGTCTGCTGTGTACTACGTCTCGATTGGACCACATTCGGTTTTCGCTCTCTGTTTTACAAAACGTACATGACTTCATTTTACTACACAAGTATAACACGAATGTAATATTTGTTTCAGTATTTATTACAAAAAATTCCTATAATAGCCCTAACTGTATTTTATATGACAATATAAAATTGTGTATTTTACTTCACAATATTGTTTACTATGGTTAAATTATTAGTAGTAATTAAGTACAACATTTTATGTACTCGTACTTTTTATTATACTGTTAACACAATAACTTTATAAGACTATTATTGAAAGAGGTACAAAAAAACACATGATTTAAATATGACGTCTACTTGTAAACATATCACCAAATCATTCATGTAAAATCCTCATCAATTTTGATTCTGACTCAACTGTTTGTTGACAACACCCAACCACCGATTCGTGTTTGTCGGGCCGATTCTCATTATTGAAATAGGCCTATCCGTGTTTGTTCATTTAATTTTTACCTTATTTAAAATTGCTTGTACAATAATTATTAAATAAACATAGTGATAATATTGTTTTATTTTAACTACTACATTGCCTGTGGTAAATAATAGCACCTTCATGTAGCACAAAAATTTATTAGGATTTTGGGAGAGTAGTAGACTGCCTTATGTGACCGTTCGGCACACAAGAAAGGTATTGTGGCCAGCACTACACTCCAACCACACATTATTACCTCAGGATGTTATCTCAGGTACTCACTTCCACATGCTGAGTTAACCTAGAGGCTGAAAAATTCACCTCGATTTTAGGTCCAGGACTCCTGTATCCGGAATTCGACTGTGGACCTGTAGATCAGTAGCCACCCGCCATACCCACTGGTCTACTAAGCCCCCTGGTGTTTATAATGTTAATTATGGACGCCTACACATCCCAATTAACTAACTACATACACGGCCAAAATGTAACAAAGTTTTATCAAGTACGAAATATTTAAATTTTTGAAAGCTACCTCGTCTTTGGGAGGTACCCTCTAAAAAATTTGTTTTATTTCGTTAATTATTTGTCATATAGGGTAACTAAAACTGATTCTGATATTTAAATTCGAATTAATTAAACATATTTTTTAAGATACTGTCTAATTCATTGCTTTGAAAACTTTACTGCGTAATCATGACTTAACGAAGACGGACTGTTAGTCGTAATACACCAATGAGATCATTCGTGTGAAGAGTACATAAGGAGGAGGCGGGAGGTGTGTAGGTATTGTCGTTAGTTACTCTGTCGTGGTATTAGGAGTGCAATATACGTAGTTCCCGAGAGTTTAGTCGTTAACACGGTTCACTTAGCGTGTGTGTGGTACACGAACGCGTTAACAGCGTAGAACTTCATTGACTAAGACTGGTTTGAATTCTGTAAAAAGAAATTCCTTTTACTTATAAGATTTTAAATTCAAAATCCCACCCAGAACAAGGAACAGTCAGATTACGTAATTTGTACCGATGCGATGGACGGAAGCTTCGTGATTAACATTGCCTCATAGACAGGTAGGCCTAGTCGGTACTTAGGGTGTCTTAGCCTTTGGGTCGCAGCTCAGTACCCCGCCTGAGTGCATTAAAGAATTGTTGCACTCCTGCTTGTCCCCATATCTGGGGCGACGGCTCTGCTTGAGTCCGCCAACGTTACTTCAGGTACGTAATATTGTATCAAATCAATATAAAAAAATGCTACAATGAGCTGCACACACCTGCTGGTATCACTTGTGGTTGTTGACTATTAACTGTTTTGCAATTTCTTATAGTTTTCCATCACAAGGATTTTTAGGAATCGCGTTTTATTCATTATGGAAAACAGAAATAAGTTACTATAAGTATCATTTTAAAACGAAATACTTATGGCTGTTTAACCATTTGTATTTAACACGACATATTTGAAACTAACTTAAAAATATCTACCACATCCATTACACGTTCCCTATAAGTAAAGTAGACGGCCAACGCAGACGAGGCGGCAAACATGAGAAAACCCGTTGCTCGACGCAGCGGCAGACCAATGCTTCAGGCTATGAGAAAGGGTAGGCTACTTTAGTCATATCTGCACTCAGTGTTTACTGTAGCAGCAGTTTACTCCTGACTGCCGATTAATAAGATTAGGAAACTATGAATTAATCATTTTTGTAGTTTCAGACCGTACTCGTACGTTCAGATATGTAGTGCTTACTTATCCTTCGTATAAACAAAATTTTTAGGCTTAAATACTTTTTTGAATTTAAAATTTTAGCTCTAGACGTATTTTACAAGAACTTTGCCCTCTACCTTTGTTGGATAAATGTTCCGGCATATACTCGATTTTTTAAATTTAATTAATTATATTTTGTTAAGGTTTATTAAGCTTGAATGAATATTACTGCTTTCCAATCAGCAATAAAATCCAGACAGCCTACAATGAATAAAAATAAGCCTTTGGTTGAAAAAGAATTAAGCTAGTGAAGTTACAAGACAACTTTTGAAACTAGCGTGGCGTTTAAAACATAAACCCTTGGCACGAGAGCATAATTATTTTAATAATTACTTTGATTTTCTTTTAAAATAATTTCAACAATTCGGTAGAGTTAATGTAATATAAATGTTACACACACACACACACACACACACACACACACACACACACACACACACACACACACACACACACACACACACACACACACACACACACACACACACTTTGGAGGGAGAGAGAGAGAGAGAGAGAGAGAGAGAGAGAGAGAGAGAGTTATGTGTACAGTGTTGTCAATTACATTACATTACATGTTATGTTACACAAATCGTTGTCAATTGAAATAACTACATAGTACAGAATATTACTATGTCTGTTGTAGGGAATCTCTTTGCTTTCCGTTTAATGTAAATGTAAATTGTGTGGTTGGATGTGTCACAGAAGAATAACAATCAATTGAACAGTCGTAGCCTATAACGTTATGTAACGTTGCTTTGTAAAATTTTTTTAATACTTATCTAACTGTTAATAATTTTATAAAATTTATTGTAGGCCTACTTTTTTACGTACATTTTCGTTCTGAGCATTTTACTACAATCTAATACTATTAAAAATTTGTAAAGTTCGCGTCATGATTGCCGTTTGCGGTCTCATATAGGATAGCCAGAAACTGTCTTACCACAACATATCAGTTTTAAAAAACTTTAATTCAACTCTAATACGTAGAAACGTTGTTATGTTACCATTTCGTATCTCATTTATGATACGTATGTCACTGACCAAGTACTCGCAATACGGTTAGGTGTTAGTCCGAAATTCTTTGTGAAAACTATACGTTGTTTAAAATTGTTTTAGAATCAGTGTGACAGATAGCCACGTGAAACACTGTTGCCATGTCAGGCGAAAGTCAGCCCCTTTTGTCTGTATCACCATGTTCATAACGAAGCAGAATTCTTTAGGCTACAACTTTGTATACGATTACTTTCTTAACAATTCTGTTGAGAGAACCTTAAAACGATATGTAGCAACTATATCCGGTTTAAAATATGAAACACTGCAAAAGCAACTTTAAGACGGTGCGTCCATTTTGCTCACGAGAATTGTTCTTCAAAACGGAAAGAACATTTTCCACTCTGTGGCTAATAAAAACAAACGTCCAAAGCACATTTAGTACATCCATCGCCAGTAATTGATGACAGCTTTAATCCAGAAATAAGTTTATTAATGCGGCGCGTTGACGGCTCGGCTCACCGGATTTTGTAACACTTGTCCTGTAATATATTCGGCGTTGTTGTTTAAGTTTTTTTAAATCGGGTCCAGTTAATAAAGCTGGCACATTCAACGCCCATATTTTTGATGTTTAAAATTTAACGTCCGTGTTATAATGTTTCGCAAAATTTCACCCGTTTGACTTCGAATTTTTAATCGCACACGAGATCAGTCGGCGACAGTTAAATTCCCTCTACATCTCTTTAGAGAATATTTTATTACTTTATGTTCCATTCCTGAGCCGTGTAGCTTGTGTAAACGTCAGATATTTTACAACTCCTCTCATTCAGCTGCAGGACTAGTGTACAAATAACTAGGTGACCAGCAAGACAAATACTCGGTGAACTGTAAAACAGAATTTAAAGAATATCTAAATGTTTAAAACTAAAAATAAAATAATATTTAAATTATGAAGTCGTTAAAGTAAGTAAGGTGTAAATAAATTTGTATTAATTGTACAGTTTCAAGAGTTCACAAAAAAAGAAAAGTTAAAGAATTATCTTCGAAATTATCTACAGAAGTATTACTTCTGTCCGGTTGACTGAATTTGGGTCAGAGAGGGCCAGCCTGCATTATGGTATAAATAAAACAAATTTGAATATGTGTCCCAGCTAAGCCTAGACTGCCTTCACTTTTCCAACTGATGGAAATATGTTTCTGTTTGGGTCGGTTGGACCCACAGCCGTGATTGAATGTAAACGATCTTCTATGACACACGAACGAACCCACTACGACTTTTCCAGGAGCGCACATATTACGCACACCTGAATGTCAGGTTTTAAGTTACTGGTTCAACGATATCAAAACATTCGGCTTCAGAAGTACGATTTTTCGTAATACTATTTTCTCTCTCTCTCTCTCTCTCTCTCTCTCTCTCTCTCTCTCTCTCTCTCTCTCTCTCTCTCTCTCTCTCTCTCTCTCTCTCTCTCTCTCTCTCTCTCTCTCTCTCTCTCTCTCTCTCTCCTCTGTCGCTACGGACGCAGTAGAGCCCTGGTCTGCTCATGATTCTCTTCCATTCTTCTGTGTCCGGAGCCTTACTCCTCCAACCTGCCACTCGCATCTCCCTCAAATCACCTTCCACATCTTCACACAAACTCCTCCTCTTTATTTCATAGTTTTAATCCAAATTAGTACTTAAGAGTTAGATTCTCCAAATTTCGACTGTGGCTCTATTAAATCATTATACTACAATATATGGGGTATAATTGATATGTGTTGTGCCCCACTATATATATATATATACACTATGCAATTATACTAATTTGTGGAATTTAATCATGTAATTACCCAATTAGGTTAGTTATACCAAATTAGTTGAATTTACGTGATTAAATTCCACAAATTAGTATAATTGCATTGTATATATATATATACACTATGCAATTATACTAATTTGTGGAATTTAATCATGTAATTACCCAATTAGGTTAGTTATACCAAATTAGTTGAATTTACGTGATATATTAGTTATTTTGATGCTAGTGATTACGTTCATCAAAGGTTAGTATAATTGCTGCAATGAGACTCTAATAGTTGTATAAATGATGTAAAATTTACTATAATTAATTCAAGTGACGTTAATGTCTGTTACTAGGTAAATTTGACAATAATGAACGCATAAATACTTAGTAAAATAAACACTTATTTATTAACATCATTCAAGTAAAGAACTTCAATATATGGATATAAATTATGCCCTGTAAATACATTCATAAAAGAGAACACACACACACACACACACACACATATATATATATATATATATATATATATATATATGAATCAAATTACAATATGAATTCATTACGTCGTTCGCTGAAAAACACACATACACATATATAACACAATGAACATATATAAACATAAACAATCAACATATAAATCTTACACTAATGCGTTCATTTCTTGCCTCAGATGAATAGCTTTATTTAAAATTTACCATGATAATCAATCTAAATTCTCAAAGGGTGATTTCTTTGAAAAGAGACAGGACAGTAGAGTTCTTATAATAGTAATAACATAAAGATTTACTTGTAAAATTGTAAAATGGATTATCCAACATTTCCATCGGCGAAAACCCTTCCCACTGATGATCCAAAAGCATAAGGTTGCGTAGCTTTGATGTCACCACCACTTAACACACGCGGATCAGATTCACTCGCGGTGTGTGTGTTCCGTTGATGTCGGGCGTTACTATCAGAGTCTATGAAGTTATGTGTTGCGTGAGTACGTTCATTGTTAATAATCGTGTATATATGACTGTCTATGTATAAACTTCTTCTTGTATCTATATACGTTGATGTATTGTGTTTTAGATTACGTGGTGTATTGTTCCATTCGTTATTGTAACACTTCGCACTGTACAACAATACGTTTTCGTTGTTCGGTAAAGCATTAACGAAAGTTCTGCGAGTCTGTTATTAAATGAAAACTGCGAATGATTAACTCAGTTCTTAATAAGCGGTAGCTGAGTAAGATAAAGTACTTGAAAGTTTTTAACCACTGACGTATATTGCATGATTGAGTCACTGCGGATACACTATTACTGAATAACCTGTCAATATTGAAATGCTGTGTTAACCGATTAAAGCACTGCGTAACTGAGTTTCAGAGTCAAACTGATATACGTATATTAACTGAGGTGTATTAAGACTGAGAACTGTGACTGAGAAAAGAATAAGATTGAAAATTTTATGAAGACTGCTCTCTCCGCGTGCCCTATAAACAGTTTTTATTAAGCTTCATTTACCACAATGCAATGTCCTGGCAAACACGCCTTTGGTCAACCATGATAGGTCAGATGAACTCCTACCTTTATGTAGAACTATGGTTCTCTATCTCTGATTCGTTGTTCGCGTTGCTATCATGACGACGGTCCTCTCCACCTGCACCCTGGGAAGATGCCGGATTCTGGTTGGTCATCTGGTATCCCCTCAAGTACATGACGAAAGGGCTCCGTACCTTTTTCTAGACTGTAGAGCAATTCCGCGCCTGTCGATCAAGCTTTTGTCTAAGTATACTCTGGAGGTCTGCTGCTGTTCTCACGCGAACAGTGCGTCGCATTTTGTTATTGTCTGACTATCCATGACCCTATTCCGTCAATTAGCAGGACACTGCGTGTCGTCGTTTCCAAGACGCCACTCCTGTTCCTCGTCATAAATATTAGTTGTCACCAGTAAGATGTCTTCCCGCTGTGGGCACATTCGGTTCTATTCACTAGATATATGCTGTTTGTTCTCATACAGGGTGAGTACCATTGTGTGTGTATTCCTTTTTTTTTTATTGCTGTCACGCTTCAAATCAACCTTACAGCGTGTGCTCGCTACAATTTCTCCGTACCTGGGCCACTGTGCTGCATTTCTTTGTTCAATTTGTTGTGGGCTGTAAATCTCGGTTGAGGCGAGTCTGTCACAGGCGAACCTTACTTCCTAATGTAGTGTTGTGTCAAGCGTACTCGCATTGTTCCTGGCAAGCGTCCAGTTGACACTTCGTTAAGTTGCTTCTTTATTTATTGCTTCTGGCCCGAGTTGGGGTGACTTGGCTGGTGTAACGTACTTTTGATCAAAATTTTAAAAAATTAAAATTTTTGGTCATTACAATACTACAGTACTTTTCGTTTTAACATATTAATATCCGTACGGAAGATGAAAGTTTTATTCAAGGCTATTGAAAAATATAGAGTGAAAATGTAACGGTTGTTATGGTATAAGTATGGGCCTACTGGATAATGTGTAAACGAGATTAGATAACACAAAGGAAATTCTTGAAAAATCGAGCAAGAAGGAGAAAAAGTTGCTTTAAGATACTTCTCCGCAGTTTGTTGGTATTATTCTTTGTGATTTCAACACTGTGACACTGTCAAAGGACATCCGGACGTCTCGGAAACGAAATGGTGTAGAAGAACATTTGGACACCAAGTCATGAGACGTTTGTAATAAACATCAAAACTTCTTTGTTAGCTCGACCTTACAGTTTGGAGTAGAAAATGACAAAGAAAAATATCATGGTCGAGAACTTTTGTCAACGTTCTGAGCTAAACAGATAATCAGTTTTTAGGAAGCTGATTAGTAAGATGCAACAAAAGTCAACAAAAGTCGTCGGGCAGCGTGGTGCGTGAAAACAAGATTACAGGATGTGATATAGCCTATGTATATATAAATCGTGGCGGTTTGCTTCAGTCCCTTTTAGTAGGAGCTAAGTTTCCATATCATTGTTAAAGAAAAGCCGAGCGACAAGTGTAATTAGTTAGTGGAAATGTAAATTGAGCGTGGCACAGTAGTGTTGGCAATTAGTGGTTTGCGGCCGGACTTTTTGCAGTGACCTAATGCGCCTCGCTGCCATCAACTTTACTCACTTGTTACGTGAAAAGTAAGTTTTTCTAGAAAATTAGCGATGGACGAACGAGACGTCGACATCTCTGAGAAAACTTTACAACGTAGTGGTAAGTTGAAACTGTGTTTTTAGGAATTTTTTAGAATTACAAAGTCTTTCATTATGAAGTCTAATGAACTCGCACATGAGGTCTTCCTCCACAAACGGTATGTTAGTGAATTTATTTCTAAATATATCAAGGAGGACTTAAATGGAAGTAAATTGAAACAAATCTGTGTGTGTGTGTGTGTGTGTGTGTGTGTGTGTGTGTGTGTGTGTGTGTGTGTGTGTGTGTGTGTGTGTGTGTGTGTGTGTGTGTGTGTGTGTGTGTGTGTGTGTGTGATACTTTTCATCGTATGTTATTAGTCACGCGGCCGGAGGAATTTGGTTTTTGGGAAACAAGTCAGGTTAAAAGTTTATTTAGCACATCGTGGAAGCATGCGTTTTTCCTTCCATGTTTCATAAGGAAATGTATTGTGATGGCGAAAAAAATCGTGTTCGAGATAAAGGCTGATTCTGATTGTACTACCCTCAAAGCATGAAGAACAGTTTTTGCATATGTGCCTGAGTTGCAGAGAACACTCAAGGCCTATTGATTTTGGTGAAGATCGGTTAAGGGGAAGGGGTAGTTTACCTGCAACGTTTTATGTTTTAACAAGAGTAAAGTACTTAATTCTGATAAATAATGTATCCTGAAAAGAAGGTCATAATAATCCACTGTAGAAAGGTAGATGAAATATCTATAATTAAAAGGGTAGTTGAATAGGGAGGGGGTAATTTTCTATAAATCGAAATGATAGTTGAAGGGGGAGGGGTTATTTTTTTATGTGTACTACGTTATGGGCAACAAAGAAGTAGTTTGTTGTTGAAATTCCTTCCCGGGCTGTTTGGCCGTGGTTTAATGTTTTCTGCAAAACCAGTCGTTTCGGCAGTGCCATCGACTGTCATCATCAGTGAAAATCGAGTGCGCTAACGTAAGGTGGTATACGTTAGTGACCACAGTACTGTAGTTAAGCCTGAAGAAAGACGTGGTTTCTATGGAAATATTTAATTTCGAAAATGATTTTAAATATAAATCTTAGAACATGGAAGTCATGTATCCTTCTCAGTTTTGTTGTACTATAACTACGTATATTCATAATTCAAACACTTTTTGCTACAGTCTGTTTCTTAATGTATGTAATATATTTAATATTTATAATCACTTTACCTCAAGATGTGTTTTCTTCTTACTTGGAACATGTTTCGGAAAGCCTTGTGTTCCCATCTTCAGCCTTCCTGATTTTGAGTCTTGTGAAGTACTTGTGTGTTGGTTGGTTGTTGTTGTGGTTTCCTGTTGGCCTCTGGTACATAAAAAATACACAAAATTCTAATATATACACCACAATCACACACAATACTATCAATTTAAAGTACCAGAGGCCAACAGGAAACCACAACAACAACCAACCAACACACAAGTACTTCACAAGTCTCAAAATCAGAAGGCTGAAGATGGAAACACAAGGTTTCCCAAAACATGTTCCAAATAAGGAGAAAACATCTTGAGGTAAAGTAGTGATTATAAATATTAAATAGAATATATTCGTAAGTACGTACAAAATTATAGTATGAATTAAACGAACTTGTAAAGGTGAATTGTAGTTATCGGTGAGGCTTTCAGTCCGATATCAGTATTAAATCGCTCGAAATATGTAAAACAGTCTAGAATAAGTACTATTCCAAAAAACATCGAGTCGTAGCAGTGTACGAGCTGTGTGAACCGTATAATATTTCCAATATGTTTCTTATTTTCTTCTCCGAATCGTATTTTCTTTCCTTCATTAAAATGAATTTGTTATCATTTTACTTTGGGGGTAGGGGGGGGACTTCTTTCTGATCACCGTTCGCACTCTCCAATCACACACTTGCAATGCACACTTCAAGGACCGGAATCCATACACAACACCAACATACATTAATGTTAAGTTCGGTCCGGATTAGATCGCTTTGTTAACGTTATTCTTTTTTTCTAGCTTTGGGAATCATCTCTTCTGCATGCGTTTGTGGTGTTATTAAGATGTGTTTGTGTAAACGTAACAAGGACGCACACTTAGACCGCATTAGATCTACATAAAAAAGACTGAAAACAGGGAATGTATAATAATACATATCTTTAGTCATGTAGACGTCTATAATTTGTTGAAGTCGCATCTTTAAAAAAAATATATCCAGTGCAGCACGAATATAAACTAATAACAGTAATAATAATAATAATAATAATAATAATAATAATGTACGCGTTCTACTGTGTGTTATTCGTGGTAATTCCACAAGACAGGGGATTGCGAAAGGCAGACTTTCGTAATGCCGTACACAAACGCATTACTACTCAGAGTGCACAGAGGTGTTCAACTTAGTTGTACAGACACGTACTTAGGTCTAGCAGACAGCTTAAAGTTACGTACGTGATGCAAGTTGTATTCACAGCGGCGTTGCATAGTGTTGCGTATACATTTGTCACCTCGCGATGAATGTGCTCGTATTTTCCTAACGCTTTGACGCCGTGTGCTTGGAATTATTCATAATTCGTAATTATTTTCCTATAACGTGACATGTTCGTTACTCGCGTTGTGTTCATTCGAATAAAGCTGTCTGCAGAGCCGATATTAGTAGTTCTTTCTGGTGTATAATCTTTTACCTCTACCATAGACCAATTAAATTCTAAATTAATCTATTTAATTTTATGTTAACTATGAGTACTCAGGGTTGTGATCATGAGACTTACACTGGTAGTCTTCTGTGTAGTAGGCCTAGCCTACTAGCTCTGTGTACCGCCGGTGGTCACTGAATGAACTGCCCTGCTTACCTGGAGGGAGGCTTTCTTATTCGTCCCGCAATAGTCTTCTCTCCGGCCCTGCATCATTAGTTTCTCCACCTGCAATCCTATTTAGGTTATAAATTAATCTTCAACCAGATTGCTCAGGTCAATAGTCTCACTTCGTGAAGGCAACTGTGGAGTTGGAGAGTGGAGAGAACAGTGTACGCTATAAGTCGTCATAAACCGGGCGGCATAGCTCTGTGAAATATGACTGGAAAGACAATCACTGAACTATGGACAGACAGTACAAGGTGGTGGTGATGATGATTATGATAACGATAATTGTGTATTCTTTATCCGTGAATATTAAAGTTACACTGGCTTCTCTAACAGCTAAGCGATAACATATGAAACGTCTGAGAGAGTAGTTTCTGGGCTTCTGTATCATTATCTCAGGGAAATGACAAGTTACACAGATATTCAGGTAGATAATAGGTCTAGTCCTCTGGGCTGAAAAAGATGCTAGTCGAATTCCTCCGTTTGTCAACTTGCAGGTTGAAAACAATTAGTCCAACACTCCACTCTGTTTCTTTCGCAGATAAATTTTTCAGACAACTCCTCACTATTCACATAGGAGAATGTAATGACTACATTCGAATATTATTCTGTTTGCTAAACGATGTATACAAAATATTTCCCGTTGCTACAAAGCAAAAATGTGAATAAATTAATATAAGATTAAATAAAAAAATGTAATGTTGAATTTTCCAACAGCTATCTAGAGTATAGTTCGACCATTTGGGCAACGTTCAACATCAGAGGGTGCCGCATTCATCTGAATCAATTATGGTGGAAACAGATCCAGTGCCTTGGGTTATGAAAACTTTATAAGAATGTGGAATCTGAAGGGGAATGTGGCTGCGTTGCGTTCGGTATTAGAACGTTTTTATTTTAACCAGACGAAATTCAGGACGCACTGATTGAAGACATGATGTCTGTAA
The DNA here is from genome assembly GCA_034769895.1 of Magicicada septendecula. Taxonomy (NCBI): domain Eukaryota; kingdom Metazoa; phylum Arthropoda; class Insecta; order Hemiptera; family Cicadidae; genus Magicicada; species Magicicada septendecula. The sequence continues at coordinate 497,653,718 of CM068367.1, forward strand.
AACATTGAATGACTCACTTGCGGATTACTTGGCGGAAATTGCGTTAGTGAAACTGTAAATTACCACCATGCCTATGGGCATCATCTTCAACTACGTCCGAAAGGACCCTTAATTCTGCGAATCGATTCACGCGAAATTAGGGGCGTTTTAGTAATTCACGCCCAAATATTTTTGTTTGTGCCGGACCAATAAAAATAGTGAACACGTAAACGTTTATGTAATAATAAGAAGCAGTCATATGCAAGATAATTAAACACAAAACATTTTTTAAACTCAGAAAAATGACAAAAGTGTTATGAAATAAAACAACGTTTCAGTTACCAAGAGCGGTAATATATGTTACAGAAGAGTAAATGAGAAGCGAAGTTGTGCATTCACAATCTGAAGACAGAATAAAACTAAATTTAAAAAATATACAAAACCTAAAAAAAATGTACCGTAACAAAATTAAAAAAAAAAGAAAAATCAATTATAAAGATCACAGATGCTGTTCAGATACTGACTTAGCTACTTAAAACGCATTTCTGGTTTATTATTCGATCTTAATCTTAAGCTGCTGAGTGGCGAAACGTCTTTTGTTCATTTTGAGCAATTCATATGGTTTGAGCGATACGAGTTAAATAACATTTTTTAGAAAGAAGTAAAATTTATAATGTCGCTTTTTCAAGATAGCAGGCTAAGAAATGCCTTGATGTATGCACCCAGACCAGCGCATGCGTAACCCGTCGTAAGGAAGCGATTGCTGTCGGCGCTGTCATTCTGTTTTTGCAACTTTGACGGGCGTTACGCTCTACGCTTGTTTGCGCTTTGAATAATTTTTATTTAATTTATAAAACTACAGTTTACAAATTTTGGGGCATTATGCATTTTTAATGTTGGAAATTAAATAGTGTAACAACAAGTACTATATTTAAGGTTTAGGTTTACAACTGCAACACTATAAACCATGTGTAGGCTATGTATGTGATTCAATAAGTGAAAGCGGTCACTCCTGGAGCTTCTCTACTAAAGTAAGCTGCTGCCTGTAGTAGTCCATTCATTTACCGTCACATGAACTGTTCGCAACGGAAACATTCGGGCATTCTTTTTCCGGACAGAATTGATATCTTGACAAACAAAAGTAAATTTATCGATACGTCAAAGCAGATGATTTCATTTTCCATTGTTTAGTAGCTACAAACAAGTGCATAATTTCTGTCACAGTGTCGAGAGTGACTGCACAAAATTACTATTAAAGACAGCATTAATAGTCTAATACACATATAAATTACATAAACTAAGACTTTATTTACCAGAAATAGACTACGGAAATGCTATACATCAGCATATTCATTTTTTAATAGGTATCTTTTTTTTACTGTGAAAGCTGATGTGACTTTTCGTGCGTTCTGGTGGCTGAAAAACTCAGTACCTTTAATAAACCGTAATTATCGATTTACGGTGAGTATTGTTATTAGTGAACAGGAAAGCGTACGGCTGGGACAAGGTCTGAGGGGCGATACGTATTATTTACATAATTCTAGCGCTGTAAGTGCAGGTGCATGCGTCTCGGTAGGTACGCTACCTGAGGCCGTGCGTCCAATGCTCACACCCAGTGGTTTGCCACTCAAAACGGTTCTGTTCAAGATGTTTATTAAAAGACTGTCTGACACGTGCAACTGCCAGTGAGGCAGGTATAGAGAGGCAACAGAACACGTCGAGTGTGACAGAGATATGGAACACAAGATACCCGCGCACAGTTCAACGTATACATGTAGGAAGTCTCTATACAGTCTTGTTCGAAACACACGATTCATACCCGACTTTCTATGTAACTCTCTCTATATCTATCTCCCTCCCCTCTGTTGAACACACAACTAAAAAGCAAACGGATTTGCAAATTATAACTTACTGCAAATAAGATGTTCTTTGTCATAAACGTTTTCAGAATTAATGAATACGAACTATTTGTTACCATCGAAATTTATAAATGTTTAGCAAGGATCGGTCAGTAAGTATAGATAGACACTTGACAATATTTATGGACCTGTAATCATCATCATCAGCAGAATTAACAGATATACAAAACATTCTGGCTGAACTGCAGTTGTTTGACATTGATAATTATTAGTCCTTGTATTTGACACATTTGAGACGTTAATACGTTATTGCAGTTTAATATATTGAAAATATAATGAACGTTTAAGTATAATTACAAATGTAGTTATAATCAATAATAACCAAAATTAATATCGGTAAAAATACATTTCTAAAATACATTAAGCTGAAAACGGAACTTTTGAATATGTAGATTATTAAGCAGATATAGACTTAAGCACATACATACATTGTGTATCTATTGAGTCCATCCCCATAAACGTATGGAATAATGAAATTTAAATTTAAGACGTATTTCACTATCAATAAATACCCATTATCCGACGTATAATTTACTATAGCGCTATGTATCCATGCATGTTCTGTATACATTTATTGTAAATACTAGTATTTCCTTTATCATATATGTACATGACCCGAAAATTAATTGGTACATTTAATTTAAAATATCTAAGTTAAACTACGAATGTCTTGCACAGAAAATCGGATAATGTAAAGTAACAGCTACCACATAACTTGAGGCTATTGTGTGGGTGCATTGTAACATCAAAATTTGCTCTCCGTGTACATATTTAATGAAACGTGAATTTCACTAAAATTGGATTAGGTGTACACTTGTTGATTAATAACCGTACAGAGTAATTCAGTTATATATTAAAACGAACGGCTGTTGAGTTGTTTTAATACTCGATTTCCCTTTCAAACAGTAGGCCTACACATAGGATAATCTGATACCAACATGTTTAATCAATCACTTTGTGAGGTTTTTCCAATCCTTTTACATTATTCTTCCCTACCGTCCACCCCTACTCTCTCTCTCTCTCTCTCTCTCTCTCTCTCTCTCTCTCTCTCTCTCTCTCTCTCTCTCTCTCTCTCTATCACACACACACAGACACACACAGAATAAACACATTTTTTTTATCTTTTTCCATTGGTTGGAAAACATACTTATCTTCTATGGTTTTGGCCGCCGTGACGACTCTTACCGTCCAGACACATTTGGTTGCTGTCATTTTGTTGCTCGGGTTACTGGACTGTACAAAAATGATAGTAACGAGAGTGTCAACCAAATTTCAAACTTCTTTTTTATTTTTTTTGTCAAGCTGCTTTCAAGCTTCGTCGTTGCCCCAGTATGTGACGAAGTTACTATTATCTTGCAGAAAAACGTGCTTCAATGACTTCCGACTACTGGGTCTTTCAGCTACAACCAGTTGTGGCGAGGCATTTGCCGTAATTCTGTAAACTCTGGAAGCCAGTGAGTTTATTGTTAACATTCACTAATGCTCCCTTACATGAATCATAATCAAATAGTTAATTTTATTCAATTTTCTTAAATATAGTATTTCTTCTTATTACATCTCCCGGCGTTTCGCTTGAATTATTTTTTGCATCATCATAAATGTTCTTACACACACACACACGCCGTGTTTATATATACAGGCATTTATAAACATTTAATACACGTCTGAGTGTATATGTACTCAGAAGTGAGTTTGTTTCTGACTCGATAGCATGGTTTGTGTTACCATTTTCTTCTACCTTCGGCCATATTCAACCATTATTCATGATCGTATGGTATTATTGATTTGTGATATTGTAAGCGTACAAAGGACAAATAGGTTTGTATTATGCACATATTTATTTGTGCATCGACAGTACACATACCATATCTCATCAGTTACTTAATTACGATTAAGAAATAATGACGAACTCAAGTATGCCCACAGGTTCGGTGCGTACTAGTCTACTGTACTTTCAACCGTTCCAAACTCTCAAATGCACAGGTCTTATGGTGATCAGTTTTCTCCGTTAATAATTCCGGTTAGAAAAGTATGACGTGGTTTAAAAAGTAAATAATATAAATAACTAAAACGGTAAGAAGTACGCGTCATGTGCCTCCTGAGGGGTATGGGCAGGGCAGGGGAGGATACTGTGTACAGACGTCATGCTGTGTGTGCATTCATTCGGTCAATCAGCAGATTCCAAGTATCTGTATTTCGTAATACTGAAGAACGTTCGGATGAAAGTACTGGTATCTACAGTGTTAATTTCTCTTAGTCAAAACTCGCCCCATCAATAGCATTACCATTATTATTTTGTCACTAGAGTAGTTGTGGCTGCTTGTGATTAATTTATTCCCTCCGTACGTAACCCGTGTTGAATTGTAAAGTAGTAGAATTTCTTTTGTATTCCTCAAAATTGTGGATGTATTCTATGTACACATCTGTTGAATGTATTCATTAGTAAAGAACTTGATACAAACGTGATTATGGAGTGTAATTGGATATATAGAGAGGGTACTCCCACACCGGGGAAATACTTTTCAAAAGAGACATCGAAAGGGACAAAGATACAATAGCGAATCGTCGATGTTGAACAATCGGTTGAAATTCAGTTTACAAGCGGTTAAGATAGAATATCTTGGGAGAATAAAGAACTAAAAGTAGAGATCAAATAAAAAACAATTCGTAAAAATGGAAAAGAGTAGGTTTAAGTGGTCTGATAGACAGAAGAGAGACAAGAAACATGGTTTTGATATTTGGTAAGAATGGAGGATGGTAAACTGGTCTAATCAATCTGGAGCTGTAGAGCAGCTGGTAAGAGCTCTCGGGGCAACCTAGAAACACGAGGAACGAGGGTGTGGCTGGAAGACTTGAAAGACGTGATTTAGAATGGAGAGGTGCTGTTCGGATGGCTGAAGACAGAACAACACTATGGAAGAAAATCTTCCTGCAGTAACTGAGTTGATGTTTCTGACGTATGTATGTGCATTATTGTGGTGATTGTAATACAAGCGTTGGTAATAAGATTACTGTGGTATTATAACGTATGGGTGATGTCTTTACGTGTTATGGTAAAATAATGTACATTTTCCTGTCCATACATTGGTTTTACCGGTATTATTGGAATAAAGATTATAAGAAAGTATTTTGATAGGAGACTACATTATAACCTATTTAGAACTTTGCAAAATCTGTGGCGCCGTGACATATGTGTGTAACCATATTCTCGAAATCGTAAACATGCCTCTAACTAAACGTGTGAGGGGGATATACCATGTGTGGGAAAATTAAATACCAGTTTATGGCTTATTAAAAACGTTAGTTAGTCTTAAATTACTGACTTTATTAGCTCGTAAAACAGCAAGTGACTACAAACGACGGCAGTATAACCTATAGGATTCCCTAGAGGGGCGTAAAACGTAAGTTTTTAGTGTGTTGCGTACCATGTAACTGCATATGCGAAACAAGTTTCATAGAAACAAGACCATCCATCTGTGTCACAGGATAAGGCACATGTTATGCGATTTAATTTCATAATGAATGTTATGAAATACGTACGGAATTTCTTTATAATTTTTCTTTATTTACTACTAGTACTGTGTATTATCCCTTTGCAATTACGTTTAAACTAACGAGCGGTATTTTTTACAACTTGTGGTAACCGGTCATAAATTGTTTCATAATATCATAATTATTTTTATTTCAGAATCTGACGTGAATGGAGTTGATGGTATCAAATATCGTGATGCACATAAAGATAAATTAGTAATCTAGGGACAAAGAATAAAAAAGGTACAGAATGGGTTTTGTAAACGGCGTGTTTGTGTGTGCTGCAACGCGCATACCAAAATAGAAAATTGAAACTTTCATATTCTGTAAGTATTGGACGATTGATTGGATTTTCATTGTTCATTTTGGATTTTATTTAATTTCGCGAGCAATCAATTTGTGTTGAACAGTTCAAGAGCAAATTCGCCAGCAACTGAGTTCTACACGAGTCAGAGTCAGTGTACAGTATTTCTAGAAATAACTAATGAACTCGGTTTTTAAAATAACGAAGTTCAATCTGCAAGCAACACAATGTTATCGTTTGATTTTTATTAAATTTTTCGAACACTGTAACGTGCGAATATTCCATAAAATTTAATAAGATACGCTATTCACTTTTATGAAATTACTTGCAGTTAATGTAAAGTATGTTTGAATAAATTTTCGTGCTAGTAGAAAAAAAAAGAACTTTAGAAACGATTGGATGCACCAAGTGGAGGTTTCGCTCAAACAGTGGTGCTGTACGTCCACCGTCATCTGTGACAAGTGATCGCTCGGTATGGAATGTTTGTTGACCATTACCAAAGAGGGAGTTATCTCTTTGTACTTTTTGGAATTAAACAATAAATAATGCAGAGTTTCAGCTTCCGTTTCGTAAGATTTTATTTCGTATCTTTTAGTGATAGAATAAACTGTCTTAAAAGTTTTTATCTCGAGTTTCCGTACTGAAATTTTATGTAAACATTTCCTGTTCAATGCTTGCGTTTTCTTTTTATAATTACCAAAACTAGTATCCACTAACGTGAAATAAACGCGCTCAGCAAATAATTATTTTTTAATTCTCGGATTTCACTAGTATTTACTCTCGCGTAAATACGGATTCCGACGCGTTTTGTATGCGCGCGCGTGTGCACGAGTGTGAAATGGCATGAACTAATTCAATTTAATACCTCAGTGCTGCGGGCTATGAAGCATTACGCGTAGTTAAAAACGCATCCCAGCCCGTTCGAGTTAATCATAAAATATATGTGCTGTTATCCCCAAGCTGGTGTAAAATAAACAAGAGAGTCGTTGTAGTTGCTTGATGATAACACAGAGAAGCTAATAATTGGCTGTCAGAAACAAGGGCGACTTCACAAGGGCGTAATTAATTCTTGTGTGTTGAACGTCTTAAAACGCGTCAGACAGTAGGCCTACGTGGTGATTCCATCCAAACAACAGGAATGTCAGAGACACGATATACTAATTGTACACACCTACGCAGTGATTTTATGATTTCTTGATCCAGGGTTGTACGAAAATATATAAATACCTACTACTTTTTCTAACAGAATTGTTTACCTATGTGTCGAGTAATAGAAGCCGGATTTCGCCGCGTTTCTCATTGCATTTGAGTTTATGAGCACACAATGCCCGTACTCGTCGATTTTTCAAATTCACAGGTCTCAAGCGTGCTTACGTAATGATCGTTATGCGTTATATCTTCAGATACAAAAAAATAATGGATAAAATGCGTTTTTAAACAAATTAGTTGTATCAGAAGAAAACAGCATTTTTAAAATTTTGTGTTTCTAGTTAGACTTTATATATATAAATAATCTTAGCATTACGTTTTTTTATTAGTCTTTTTTCAAATTTAAATTACGTATTATTATAACAAAAGTTATGTTCGACAATTTACAGTAATTTTTGTTGTAAACAAATTCTTAAAATGCAGAAGTAAAACAAAAGCAACTCTTTTTTTCGCAAAAGTAAATCTTATTTTCCAGGAGTTGTAAATTTTGTTTTGTTGTAATTTTTTTGCTAATACTGTCAAATATCATAAATATTTATTTAATTAATAAAGTTGTGCTAGTAGTTATAATCACAAACAGAAATATTTAGTTTAATTTTTTTTATTAAATTTTAAAATGATTTATTTATTGTATAAATATAATTTGATAGTTATGCTAACATATAATTTTTGCATGTAAGCAATAGTTTATTGGTTTGTGAACCGATGTATATTTTTCTGTAATATGATATACGTAGCTATATATTTTGAATGTGACTAATATATAATACAATAGTTATACAGCGGAATAATGAGTCTTGTTATTTATTTCTTACATTATCTCTTTAGCTTTCAGTTGTTAAGACTTTGATACACTACGATTTAGCGTCATTTTCAGGTTTCGGAACGACCAATAAAAAAATAAAACGCCTGAAAGAGTCCGAAGGTACAGTCATAAGGGATAAGAACCATAAACAGGAGAAGAAGAAGAAGAAAACAATTTGTACGTTTATTGTTTCATCTTGTCGACGGGATTTTAAATAACAATATTCAGCACGTCTGGCAGCGAGTTACCACAATGTGTTCTAAATCTACCGTTTATGTGGTGGCGTCAATAAAACGGTGACAAAAGAAACGTGGAATGGCTTTAGCAAAGGGATGAGGTAGACCGTATGAGAGAGCAGAACAGTTACCTAAGTTAATAATATAGTGGATGTGACACAGATAGAATTGGGCAACGCCTTCTATTATACGCTACTTTGCGCTAATAGTTTTCCGATTCACAAGGCCGTGCGGCACACACTCCTCCACCATTTTGTAACTTCGCATCAGCATCGTTCCCATGAAGGCTGTCTGAATGCATCCACACACGTGTAATGTAGACCGCCGCACTTACTGTCATATTACCATATTTCTACCTAGTACAGTCGTATGTTATAATGACTATGCAGTTACGATGTATTGATCCTGCCATGGACGACTCTTGTATAAATCCTGAGATTGTCAAATAAATTATTTTGATTTGTGAATGACAATTTTAGTTATTGATTTATTTTTTTGAATACTATTTAATGTTTTTGATGAATGCCGTTAAGTGTTTATTAGCTATTTTTCAAATTGAGATTGCTTATTATTAAAGTAAAGTTACTCGACAACTTACAATGGTGTTCAAAGCAATGGAAGTTTTGTTTTAATGGAGTTTTTTCATATTTTTGGTAACGTTCTCAAATAATGTAAACATTTAGTAAACAGATCATTAATTTTAAAGTTCTCCATTTGTTGTATGTTGGTTTGTTACTGAAACACACATCTGAGACATGATAACTGTAATACGATAAACGTATATCGTATGTATCTGTATATCGATTATGAGTAACGTAATAGCAGCCTAATGGCTCCTTTTTTCCCGTCCAAGAAGTCTAGGCGTTAGGCAGGGTAGGCTGCCCGTTTGGCATACAAGTACGCTAGTTATATCACCACGATTCAGCCGCACATTGTTACGGCAGGATATTATCCTAGGTTCTCATTTCCACAGACTGAGTCGACCGGGGGGGGGGGGGGGCTGAAGAACACACCTTGATTTTATTGTGCGTCCGGTAATCGAAGCCGGGACCACTAGATTAGTAGCCAGACTCCGTACACATTGGTACCAATACCTAAAGTTCTTTAGGTATCAGTAATACACAAATACACACTGAAATAGTGAGTCGTTGGTAACTGTACTGGTCTGGACTTCTGTTAATTAAAAATTTGTAATGGTATGAATTTATTTTACTTAACGAGTTTGAAACAAAGACGTTTATTAGAAATACTTTTAGTAAACGCTACAAAACAATTAAAGCTTCTTTTATAAATACATATATCTTCACAATTTTCTTGTTTTATAATTTTAATAATAAATAACATTTTTTATTTTCCACAAAAATATATTTTTTATATAATTTATTTTATACTGTTTCGACAGTATTTCTTACTGTTATCCTAAGTTAATAAATAAACAGTGTTGAAACAGTGTAAAACAAATTATATAAAAAGATATTGTCTTCTTGAAAATAAAAGAATCATTTATTATACACTGTTATATCCACTATCACATTTCAGCGGAGATAGCCAAATAATATAAGAGAAAGACCTACTGCCATTCGAAGACGACCGAGAGTTGCTTCGAGCCCACTTACTTCACTTAAAATTATCTTGTGGTAATCCACCAACCTCTGTGATAGGTATACCCTGACCCCTTCAAAGAATAAATAAGTGAAGTGTTAAAGGAGTGAATTAAGGAGTCTTTACGCGACGCACGCAAATAGTGTGCTGTCGATTTGTAATGAAATTAATGCAGATTTCAGCGACGGTACAGTGACAGTGTAATGGTGCAGAAAGATTACGCTGAATACAAACGGTGTCTGAGCAGCAGGAGCCGTCAGAGTACGAGCGTCATAATCATTATTATCATCGCTGTCGACGTTACAGATTAAGCCGTTGGTTTATTTTGGCTCTGTCTCCCCCCGCATATGTGAGGGAGCTTGTATTTCGTAGCAACGGGGTTGTACTATGCTAGTCTCCCGGGGATTAGTGTATTCGGTACTCTCATTAGGTTTCCCTTTCATACCACATCTGTGGCAAATTATCTTAATTAAGGTTAATATCTTCACCTTGTTCTCAATTTACTTGGGCTTAATTGAGTTCTGCTCCATATGATGGTATACTGCTTTTAACTAGAGAAGCTTTTTTCAGTATTTTTGTTTTAATTTAATTTCATCATTCTATCAGTGGCAGCTGGTGGTTCCAGTTTTGGTGGTTGCAGTAGTTTGATGGGAGGGGGCAGGTTCAAAGAACACATTTAAACAGTTGGCAGACCTACACATCTGCATCATACATAGTGATGTCATATGGAAAAACAGAAAGTTACTGTTTTCCCTATAAAGAGAGCTGCCATTGATAATGCTATGACCTCACTTCTATAGGTATATCTACGTGTGGCAGATTCCATGTTCCCACGTACTCGTGAATGGTTGCTAAAAACATCGCCAACTAACTTTGCAGTAACCACATACTAAATATGCAGCGAAAGGTGAACTACGCGAGGTTTGAAAGCACACAGAATTACAAACTCCAAAAAAGTACACCTTAGCACTAAACAAAGAAAAACGTAATACTTAACATACATTAATTAATACACTTCTTAATACAAGTTATTAGAAAGAATAATAATTATCACTATGTAAGATATCCGTGTTTTAGGTAGGCCTACGACTTCTTTAACTTATGAAGTAAAATTAATGTTTAAAATAATTTGTCGATTGTAAGTAATATAAACTAGAAAATTTATAAATTCCGTCCTGAACACAAATAGATATTACTCAGATCGTTTTATAGTCATCTGAGGTATCGTGTATATCGTATCGTACTTTGGTTTTCGTACAGCCTGATAAACAACGTGGGTTGAAAGAGCAACTTATTCATAGGCCTAACGTAAGAATTAAACGTAGGCCTACTCAATTAAGAAAGGCAATTAACATTTTAAAAATAAAATAAAACAACAATACAGTAATGTTAGGTATTATTTTCGATTAGTTGTTTAGACCAAGTATTTTACAATAATTTTGTATTAAATTTTAAAATAATTTTGAACCAGAAATCATTAACTCCCATTTAATTTTTGTTTTATATTAAAACGTTTCGTGATATTTCGAGGAAGAACTCCAGTTACTTACTTGGATGTGCCCCTGGCTTAATTATGTACAAGGACACGGAACTACACGTAACACGTATAGGATAAGGCTCCCAACAAGAATCTTCCCAAGGTGACAGGCAAGGAGGTTCCCTGGTCACATGTACTGCTACTTGCTAGATGAGGGACGTAGCCAAAGCAATGAGACATAATAGCTTGCTGGAGTTGATACCCGTGTGTTGATCGATTTGCTCCTTAAACGATTTCGATTTCTGCGTGTATTGGACTCAGTTGAAGCCCTGCGATGGAATACGTTAAACAACAAATTGTGCTAACTTGGCATTGCAGATGATGAAGATTGGTCCTGTATCTGTGACGAACGTATTTCCACCTTATCACAAAGTCTCAGCCGGTCAGCTATAGCCAATAAGTGTCTGATATTAACACGCGCGCACACAGTTTCGGTGGGTGTGATGCAGGTAGTGGGAGGGATCGTTACGGATGTTACAAGCGCTCCCTCGTGTAATCGTAAATAATTTACTTACGTAACGACGGATTAGAGTTTATATACCTATGCCGGCAGTATCGTACCAACTTTATGGCTTCCTTGTTACATCGTACCCACCTACATCTGCCGTTTCCTTATAACAGCAGTTCTACATTGCCAAATACCGCCTCCTGCTGCTGCCGCTGTTGCCTCGCTTTCGCCCCGCAGGTGAACAACACTTTATAAATCTGTAATTGGTTAATTTACACCTTTGTTTATTGTTATCTTACAAGATGCTGACGAGTGTTTTTTTTATGTCGACAAAATAAATATTTGAGTTGTTTGTAAATATTTTACCCATTATAAACAGTTAAAATAGTCTATACACTTGTAATAGTTAATTAATTATGTTATACTTTCTTACATGTGTTACAAAATATAATCATTTTATGAGAGACAGAGTGGCAAGGGATAGGAGTTTAAACTGACGTCAAAAACATGTCTGCCAGTGCGAATATATTCCCTTATGTGACATACCATAAAGCCTATAACTTTCAGTACTGCAATATAAAGTATATTTAATTAGTTAATTTTGATAAATACATTTCACTCCTAACTTTCACAAGTTCCGTCATTAAAAGCAACAACACTATTTTTGGTAGTTCCACGGATTTTATTTTTGTGTTAATAATAGTACTCGTTGTTTCCTTGCTATTGTCTATTTAATAAATATGATGTTTACTTTTTTATTAAATAAATATATTTAATAAATAAATATATACATATGTAACACACATATACACATGTATAAAACGGTTTTTTAACTTTTGTAATATAAAACACTTTATCCCGGTAGTCGAAAAGTGGAAAGTGTAAATTTATGTATTACTCTTTATTTTTATTAGCACCAAAATGATGATGCTCACTGCATGAGCCACCTACTGCATTTCTTCTGTGTTTAGCAACTGAAGAATGGGCGAAACATTAGGTGTCATTAAATATAAAACGCGCGTTAATTAGTTTTGTTGCTTTAGTGATAAACCATAATGGTAAATAATAGGCCTAATACACTCCATACGTACATCCTGCAATATATATTATTATAATAAAAAATTAGGCCTAACGTGGAATTAATTTACTTCATTAAATTCATTGTAAGTTTTAATTCAAAGTGAACGAAAATTCCGTTAAATCAATATAGTTATTTAAAAAAATATATAGACATATAATCTTAAAATATATAAGTTATACAGCAATATATAAATATTCATTTACGAATTGCTGTCATCAGTGTAATATTTATTAAGGAATATTGTCTCGATATATTACTAAACATAATGTCATTTTACTGTATCATGAATTATTAAAAATTGTAAAACGGGTTGTGCTAAAGTACAAACATCGACAGCGGTTTTTTCGTACTAATAAACAATCTGTTATTTAAAATATTATTCCAACACAAAAAATTGTAAACTTACATGTAATAAATATATTTTTTTAAAGTTATTTTTTTTCGTACGCCGAGATGTTAAATTAGCATATGTGTGAAAACACGTTACTCGTATTCATATAATATACTCGTATTTAATAATTACAGTAGTTACATGTTTTCTTTGGCATTATTTTTATCTTTTCATATGTTTTATATGCACTCATACGCTCTCTCTCTCTCTCTCTCTATCTCTCTCTCTCACACACACACACACACCCGCACGCGCGCACGCACGCACACACACACAGTCCTTAAGAATGTGTTTTTGTGTGTGCGCTCACACACATTTCTATATAAATAATTGACCGAGCGAAGAGAGTTATCAGTTTTAACTCGACCGTGTGGTATTCGTTTGTCTGTCGTTCTACCTGTCTGTCTGTCTTTCTGTCTCTCTATTTGTTCTGTTTGGGGGATGTCTCACTTTCACTTTTGAGCGCGTCAACCGATTTTCGTAAAACTTGGCAGCGTGTCCATAGTTTTAGTTTACAAAACCTTATTGTTTTTTAGAATGATACCCAAAAAAATATAGGGCTCTGGGCAAAAATGTGAGGGGATTCAAATTATGAAAAATCCCAGAAGTACATGTGGGGTGTGTGGGACATCAAATTAAAGGAAATCAAATATCAAAATTTTCGGACGCCGGATGCGAAAAAGTGGGTGAAAATTTTGATAAAATCGTAAAAATGTGGCATATCAAATTAAAGATTATTTCAACTAAAATATTAATGTAGTGTTAAGTTTTGGAAGTTTCAAAATGGTGGTACGCCAAGACCCAAAAAGTGGGAAAAGTTTGATAAAATCGCAAATTTCACGTGGAATATCCAATGAAAGAGAATTTTAACCAGTATCTGAATGTAGTGTACAGTTTTGGAAATTAAAATTTTTTTAACAGAGGGCCAAAAATGAAATAAAAAATTTGAGAAATTGTAAAAATTCAGCTGGGGGTCAGACTAGAGGGAATGTTAAACATAATTCCGATTGTTTGGTATTTCTAGCGTTTATTGTACGGTTACTCTACAATTGTTACTTTACTAAACAAAAAGGAGGGCAATAGGGATTTTCATAATTTCTATGATAATTGAAAAACTATCTAATATCAAAATTTACCGAATAATAAATAGTGAGCGAGTTTTGCAGCTTAGGGAGAACACTTGTGTAAAAGTATATTTTGTGTATGAGGTATATTATAATCATATAAATTGAACAGTGATTCTTAGATTGGTAGATATAAATTGACAATGTACAGTTTTAGTAAACACCATTATCCATACTGCACACAATCCTTACCCTCTGGAACTATTACTTGAGATCACGGTTGCTGACTAGAGGGTAATGACACAATTCAGGAGCAGAATAAAAATACAATACTTAATTACGCACTATTCACAGTAAAGAACAACAGTCGCTATAGAATTACAATTTATATAATCCCAGTTAAAAACCAACAATTGTAAAGCCTGTCACTTCGCACTTATCACAAATTCCCACAAGCTAATCGCTTCAAGACAGTCGACTGGGCCTTATTTCCGTCTGTATTTATAAAAGTTTGCGATTCTGCACGAAAGAATCTTGGTCACACCAGATTTCACTCGATTATTCTGCAACCTTCTACAATGATCTTGAACATCCTACTCACGTTTATGCGGTTCCTACTACTCATCAGATTATCAGTTAATACGGCACCACGTTCCATTACATAATCGACATAATTTCTACGTTTCTAGTTTTTTATTTAATTTATAAATTATTATTGTTATTATTTTGATCGACCAGGCCAATATACACATTTTTAGATATATTTATGAATATTCTGATATTGTTCAATATAGTTTCTTCTGCAAGTAGTGTATTGCGTTTTTGTTGTTTCAATACCTGACGCACGTTTCACTGAACAATATCAGCATCATCAGAGAGTTGTAAGTAAATCAATAACAATGATTGAACAATATCAGCATCATCAGAGAGTTGTAAGTAAATCAATAACAATGATTGAACAATATCAGAATATTATACAATTGCAAGAAACTTTGAGTTACGTATATAGAAAATGATGGATGTATTTATTAATATAACATTAGGCCTACAAGATTAAACGAACAGAAATTTTATGTAATTATTAAAAACTGCTTATTTACGTGTATGTAATAATTCAGTTCGTACTATCCAGTTATTATCTTCTTCTTTTTTCGATTTTGTTCGACTGTGGACCACGCTGACCACGACTGTGGACTTCCAGTATTCTTTCATCCTTTCACTACGTTCCATTTTTCCTTTCTTCTGTCCAGGTAGTTTTTATTTGTCGCTTCTCTTTTTAGTGAAAACCCCTAAATTGTCGAACCTTTCTCCTAAAGATTCCCCTGTTCAAAAATCGCCTTTATTAAGCACCATTTATGTGCGATTCTTTTTTACTTCTGTGAACCAACAGATTTGTGTTTTGGGGTTTTTATCGACATGGTCGAATATTCTTCATGTCACTCTTTCTGGGTTAAATCCAATTGTTGTATCAATTATTATCGGATTGTTAAATTAAATACGATAAATTCTTCTACACTTGTGTTAAACAAATCAAATTTTATTATCACATACGTATTATTTTCTGAACTACAGTTTGATGAAGTGTGGCCTAGCTAGAGCAGTTGTAACAGTTTCGCGAGTAACTTTGTTCCATTGCACGGTAAGGGCTGGTTGTGACGCCATTGGATTACATGTAACTGCACGAGTGGCTGCAGTTAACGAGTTTGTTGACTGTTAATTACTGCAGCTCTGCGCTATTACAGTTTACGTGCGAACAAACACTTGTCGCTAACGTAACGTACCGTATGTTCAGCAAGAAAGTAACAAGTGCGGTAGAATTTCATTATACTGTAGGTCGGTCTGGTTTCGACGTGATGTCGATACTGGCTCAACCGATGATTTATTGTAAACTAAATCACAACGCAAACGGAGAGTTCTGTTTACACGAAACTACACTCTTTGCTTTGAGAAAAGTACGGTATCAAGTTTTGTAGTATGTTACAAAAAGATAACGGGTCTGTAAATGCGAAGATTTGGGTTATGTTTATTGATTGGCATGCAGTATTTTTCTGGACTTCTAAATTCCTGAACCATCTCAAAGCTATTAACCAACCAGAGAATATTTTTTAAGAACTATTAATTAACTTTCGAAACCTGCAAAATCCAACAAATTATGAAGTGTTGATTTAATTATTAGTAACTGATCAGCAGAGTTGCTTTTTAACTATATAATGACTATTCATCGTTTATATTAACACAGTGGGGGGGGGGATTCTAGGATAGAAGTTGGGTGGCGATTTGGGGGGGGGGATGCGCCAGAAAGGCTAAGTTTTCTTACATTGTAGATGTTTGTAATATGTTCTAGGATTCCTATTGTATCTTATAATATGCCTACATAATTTGAAGTAATTTAAAACGAAGGATAAGTGGGATGACTTTTTGTATTTTAAAATATAGTTTCAAAAATAATTTTAAATTGTTTACATTTACTGAGAAGATGCTGAGTTAAAAGCTTCAGGATTATAAAACTTTTCCTACTTTAAACATGCGTCTATTAAAAAATATGCTTGGCTTGCAAGTAATAGGTTATTGATAGCTAGGGCGGCATTTTATAGTAGTGGAGCGTTTCTCGTTATTCTAATTTAACACAACAGCACTGAATAAAACTTCCTAACATTCAATGGAGGAGGGTGTCTGAATCGTTTCCTTTTTTTGGCCCGGGAAACACGGATATAGCTCCCTTGGTCAGAAGGATAACGATCACCATCAAAGCCACCGTTATCAACGGTAATTCACTTTTTATCTCTCATCGGTGTACGAGTTGTAAGTATTTACGTGTTGATGTGTTTGTGCACACCATTAACCAATGGGTACACAGACAGCAAAATGACGGCGATTTGATGGGTCAGCTTCGTTGAAAGTGACATGTTGACGATGATGAATACTAATTGTCGAAACAGCGGTAATGTGGATTCAAAACTGTAATGTTTTGTAGACACAAAACTGTAATCTCATCCTACTGACGGTGTAATCTGATTGGTAAACAGAGACAGTGCCGGTTCGCGTAATTACGACCACATTATTACATCAAAGGTTTTCTAGATTTCCCGAGGGAGTTGGAACTACGCTAGTTCACATGGCAGTGAACGTCATCATCACCGATTGTTTGCATCATGTCAGTTTTCCATGCTACTGCCAAAACCTTTTCTTGTACTTTCTGCCCTCAAGATATCTGTTGTTTTAATCGCGTAGTACGTAGTTAACAAGTGCTCGCAGATGCCCTGTTCCACAGACTGTTTCCTCCTTGTCAGTACTCAGCAGCCCGTCTCGTGACGTACGCCTTATTTATCTATCATCCTTGCAACATTTTTCTCTAACATCATACTGTATTTCGAACGAGTGTATTCTTCGATTCCACAGTTGTTTTATAACTCTAATAAAGTACAGTACTACAATTCAAAGCTCGTTTCATATTTTTTGCACACTACCCAAGTGAGATCATCTAAAACAGAAGCCATATGAGCTATCGGCAGCATGGTGTAACGCTGAACAGGTGGTACTCTGTTACGTACTCGCCCACGATCACTTATGTTATTTGTCATTTACGGTTAGCCAAGAATTGCATGTTCTTAAAATACCGCAAACCGATTGTTTAGTATGAGTTCCGCTTCAACTAAAAATTATTTATCTTGACAAATTCAATTAATCCGTAACGGCTTTCGTCATTTAAAAGTGCTTCAAAACTTTGTCACAATATTTCGACGGGTCTGGCAGGGAACCGATATAATGAGAAGTAAATGAATACAATGTCTTCATTCAGTTGATTTGATTCGCCATTGGAGAAGTATCGTAGAGTAGGCCTACATAAAGAGGACGGAAACTATTGATTGAGAATTTCCTATAGTTTCACAATGTTCACACGTTTGTCCCTGCCTACGTTTCCTCCCCAACGTTGGGAATACCGGAACTGTTATTTTTACAGATACATCCTGTGTGAATGCACATTTAATGGATGCCACTTAACGAGTGCCGGCAGTTTCCACACTTAACGCTGGTAACCTATTGTCTGTGTGGTTTTTTCTTGTTACGTTTCCTGTGTACCACTTCGAACAGTTTCAGTTAATTGTGATGATCCACTAGAAACGTTTCAGGTAATCATAAAATTGGCTGTTTTCAAAATATTTTTTAAGATCACATTTATGGTTGCGACTCGTTTACGGTCGCTGCTAAATATTTTACGGCTATGAACACATTGTAAACATAAATCTAATTCCATGCGTATAAATTTTATAGTAATTTTTTGAGTCCAAAGTTAAAGGCCAAGTAGCAGAAGGAAATTAAGTTATTTGTTATATTTGAGATATATAGGCTATATTTTTACACTGAAATTTCTTAAATTTAACTTTGTTGTTCTCATTCCCAATGACACGATTAACTGAAACATTTTAGAGACATAACCTACAGCTTTAGAAATATAGGATAGTAATAAGAAAACAATGTTAGAAAAATAAGGATTAGGTACATTCCCTTGATCTGTTGAAGAATTTAAACATTTTTGTTTCCTTCTTCTTAATGTCTGAACAGCTGAATGAATTTAACAAAAAATAATCGTTTTTATATAAATAAGGTTATATTTTCCATGTTTTTATCTCCAATGGAGTAGTCCCACCTGCAAATTAAAAAAAAATGGAAAACTCTTGGGAGCAATTTTTTTGCTTAACATATTTTGGATACACAAGAGCGACTACCTTTCAGTTTTCTAATAATCACATAAAATCTCAAGTACTGCATACTTTTACAAAGAAATTCAGATAGGCCTACATACTGCTTAGCTGATGACAAGCCCGCGATGCACAATTCAAAATAAAAGAAAAAGAAAACTGAGTGTTAGATGAAGCTTTTGTAAGCTTATGTTTTTGCCATATTAAAATTTATAAAATGGCTTCATGAAAAAAATGTATATTCCCTGTTCGGCGTATAAAACACGAGTGAGTAGTCGACTAATCTTGTTTTGTGAGAAATCATGTTTTGTGTCTGCCTATTTAATAATTTTGCCTGAAATTTGTCACATAAATTCATCGCCGTTTTCCTTTATTTTTCATAAGTATTCATACAGTGCATTTATAGTTATCTGTGTGGGTTTTTAAAATTGTGTACGCCATTTAAAGAGTTGTAACGTAAGTAGATTTTTAGACAAATTCAAATTGTGGCTTTTGTTTTGATCTTACACGTTGAAGACGAGATAGCAAAAAAACAAATATGCAGGAGGAACAATAGTAGGCCTAACCACTTTTTTCAATAAATTTAACAACATGGATTCCATTTGTGGGAAACGGTAGAAAAATCAGAGGCGAATTTTCAGCTGGCCTCAGCTTATATTCAGAAAATATGCTCATCCCAGAAAATTCTCTGTACCAGAAATTTTCAGGTATGCATACTCCACTAATAATATTTTTTTTAACTGCAGTTGATTCAATATTACTACTCATAAAAATGATTAATTCGAACAATTATTTATTCAGAGCATTGTACATTTTAACAATTTTGCTGTAGGCCTACATCCATATGATAATAATTCTCCGGATCAACAGTATTGTAATCAACGCCTGTTAATAATTAATATCCTTTAATATTTTATACCAGCTTGATTATCCGTGTCCGGGCTATTTCCAACTTAGCAGCACTGGTACTTTATACATATCAGCAAAACTTGTATAAAAGTTACAGTTGTTATAAATAATTAGTTAGAAAATTTGTAACTAAAATTTAAGAAAATATAAGAGATATAAGAAAGTATAAGAAAATAATGGTAAAAGCAACATATCTTCAAACAATGCAGGAGCATTACTGAGAAAATTGTATATTTTTTTATATACACCCAACTAACGTAGTAATTCAGATGGTATGATTTTATTTGCAACTTATGTTTTATGATTATTATGATGTGCTATAATAATTATACCTTATAATTGTTAAAATGGCATTTATTAATTTGTTATCAGATATAATATAATATCAGATATAATATCAGTATAATACGAGTTTAAATTTCTAGTAGGCCTACAATTGTTATATTATGAAAAAGTGTAATATACGTAACTTTTGTGTCTAAAAACATGTAATTGTATTGTACGCATTGATTAAGGAGAGACAAATTTTTTTCCTATGTGTGCTACACAAACTCAACTCGCAGGGACTAGCTATATTCATAACGTTATGTTCAATATGAATACTTACGCAGATTATTTAATAATAATAAACATCATCCGAAAGTAACAACGTTATAAAAGTTAACGCTTGCAAAATAAAATTATTATATTTATAATTGTACGCGCTCGCGTGTGTGAGTTTAATAATTAAATTAGAAATAGTGATAATAATAATAATTGTTAGCAAAATTATAAACTAACTTTGTAATAAGAAATCATACTTTGATCCTCTGTACATGTATGATAAACACCCGAAGACAATTAAAAAAAAGCGCAAAAGATGCAAAACTACTGTGGAGAAACAATCGATAATTACTATAGGTATAACCATTATAAACAATCAAGCAAATAAATGTTCCATCTACATTGAGTGAATGAATGAACCCTGTCCACTGAGTTAATGGAAATCTGTCCATCATCAAGTGCTGTGGTTGTATTAAATTAATCAATACGCTCTGAACAGCATAAACAGCTACTCCTAAGTCGCTTATTTAGAGAAGCTCAAGTGATTCAAGAAAAAATAAGATAACGAAAAGAATATTATCTAAACAATTCCAATCAAAGTCGTTATCTTGTGTAAACAATTTAATATTATTTAGGCCTACCCCATAAACAGTACACATTCTTTAGATATTATGGTGTATACAAAATATACGAAGTGTAACAGATGTTTGTTAACAGTTAAAAAAATATCAATAAACAATAACGCAAATCATTGTAACAGAATGATTTTAATTTAAAAAATGTTTGAAAACGTAGATTAATATCGTAGAAATATTTATAAATGTGTATAGACGTATTGGATTTATTGTTTATAATAAGGAATGTAGCATCTAAAATATGTAGAATGTAATTTAGATCACACGACTCTGGAGAGACTACTGGAGTCTCTCATCTCTGTATAAACAAAGTATTATATTGTGTTATGAATGTATCCAAGTAACTAACAGCGTAACAAATCATTCTTCAACTGTGATGAGGAAGGTACATTTCTTTGTCAGATAAGATTCATCCTTTGAGAATGTTTAATTAACATGTTTCAAATTCATACCTGCGTATGGAATAACCTGTATGTGAAATTCTTGCGTATACAAAGCTCCTGTAGCATGATGCATAAACACTTTTCCGAAGCGTACCGTTATCTTGCTGAGTTCCTGGTGCCACAAAATCAATAAAGACAGTTTAGTCTGTAAAATAGCATGACTCCGAGTACAACAAAGCACACACGACGGAATCTTAAGAATAATTTATTAATGAACACATAACAAATACACTTTTTTACTAGGGAGGCTATACGGCCGGAGTCATTACTTAAAAGATTAATAATTTCTGGGCTGTTAGGCCGTGTCGATTGCTTACTGGTGTTGTCATAACTAATCGTTTCGGCCACCCACCGGAGGCCTTCTTCAGTAGTACAATAAAATATATAGCTCCTCGCGTGATGGTAGGCCGAACGTAACCAAATACCGGAGGAAACGAGATAGACTACCGTGGCTTATCATAGGTTATGTAGCGAATCAACAAAGATAAATAAACGATGGGTGACCAAAACGTTTAGTTGTGATAACTCTAGTAAACAATCGACCACAGCCCAACAACCCGGAAATTGTTAATCCTTTAAGTACATTTTTTACTTTAGTATATTCATAATATTAGTTTAGAGGTTTTACCAGTCCTTTTGGCAGTAGGCCTAGTAATTATTAACTTTACACAGGTATAGTCGATTCTGTATAGTCAGGTTAGCTGCACCTATGATTGCTATGCGAGCAGATGAGCTGATTTTTACGTTGTAGAAATACTAGCACATATAAGGTACCAGCACTCCTTAGTTACTTCAGAAATTCTCTGAAAGACTCTAAAAAATCGTACGGAAAAGTGGAAGACCTGCACTGAAACAAAAATATGAGGTTTGATGAAAAAGTTCCTGCAATTTTTTTAATTTCCCGCGCTGTTAGTGTGTGAATAAAAACTGTTTTTATGTGTAAAAAATTGATTAAATTATGTGCAAAGAATTAGCTAAACTGCGATTTCTTGGTAAAGGCATCTGGGCAACCTGTTTTACAAATCGTAAAAAGCTTCAAAGACTCTAATGAATGGGTTGAAGATCGTGATAGTGAGATGAAAATTGTTGTTCTGTAAGCCATGACTTTTCATAATTAGATGCAGTGATAAATAAGAATACTATTTGAGTAGTTTATGCCATTTTCGTAACAAAATAGCCAGATTTACGAAAGGAAAATTCATGGAATTTTTACCCTGATAATGCACTAGGACGCACGCCATTGCTTGTTCAGTATTTTAGGAAAAAATATCGTATGACAACGCAACTGCTGTATATGTGAGAATGAGAGCTTTCCTCTTCCCAATAATGAAAGTGCCATAAAAGGACAAAGTTTCACAATTGTTGAAGATGTGAAACAAAAATCGCTGAGCGAGGTCAAGGCTATACCAAAAAGTGCATTTTAGGAATGTTTTGAAGACTGAAGGAAACGTTGACATAATCGTGTTATATCTGATTGTATAAATGTAGACGAATCAAGGCATTTAATTTTTCAAATAAACAAAAATTGCACGAACCTTTTTGTCTAAACGTCGTATACGTAAAAGGAATGATCAAATATAAGAGTTGCAAACTGGCGACCGAGAAGCTCACGCATTATGGAAGTTGAAAACGGTTGAATTTTAAGGTGGAAATTCTGCCGAAGAAGATTAGAAACTAAGAGGTGTTAAGAAGTCGACATCTACTCGGACAACTCAGTCCATAATGACAGTGCTACGATGGAAATTCTCTGTGTCGTGCAGACTCGTGCATAGAAATCGTCATGCGTTAGAGCGTGAATGACAAAACAAGTCAGACGTGCACAAAAGTGCTAATCTCGTACTTACGTAAGGTGCATTATCTGTCATTATAACGTACTTCTTCGTGCTCAAGGGATTGTTTCATTTCTTATAGCCAGCGTTCGTGAACCACCCAAACGTCCTTCAAATTACTTGTCCTGCGAATGTGTTGATCAGTCCGTCTACTTTTGTGACCGAAATATTTCCTTTTCCTGAATTATTATTATTATTTCCATTGTCTATATGATAGTATAAAAACACTTAATTCGAACTGCTTTTCATCGCAGTCCTCTGACACACGGCCGTTTCTTAATAAAACCTCCGGCTGTTCTCTTTTTGAAACCAATTCACATTTATTTAATCCGATAGAATTATTTTATACGTGAAGCAGGTATCACTATTATGCATATTAGGGATAATGTGATCGAGAATGGTCTATACCTGCTCCATCTGCATGTGAACGGGTCTACACCTTAGTTGCCTGCATGACTGGTGGATTATGTTAGTTAAGAATAGTTTCACCAGTCTGTTTTTATCGGACATGAATTTTGTTTAAGCCTGTGTGCGGTAGGGTTTTTAGTGTTGTGAGACTTATCAGACAATGCGAATGCTACTACTCGCGATAAGTAAACGAATCAAGTACAGTGACACAGACCTTACTGGTGGAAAAATAAATTTTTTGGGAAACATCTGCTGAAACACTCAGTAGAATCTTTCGGAAGGAAAAGATATAAATTTGGCCATATCACTTTTTTGAGGTAACTGCAAATTGTTAAATTTAGCTGTCCCGGAACGTGAAGGAATCGTATTTATGGACAACATCGTTATTAAATTAAAATCTATATCTCGTTAAACATTCTATACTAAAACAACATACACAGCATATGCAATATTGGTTAACGTAAAATGTCTCTTACGCTCAATGAAGGTATCTAAAATTGAATGGTATGAGTATTGCCCACTGAAGTGCTTGTGGCGATACAGGAATGTCAACATTAACTTAAATTATTTGGTAAAATTGTATTACGAAATATTACAATATAGATTATACTTTTTTTGCATCGGCCATCTAAGGACCACATGCCAATTTTAATTCTTTATTCTTTCCTTTTTCTCCAATATTCTTCCATATTTTCACTGTGTCTCTTCTTCCTGTCTTCAGTCCACTTTGAACCAGCGTTTTTCTCTCTCCTACCCTGGACTCCTTCCATTTTTAACACTTTTTCCCGAAAAACTTCTCTTTTAATTGCTTCTTCTGCGTGTATATTATTTTTTTCTAAATTCTTTTGGACTTCTTTAATCCAACTTGATGTTGACTTCTTTCCCCACAGATATTTAAAGATCTGCTTTGTTAACCTGTTGTCGTCCATTTTATATAAATGTCCAAAAAATAATAGTCTTCTTTTTCTCTTTGTTTCTGTTATATTTTCTGTACTTTGATATATTTCATCATTACTTCTTAATTTTCAACCTTCTGAAGTTTTTCGTGGGCCTAATATTTTCCTAATAATTCGTCTTTCCAATATTTGTAGTCTGTCTAAATTATAATTCAATGCTAGACATTCACTTGCATATAGGCATTCTGGCTTCATTACTGTACTGTAATACCTTATTTTCGCATTTTTAGATATGTACTTTTTATTGTAATCCATATACCATATGTCCTTTCCATCTTATGAATCCTTTCTTCTATAGCAGATTTTTCCAAACCATTCTCTTGAATTATTTCACCTAGACACTTAAATATTCGAACCCTCTCTATTAGACCAATATCTGTTACCAGGAATTTTGGCGCATTTTTAATGTTCATGAGAAATTTGTTTTTTTTCTGCAGAAATTCTTAAACCTGTTCTACCGGCTATGTCCTCTAAAAAATTAACTTGTGTTACTGCAGATGTCAGATGTTCAGAAAGTATAGCAAAGTCATCTGCGAATGCCAAACAGTTTAAAGTATAGATTATACTTTATTATTATAATATTTTATAATTGTATATTATTTATTATTGTACATTTTATTATTATAATAATTAAAATAATATTTTATAATAATTAATATTAAACATTTATGTTATTGTGAACCTACTAACAGCATAGCCATACGGACACGTCTGAGTACGTGTAAAGCACACAGCGGCGGCTGTCTGTAAACAATACGTAGAGTTAACAACCTGCTATAAATAACTGCAAGAAGATGATTAAGATGCCTTCATACGGAGTAGCAGCGGCAATGCGTACTCCAGAGACGTTTCACGCTGTTCTATCCCTTACACCAGTCAGAGTAATATTAAAAAGTTAAAACAGTAATGGTTCCTTAAAACTTAATGGTTTCAGACTGCCACCCTCAGACACAAAGAATAACTCCCCCTTGTTTGTGGGTAGCGCCACATATAATTATGCTGTAAGTAACACAGACGCTCGCCCCTTCACTTCAGTTTCATTGCTCCCTCCGTAAGAGACTACTTAAAGTGCCGTGTCGGGGAAATTTCTTAACAAAGTAGGTATTTTGTCGTGTACGCATGGTAGCAATATTTCTGGGAAGTCGGTTTTAATATTAAACTTTATCCACGCAGACACATACGTTAGCTCACACCGTGTACTCTCACATTTAAACACTTTACTTGTGTACCATCCCCCCTCACCGCAAAAGTAAACTGTCCTATAAGAGAATCATTAAAAAAAAAAGGCATAAAAACAGTAGCGTTTCTTTCGTATTTAAACAGTTTACACAATAAATGTCAGTTGGCTGTGTGATTGTTTTGGCCGGTTCGTCGTTTGAAGCGACCGCCCTGCGCGCCAGCTGTCTGTTTTTAATTTAATGTCTGAAGACGTGTACTTGATCCAGCGCAGAGCTTACGGCTGTTTCGTTTCTTGGTTTACTGGTGATTTAATTGGATTACCGTTTACACGGGAAGCAAGGTAACATAGTAAGCGCAGGGTTAGAAGCAAACGATAGAGATGCCAACAGGTTGGGCGACGAACTGTCACCTCGTGATTTGTTTTTGTCTCAGTCTCTAACGTGTTTTAACTTCCTGACTATTGGACATTATTATTGACTCTGGTTCTGCATCTAACCATAACCCGGTCAGTGGCCATAGCTGGTGGTTTGTCTCGATAACTGCAATAATATTTATTAATTTCATCGACAGGTGTTTGACTGTATGCTCGGTGTCAATTATGTTTCGATTTTGCACATACTATTTACGATAATTAAGATTCAATAAATTTCGGTTTCAGTCTTTAATAATGATCTCGTTTAGTGAACTATATGCTACTGACGACTTTGCGTTTACAATTTTGAAATAAAAAGCATATCAGTAACAGGACTTTCGTTTTTGAACAGTGCATCGGTTTTCTCGTTGAATATGTCAGTACACTCGTTTCTGCCTACTCGCAAGTACATACTGAGTGAAACGTGAAAACAGCATTATTGTGCCCGCATGTGCACACTTTATCAGCGAGTACTGTCCAGAAAATCCTTTTTGTGATTTGTGTCGAACTCACCGACAGTAAGCAGTGTCAACAGTCCACGTAAAACCCGCAGTTACGCTGTTAATGGTCACCACAGACAAGACAGCCCGCATTTGTAGATTTATAAAGGAAAATTTACAAGTCGTTGTGAGTCCAAATCCTAGCTTTTAGCAGGCTTTACCCTAGCCAAATAACATAAAAACGTACAAATCACTCCCTTGTTACTTTTATACCTGTAGTATTGTATGTCCTGTACCATCATCAGTCACATCTTTCCGTGTTTCTGAACAGCCACACGGAATCGAAAATCGAAAATTATGTTTCGATTTTGCACATACTATTTACGATAATTAAGATTCAATAAATTTCGGTTTCAGTCTTTAATAATGATCTCGTTTAGTGAACTATATGCTACTGACGACTTTGCGTTTACAATTTTGAAATAAAAAGCATATCAGTAACAGGACTTTCGTTTTTGAACAGTGCATCGGTTTTCTCGTTGAATATGTCAGTACACTCGTTTCTGCCTACTCGCAAGTACATACTGAGTGAAACGTGAAAACAGCATTATTGTGCCCGCATGTGCACACTTTATCAGCGAGTACTGTCCAGAAAATCCTTTTTGTGATTTGTGTCGAACTCACCGACAGTAAGCAGTGTCAACAGTCCACGTAAAACCCGCAGTTACGCTGTTAATGGTCACCACAGACAAGACAGCCCGCATTTGTAGATTTATAAAGGAAAATTTACAAGTCGTTGTGAGTCCAAATCCTAGCTTTTAGCAGGCTTTACCCTAGCCAAATAACATAAAAACGTACAAATCACTCCCTTGTTACTTTTATACCTGTAGTATTGTATGTCCTGTACCATCATCAGTCACATCTTTCCGTGTTTCTGAACAGCCAAACTATTTATATTATTTATCAGAGTTTATAATTTAAAAAATGTTAAACGTTAACAATACCTTAAGCTATCAAAGTTTTATTGACGAGAAATTGTATTGTGAGAAATAACACGCTGAATGTATCCGATTAATATTGTATAAAATATTCTGAGTTAATTAAGCGTACGTTAAAACGGAATGTGTCTATCAATTTTAGAGGCCAGGTCATCTGAGTCTTATATTTCGGTATCTGATCTGCCTTTTGCCAACCCCAAAATATTTTAATGACCACACCTTTCGGAATAACGAATAGGATGATTTTAATAAAAAGATCGTAGAGAATACATTTTCTTTACTGTGACTGTGTGTGCGCGCGCGCGTGAGTGTATTGTGGTAGACAATGTGACGTTTGAGTTTGTGTTGAGTTTGTATTAAATTGTAAAAGTGTTCTTCCACACACGGGTTAGTTCAGTTAGTTACTTTAAGACTGTTTGCCTGGCTTGGCGTTTTGGGTGGTGTAATACGTAAAACCCAGGAGTAAACAGGCTACCCCGCAAAACTAAACTGTCTGATAACAGAATCATAAACAGAATTGAGGATCACACTGCGTACTACTGCGGACAGTTTCAGAAAACATGTTTAAACTACAGCAAGTGAGAGCCAACGTCAGTACGTGTTGTAACAACGAGAATTTCACATTCGTGTAACTGTCCATGTTTAATTGTTTTCTTTCTTTTCTCTTCTTTCTGTTAACCTGCATGTTCAAGAGTGCTTAGGCTTGTAAAGCGTGTAATATTGTGTACTGAAGTTGTTATCTATCGTTGTCCGACACCGCTGTTGTTTGGAATCCATTCTTGTAACCCCTACTTATATTAATATAGCAAATACCCACGAGCATTTTGTGGCACGAATTTTTAACGTTTAGAGCAGTATTATTTATTTATAATTTTATTGCCGGTAATTACATGCCAATGTGTCATTGTAATATATTAATTTTACGCATTTTACTGTTTAATAGATTTCTTCATAAGTAGTAGTTTTTCTAACAGAGGACATACTAAAATTCAACTTCTTGTTGCAAATTTACTGAAATCTCTTTTTATGTTAAAATCCGTTGTTTTTATTACCCACGATAGAAAAAATTTAATTTCTAATGAAAACCCTGTGAATAGATTGAAACGACATAACATAACGAAGTAAAATTTTGTCAACGAGGCGAGAGTGAACAGCTGAAAGCGCAATAATTCAAATTTTCCATGGTACAAAATATCTTCAAGGACAGAAAGTTGTGTACTTGAGGCTGACAAAGTACGTGAGAATAATGAATGGTTCGTGTCCATGGGTGGTATTCGCGTCAAAAATGTTTGTCTGACCGATCAAAAAATAATTCGTAACGTTTTCATATAAAAGAATACGATTCGTCCATTACTAGATGGTAAGCAGCATGTCTTTGGACTTCACGTCCATGTGTGAAGTAACGATTCACACCGCACTGCCAGACCTTATCAGTGTCGCGAAATTATTCATTCAATAGGGCATAACAAATGTTATACTAACTTTACTGTTTGTTGTATCAAATGTATTCTCTTTAGTGCTTTATCCTACTTATATTTTTTTTAATTACTCAAATGGTTCCGTATGCAAATAGGTAATGTGACTAGCGGTACACGTCGGTTGATTTAAACTCTCCTGCTGTCAGAGTCATGTTTTCTCAACGTTCACTTGAACTGGGGTGAAAATCCACCCTGAATTGGATGTGATATCCTGCTTCCAGTGCATACGTAATTAGTGTCAAATTTTTAATCATTTTGTGAAGCGATATCACCTGTGATCAAGTTGGGTACAAAATATTAAGTATTATCGTCGTCACTATCACGACAAGATAAAACTGTTGGTTTATTAATCCTGCGTTAAAGTTTTTACGTGGTGAGCACTGTTTGTAATAATTCTGACTTTTGGTTCATTTTTCTCAGCTAAAAAAAAATGTTTGCCTATTTTATGATACGACGTTGTCAGTATATAGCTAATCGTAAGAAGAGCGAGCCATTTGGTGGTGAGGAAAATAGTGAAACCGAAAGACAGTTCTTAATAATATTGGTTTCTTTACTTCAGGCTAATGAAGCCAATTAAAATTTTGATTTTTCTTCATTCCTTCTTTTCCTTTTATTACGAAACACAGTAGGTTTTGAAATGCGCTTTCTTTAATGTTCGGGATGAGCGAAATTAATTCATATCTGTATCTGTACTGCATCTGTCTGGTGCCTGACGAGACAACCATATTCATGCTGCGACAATCTAAATTGCCCGAGTCAATTCTTTTTTTTTATGGCTCCAACTTTTTAAAACTGGTCATTAAGCACTGACACCGCACCAAATGTGGAGAGGTCTCTTTGCTCGCAGTCCCTGCTATTATCTAATTGTGCCAACCCCCAAATCTTTTAATTTCGGGTTTTGTCTTGTATGATTTGTTACAGACACACCCACACTCTATTCGCTTTCCATCGTATCTAAACGGCTAAACCTACATTATCTCTTTTATCGCCACCGACTACCTCTCTTGAAACTTTTTAACGTTGTTGAATCCTTTCTTAATATTTTTTGTGTTGTTCATTATTGACAAGATTTTTAATCTATATTTTATTGGATTTAATACGAGATAAAGGAATTTGGATTTTCTCGTTTGTATTGTGATCGCATGTAACTTTTCCCCATTTCTCCATAGAGGTTTTCTCTCCAGATCTACATTTCAAATGCTTCTAACAGATTTTGATCCTACTTCAATACTACCTAACTTTCAAACACACACACAACAAACACTTCAAACTGTTAACATCTGTCCTGTTTTTCAAACCGTAATTCTCTTTCATATCTAGATTTAGGTAGAATTTTTTGATTAATACGATTCTTTGTTTATACATTTCTTCCGTTGTCAGTCGCAATCGCAAATCCAAGAAACAAAAGAGACAACCTATCTCTGCCTCATAGAGTTTTTTTATAGTCTTTAATTTTCTCCTTTTTTTAATATACATTTTTTGTGATAATTCTGCGTAAACGTATCAACGTTAAATGAATTCGTTCATACTTTATGGAGGAGCCACCAAAATTTATATACCGTCTGTATTTCTGACACATTGACTAATATTCCTATTTATGCTTATTCAAGTTCTTTGTAGATTATCCATTACTGACTTCAGTTAAGCTTTGATTTTCTTCGTGGTTGTTATGATTTGTTCGAATATTGGTTCTTGTACCGATTCAGTATTCGCGCCCGTTCAGTAGTTTATTTAATAAGTTATTACTTTTAATAACTTTTTACACAGTAAATTAGTCATAGCCGTGTAAATATTTTAAAATTAAAGGCGTCTTCAAAGACATTAGTTCTAACAAGAGTCAGCTGCAATCATCCGTTCACATTAAATGTTCTCTTCACACACAGTAATTAAGACTTCCTTTGATCGTTCCACGAAGAGTTGCCTGCGTCAATTAATTACAAGACGTTTCGACATTACGTGTGCGCAGAGTATTTGGCAGCGTCGACATTACATACCCCGCAAAGTCCTTTTCCAAACATACGTACTGCGTGCTGCATACGACAGCAACTTCGGGGGGCAATAAATTCCGGCAACAGCAGATGGTTTCGTCAGCCTTCGGTAATTTGTCATTCTTATTGTT
The DNA here is from genome assembly GCA_034769895.1 of Magicicada septendecula. NCBI lineage: Eukaryota > Metazoa > Arthropoda > Insecta > Hemiptera > Cicadidae > Magicicada > Magicicada septendecula. The sequence continues at coordinate 497,684,873 of CM068367.1, forward strand.
TATTCAGCTCCAACCATTGCGTCCTTGATCTGTCGACTCTGAATACAGTTTATACTTTCCTTTCGAATACATTGTTTTATGCTCATCTTGTCTGCGTGTATGTGTGTGCGTAACATGCGACATGAATACTCCACCTATCAACATCAAATTAGCCAACGGCATCATCAATTTTATTTGATCAGTTCATTAAAAAGTAGGGAAATTTAATTGATGCAAGTGATGTTACACCTGTTAATTTCTGTATTGTAATACAGATAATTAATGTAATGTCATGTTTTGCTAGTGGAAGTCGATTTTCGATATTCCTCTAAATGAAAGTTGTCAGAAGTACTATCATGTAATAACATACCGAAATAAAACATTGTTTATAAAAGTAGTGTTTGTTTCCTTACAAGGAAATCAGTGCAGTGACCTTAACCTTATTTGCTGGTCAGTTACATCTGAACCGTTCAATTAAAAACATTGTAATATACAGTTTAATTTGACGAAGAACTTTGCTTCTACAACTCTGACCAAACTCATTGGAAGAAATTATTCAGATCGTATGTGGTGCTCGAAAGTTGAACAAGGCGTGACTTCTTTAGAACTAAAACGGGGTACATTTTAATGTAGTAAACCAATTTTAATTTACAATAATGGAAAAACAACATAAAAATTGGCGACTCTGGCTTTAAAGTGTTAATCAGATTCCTGTAACTTTTTAGAGGTTTAAATTTTGTTTGTCTTGTCATACGGTTCAGCACAAGAGAGTATAGTTTTCTGAGTCTGCGTATCAAAGTTGCAGCCGTTTGGAATACGTCTGCCGTAGTTCTGTGCGATACATGTAAATCTATGCGGATTTGTCTTTTGCGAAAATATTGTTGCAAAAACAGCGTGGATCTTGGAGGAATATAGTTTCTATTAACTACCAGAGCTATCGACAGTGACAAATTTTATTAACGTAGGCTATGTATAATACTTGACACTCAACGCAATTCTCGTACACAAGGACAAAAATCTATGCGCACTGTTCACAGCAAATGTGAATCAATGAATCACTAAATCTACTAATCGCACTTATAATAAACAAACACGTTGACACCACTTCCCCAATACGTTTCGCACTAATCGCTGCAAAACCACTGCTGCCCATTAGTGTCTGAATTGTTGGCGTCTCCTATTACACAGAAATTGCCAAGGTCGCATGTTACTTAAATGAAGATTAGAAGTACAGAACATTTCTCTATAAAGACGGACGTTTCCTTGACGTACTAACGTGTTCTTTTTTATTTTCAAATATTATATAATTATTCGCTGTGATGCACCGTCATAGGTATAGTTGTTTACGTTATATCTTTTATTGATGAGTCGTCAATAGTGTATCCCACTATAAACATGTTCTTCGCTATTAAAAGAATTATAAACTACCGGATTGTTGGGTCGTGGTCGACACTCAATGATTGTGACGTTTCTTCTCTATACGTTTCGTCCACCCACCGGAAGCCTTCATCAAACCTATTCGGCAAGGGATGGTAGGCCGAATGTATCCAAACACCTCCGGCAATTGTTTATACCTCACCTTGGGGTACATTCAGCCTACCATCCCTTGCCGAATATTTTTGCTACTGAAGAAGGCCGGCGGTAGGTGGCCGAAACGTTTAGAGAACAAATGTCACAATCATTAAGCAACTGATCACGGCCTGATAACCCGATAGTTTGTAATTCTTTTAATATTGACTCCGGCCGTGATAGTCCCCGTAATAGACTCACGTTCCCTCACTCCCTGTCGCTGTAACAATACATAGGCCTAATGTAGTAATTAATTTCTGTTTTTCATACGTATATATCTTTTAGAGTATATCATATGTATTTAAGTCCTCGGTATACTTAATTATATAAAAAGCCAACTGAAGGTGTCCCAATTAAATTAGAAAACATAGTACCAGTAGATGAAAACGCGTAGGCTACTTTTAATATTTAAAGACAAGTCTGTAAGTGCTGAAAGTCACGTTGGGGATGGCCGAACATCGTTTAGAGTCGGCCACGTTTAATGTAACCATTAAACAACACGCACTTACGTCAGTAAATGGTAATGATAATGTCAGCATACGATGTAATTGCCGTTCGATTGGTGTAAGACAAAGTGAAAAATAGGCAATAGTCATCACACATACACTCGCACGTACACTGGAAGTAGATGCCTGCTTTAACGTTTGATAAGAGAGTGGAAAACAGAAGACGAAAGAAATACAAAATATACTCTTCAGGCGTTTTGCCCTTGGACAGGGCAGGTTCCCGGCGCAAACCAGTTCTCCATGCCAGTCTTCTCTACTTGTGCTTTCTTCGTTCTTGTGTAGCTCCAGTTTCCTTTTACGTTGTAAAGTGACGTCGATTTTGTTCACTTTCTTTTACCAAACAAATCTATCAAACCATTTTCCCAGCGTAATATTTCCAGCCAAATTTTCAAAACGATTTCTCGTTAACATGTTCTGTAGCTCTACTGCCAACCAATCAACCGTCGATTTCCTCCATGTGTATTTTACTTTTGCCCTAAAATACTTTTTTATGTTACACGTACTTATGTATGCAGTAACTCACATTATTGTTGTGTGGTAATGTTAGCATATATGCTGAAAATGATTATGTAATAAAATTACTATCTATAAATCATAATAAAAATTTTTATGTAAATTATAATTCATTGTCGTCAACCAAACTTAAACTTCACATTCAAATCGAAAGTTTTACGTCAGTTTTCAGTTTTACCTGCGATTCACTGTAAATTTGCTGCTATTTTTGCCCTTCTTGGTTTATTCGAGAAAATAATTAGCCATTTGAGAATTAGCTATTTAAGTATTCTAAACCTCATACTACGGACTCTTAACTGTCCGTGTAAGCATTCCGCATAGACATCTAGTTTATAATCGTTTTCTTTGTCTCAAGATGTCTGTCTTAGATATTTTTTTAGATTTTCTTAAACGTGTCATTTATTATTCTTAGACACAGTCTGATGATATCTTTTATCGTGTGATATTAAGGTTTTGAAGGTACATTTTCGTAAAATTCCTTATTACTCATTTTATTGTAGTGACTTCATTACGACACTACACTTAGAATTTATTTGCCTTTTAAGCGCCGTTGTTACTGCTGAAGTAGATTAGATGTACTTCACTATGTGCAGTAACATGTTACAGGCGGTGTCCGTAATATGCACCACTGTCACTCGTACAAAGCTTATGTGCATCACAATGCTTCGGCTACCTTACATTTTCTATTTCGCTATAATATTGTTTATGTGAATACTCGTATACGGAATATACAAAACGGAGGATATAACAAAAAATATATTCGTAAATAGATAGGCTACTGAAAGTGGCAAGATGAGACCAAAAGTGGGTGAGAGAGAGAGAGAGAGAGAGAGAGAGAGAGAGAGAGAGAGAGAGAGAGAGAGTTGTTAGAGATATCTCATGTAGTGTTGCAGCATTTACTGTGGTGTACCGGAAACTGTTTCTAACCCGGTTACATAGCGGGTTGTATTGGGTTTTGTGCGCTGCTCAATACTTCCATTCAAGGTAACCAAGATCGCCGCTTTCTTGGTTAATTCAACAGATAAAAATGTTTGCAGAACCGGTTCCCGCTGATCTGCTTTGTCTTCATTGTTTAAAAATAGCTTTCCAGTAAAGGCAGAAATAAGTACAGCCATCGCTGCTTCTACAGCAAGGAATTTATTTGATTAATGACTTTAAGTACATAGTTCCTACGGGTGTATGTGCGCGCGCGCTAACTTGTCCACGGTGCTAGATAAATTTAAGTACAGATATTAAGTATAATTACTTAATACTTCTTGTTCTCGGTGTGTTGTTCTGTGCACGTTTCCATTTCCTAAACCTGTTGGTTATTTTTACAGTTGATTAATCTACAGTCGTGTTTTTGTATGTAGTTCAATTTTTCGCCTAAGCGTTTAAATTGAGTATGGTTTTTGTGTTTCCACATATTTTAAAAGCTGTTCTCCTCTGTTTAATCTGTATAAGTTTAATCTCCTTTCTACCCGACCCATGCCTTTACAGTGCATAGATTTGTATAATAAGTTAACATAAAGGAGAATAGTAAAAACATATCTATGTTCTTGTCTGAACTATCTGTTACATTGCTTTTAGAAACAGGACATTATTTTGTAAACGTTTTATGCATATTTCGTAAGAAGTAAATACAACCGCTAGAAATTTTTACCAACAGCGGTTTTTGAGCGATGCCAAATGGATACAATGCAGACACACAAATGGATACAATGCAGACACACATATGGATACAATGCAGACACACAAATTGATAAATGCAGAGACACAAATGGATACAATGCAGACACACAAATTGATAAATGCAGAGACACAAATGGATACAATGCAGACACACAAATGGATACAATGCAGACACACAAATGGATGCAATGCAGACATGGATACAATGCAGACATGGATACAATGGATACAATGCAGACAAATGGATACAATGCAGACAAATGGATACAATGCAGATACACAAATGGATACAATGCAGATACACAAATGGATACAATGCAGACACAAATGGATACAATGCAGACACACAAATGGATACAATGCAGACACACACACATTGATACAATGAAGATAAACAAATGGATACAATGCAGACACACTTTTCTAGGACAAAAGACATTTCGGTCCTACACATAACATGTATCATATTGTTATGGGAAACATTAGGAATCACGACTGATGAAGATTTATTGGAATAAGAATAATGTGTAGGGAAAAGACATCGCATGTTTTAAAATAGGTAACGAGTAAACAATGACTTTTGGTGTTGGTAAGCCGTTTAATTTCACAGTCAGACGAATACTGGATTGCTTTCAATTAATCTCACTGGATCTGAGTTCCATTCGTAGGTTAACTGTCTCGCCGGTAAGTTCAAATGCCTGACCCTCTTCGATACAGATTCCCTTTCGCATACCTTTAAAATAAAATTAGGAATTGCACAGAAAACACTATTTTAAAAAATTATAGCTTATTTGACCTACTTTTCAAAGATATATTGAAGCATATATGTGGATGGGGAAGACATACAATTGTTTTCTTGCTATTATCATTTACTTCGAGAATTACACGAGTTACGTACGAGTTTACATGTTATTTAAAACACACGATTGAAGAAGTTCAATTCCTATGTTACTTCTAAGCGATGATATAAATTTATATAATTAACGCTCTGTTAGTGGGAATGTAGTTCAGTTTTGTGTCACGCAAAAAATATCGGACTCCATTAGTTCGGTTCCTGAATGATGCACCATTAGTTCGGTTCCTTCCAGTATTTGTGATTTCACACAGTACATAAACTGAAACATCCACAAGGTTTCAAGAGCATTTTACATTGCTCAGAGCGTGCTGTAAGTAAAACGTTTGCCAGAATTGTGACTGTTACAATAAAATATATACCAAAACATTTACACAGTTATGGTCTGACAGGCTACATAGGCCTACATGGAAAATTACAGCTATAGCCGACACAGTAAATAATGAGACCACATCAGTTGATGTATTTGGGTAATAACGTTTTTTTATAATTAATTCTGCGCATAATACGTTAATTTCGTTCAGTGAGCGTGTTGTTTTTATCGTTTAAAAAGTCATTAAAATTTAAATTTTTTTTTTTTAATATCACTTCCACACAAGGGGATATTGAGTTTCTCAGCAAATAAAGTGAAATTATGTTTGGACGGCTGGCTGAGAGCAGAGGAATCCGCTTAGTGTTTACTGACTACGTGTGTTTTAAACGCGTATTAATGTTTCAAAATGTTTATATTCCGAGATAACATTTATTATAATGTATTAGCAAATTGCTATATACTTAATGTACTGCGAAAACATATTGTTCAGTTGACTAAACAAACTATAGTCTATTATAATAAATAATATGCGTTCTTGTCTGAACTATCTATTACATTGCTTTTAGAAACAGGACATTATTTTGTAAACGTTTTATGCGTATTTCGTATTATATACTCATATCATATAACGACAATGTGAGTAATATTGCATATTAACATATAGGCAATATTAATCATAAAATTACAAAATTATTTAAATACCAAAATATAAAAATTACCTGTAACAGTAATAAAAATTTTGTTAGAATCAAACCTTAAACAGATAAATTAATTCATAATTTAAGTGGAGTAGGCCTATATAAAATTGAATGCCCTGACTCTAACAAATTTTATGTTGGCCAAACTAAAAAACGTTTAAAAGAAAGATATATACAACACCGTAATTCACATTTAAAACCAGATATAATCAAATTTAGCTACACACACAATAAAAAACAAACACACATTTCCAATTTTAAATAATATCAGTTTATTAAAACACATTTCCAAAGATCCAAAAATGACTTATGGAAAAATTTAGAATATTTAAACATAAAGCAAGTTCAGACTAATACAAAAAAACGGTAATATTGTTACGGCATCACGAACAATCTACGTGTTTGTCGAACGTTCCAGAGAGATCCAGAGTGTAAGCGTGTGGTGTACGTGCTTGTATACGCATCTACGAGAAAGTTCTCGATGCCGCCAGCCGTGCGGACTGTGTCAAGCCCGCAGTTAATTACGTAGTTCATACGCACGCTACGACGCAATTAGGAATCGTCTAGATATTCGACTAGCTATAAATACCAGTACTCAAACGACGTTCAGTTCAGTATCAGTTGCGATTTTGGATAGTGCGGTCCGAGAGTTATAGTAGCGCTATTACTGTGTACGTTCAAGTGGTTATTAGTGAAGTATTGTGTTTTATAATCGGGCGGTATAATTACAATTTATTGTAATACAATTGAGTTTTAATATTAGTGGACATTTTATTGCGTGTGAACAATTTTCATTTGATTTGTTGTAGACACTGTGTTGTTAATTACGAACTGTTTAACCGTAAAAAGTAAAGGTGTGATTAGTGACTTAATTGGTGTCTTGTACTTATTTTGTTTCCACTGAACCTACGACGATCGAGTAGACCGTCGTAACAGTGGTGTCAGAACTGGGATAGAACGGTTAACAGTGGAAACAGTGGATACTTTGTACAAGACGAGTGTGATTCGTAATTAATCGGTAAACATGGATCCCACTCAGATGATGGAAGTTTTACAAACACTGCTGCGGCAGACACAGGAAGAAGCAGAAAAACGACAGGATGAGAAACGCAGACAGGAAAGAGAAGAGGCTGAGGAACGTCAGAAAGCACTAATGCTAGAAACAGAAGAAAGACAAAAAGATAAAACGGAAGCTCTCTTTGAAACTATGCAGAAACAGATACAAGAACATAGTACCGCAGAATTGGGTCTCCTACGAGGTGAGCTTAATAAACAAGTTACTAAAATATCGGAGGTACAAGAATCAATGACATTAAAAATAGCTGAAGTAGAAAAATCTGTCTTGACTGTGGAAGAAACTATGTTAACAAAAATATCTGCAGTAGAAGACTCGATTACAAATATAAAAGAGCAGATTAAAAATGAAGTCGAGCAGTGTCTGAAATTACAACCAAAACAACTTTGTGAACAGACTGTACCAATGATAAAGACAGAAAAAGACGCAGAAAATAAGTCAATAGAGAAAGTAACTTTGCCTGCAGTAGGGACAGTTCATGTCAAAGCTCCAAACTTTGACGGAAGCAGTCACTGGGCAACGTACCTCCGCCATTTGAAGCTGCTGCATGCGCAAATAATTGGACAGAGAAAGACAAGGCAGTCTCACTTGTTCTTGCATTAAAAGGACCCGCGGCAGAATTACTACAGAAAGTACCACCTGACAGCCAGAACATCTATGCCGAGTTGATAAAAGCTACGGTGATAAACATTTGCGAGAGGTGTACTACGCTCAGTTGAGAACAAGACGACAACGTTCCGGGGAAAGTCTTCAAGAATTTGAAGCAAGTATCGACAGATTGATTAGATTGGCCTATCCTGAAACTCCAGAAGACTTCCGAATAAGGTTTGCGGTGCAGACATTTATTGATGGCATCGGAGATTGTGAACTTCAGCAAGTGTTACGAATGGCAAGACACCGAGATAGCTCAGAAGCTCTTGTTCACGCCCTAGAGTTTGAAGCTGCCAAGTCAGCGTCCCGCTACATTAATGGGTTTGTGCCATCACGTTGCAGTCAAAAGATCACTGTGTCACATTACCGTTACGATGGGTGCAGAAAAACAATGTTGTCGGACAAACAATTCAAGAGTTCAAGAGAGTCGCAACGATTTGAAAAAGACAGAAGACCGAAATGTTACAACTGTGGAAAACGTGGTCATCTACAGGTAGACTGTTGGGAGAAGAAGATACCGAGAGAAGAGACTGATCGCACCAATTGGAGAAGTAAAGCCCCAGAACAGCACACAGTTTCCACGCTACATAAGATCAGTGGAAACTTGATTATTAATGGATTTGCGGATGGTAAACCACCATCATTTACAGTTGACACGGGCGCAACAGTGTCCATTGTGCGCCCTGACTTAGTCTGTAACCTCCATCCTCTAATTAGCTCTTGTACAATACAGACTGTAGACTGTAACCGCCATTCTCTAATTAGCTCTTGTACAATACAGACTGTGACTGGAAGCCCCGTCAAGGTGCTAGGAAAGGTAGGCGTACGTGTACGCCTGGGTCTTCTTGAGTTTAGCCACCAAATGCTCGTTGCAGACATTGTCGATGAAGTGATTCTTGGCACGGACATTATGAATGCCTACGGATTCTTTGTGGACTTAAGAGAGAATGGCCTGAAAGTTGGCCAAGAGAAGATAAAGCTTTGCATGGTTAAAATGATAGGGTCTACCAACCATTCGATTAAGCGAGTGGCATTAGTCGAAGAAAAAGTCAACAAGTCTGGTCAAGAGGAACCCTCCCTGTTGCAAGCGGAAATGGAGGAAGAACTAGCAGAGGAAGTACAAATAATGGTTGGAAAGCCAACTATGGGTGTCGAGACAAAACTCTTGCTTGTTCCTGAGCTGATAGAAGCGCCCGAGGGTAAAGTGGCTGAAGATAAGGTTTCGCAAGAGGTTGTTGACGAGAACTAAACAAACTTGGATCAGCCAGTTGTATTTAGGTCATCAGTACATGACGCAACTGGAGTGATTCCATCGAAACTAGTGGTTGCACGAAAGACTCGCATTCCTGGGAACGTGATGTTCGGATCACACGAGACTGAATTCGAAAAACGGGAAAATTATCCTTCGCAAGGACGTCCACCTAGATCGCCTGGTCGAGTATTACTTCGGAGACGGTTTGCCAGTTCGGGACGAACAGGCTTAAGGAGGGGGCCGTGTTACGGCATCACGAACAATCTACGTGTTTGTCGAACGTTCCAGAGAGGTCCAGAGTGTAAGCGTGTGGTGTACGTGCTTGTATCTACGAGAAAGTTCTCGATGCCGCCAGCCGTGCGGACTGTGTCAAGCCCGCAGTTAATTACGTAGTTCATACGCACGTTACGACGCAATTAGGAATCGTCTAGATATTCGACTAGCTATAAATACCAGTACTCAAACGACGTTCAGTTCAGTATTAGTTGCGATTTTTGATAGTGCGGTCCGAGAGTTATAGTAGCGATATTACTGTGTACGTTCAAGTGGTTATTAGTGAAGTATTGTGTTTTATAATCGGGCGGTATAATTACAATTTATTGTAATACAATTGAGTTTTAATATTAGTGGACATTTTATTGCGTGTGAACAATTTTCATTTGATTTGTTGTAGACACTGTGTTGTTAATTACGAACTGTTTAACTGTAAAAAGTAAAGGTGTGATTAGTGACTTAATTGGTGTCTTGTACCTATTTTGTTTCCACTGTACCTACGACGATCGAGCAGAGGCGGCTCATTCATAAGGGCACATGGCCACGTGCCCCACCAGAAAATCACGAAATAAATAAATATTGTAGAAACGTCCTCGTTTCAAATGATAGCAATAGTTTGTAACAGTGAGAAGTCTGGAGAAATGTGGCAACGCGAAAACAAATGTGGCAACATAGCGACGGTCACAGATACGTTGTGACCCAGATGGTACTACTCCCTTCCACTTCTCAGCTCTCTTGTGGTGGGAGAGCGTAATGCTAAAATCCCATAGCGTTCGGTCACACTAGACTATGTGACCATTGACCAAACATTAACAGTCTTCAAGTAGTAAACTCTGAATCCTGTAGGTGCGCCACATTACTGCAACTAACGGATATGAATCGGAGCTATTTAGTAGACTATTACATTTTACCGCCATCTGAGCTGTGCTATAGGCTAATACTAATAATTACTGTTACTTTCTTAGTATATATTGTTACGAAATAATGTTATTATAATGTTTCTATCGTGAATATGATTATAATAATTTTTGCGATTTTATATAATTTTAAATTATATTCTCATTGAAGGAAATATTAAAATAGAATGTGTACCTAGAGTGTACTATGTTATGTGCTACACGATAATTGTGGTGGCAGTGCTTATAGTAATTGTATAAATTGTAGTGTTACACGTGGGTTTTCAGTAATCAGTGTTACGCACGCGTGTAAATAACGGTGTCGAAAATATTCAAGTGTCTGTATTTTGTGTGCTTGTGTAAATCTCTGAGACAAAATGAATGATGTCAAGTATTTACAGAGTAAAACTTTGTGCTATGAAGATAGGTTAATAGCAAAACAATTGGGTCCACCAAGACCGCAGTTGTCTATCAACCAAGTGTTTAAGGACAAAAACAGAACCTATAATAGAACTTTCAATACCACAGTGTACGAAAAATGGGAATGGATGTGCGGATGCCCCACAATCAATGCTTTATTTTGCTTTGCTTGTCTTCTGTTTGGCGGTGAAGACACGTGGACTAAGTGCGGCGTTAAAGATCTGAAACATTTACCAGAAAAGAGTAAGAAGCATTCGCTGTCTAAATGTCATTTAGACAATGAAATGAGTTTAGCCGTGCTAGGTATTGTAAATATTAGGTTGCAACTCGATGATGGTTACAGAATTTCTGTTCGTAAACATAACGAACTTGTAGACAAGAACAGATACATCTTGTCTCGAATAATTGATGCGATTAAATTTTGTGGGGAATTTGAATTAGCTTTACGTGGCCACGATGAAACGGAAGAAGCAGACAACAACCCAGGGATTTTTAAAGGACTACTCAATTATACTGCAGCACTTGACAGTGTTTTGAAAGATCATTTAGAAAATTCAACAGTGTTTAAAGGAACCTCGAAAACAATTCAGAACGAACTTTTAGATGCCATTTTGTCAGTGTGTCGAAAAAATATTGTGACTGAAATTTCTACGATAGACTTCATATCACTTCAGGCTGATGAAACAACTGACAGTTCGTGCAAAACACAGATGGCACTGATTTTGAGATATCTCATTGAAGGGAGAATAATTGAAAGGTTTTGGGGTTTTTTTGAAGTCGCTTTTGATAAAAGTGCTCGAAGTTTAGCCTCGACAATTTTAGGACAGTTGGAAGAAATAGGAATAGACAAGTCCCCGGAAAAACTAATTTGTCAGACTTACGATGGTGCATCTGTTATGAGTGGTCAGAAAAGAGGGGTCCAGTGTTTGGGTAAAGAGAAGTATCCAAATGCAAATTTTATTCATTGTTATGCCCATCAAGGGAATCTGATTCTTCAAAACTCAACATCGTCTGCCTCCCAGAGTAGAATATTTTTTCAAGACCTGCAGGGAATAGGACCATATTTTTCAAGATCTCCAAAGAGGATGGATTATTTAGTAGAAATTGCAAAAAAAAATTGGGTCTATGCCTCCTACCAGATGGTACTTTCAACACAGGGCTGTTAATACTGTGTTTGAACATAAAGATAATCTAATAAAATGTTTTGAACACATTAGGGACATAGAGATTTCTAACAAAAGTGCTTCTAGCCAGGCTGCAGGATTTGTACGACCTTTAAGGGATCCTCAGTTCATTTTCTGGTTGACTTTTTTCCACAAAATTATGCCTCATGTGGCGATTTTCTTTGATTGCATTCAACAAAGAAACATTGAACAATAAAAATGAGAACATTTGTTAAAAATTTTGTGAGTGCAGTGGTTAATATTCGTAAGACCTATGAAGACAGTGAAGTGTCTGTAAGTGAGCCTGTGACTAAGAGACAGTGTGTTGAACAATTAAGTAATAGGAGCAACCGTGTGGCCGCTTTGGAAGTATGTGATATGATTGTGAACAATATTAATGAAAGATTTCAATTTTCAGATCATTTATGTGTTTCCAAATTGTTTTTAGTTCAAAAGTTCCCACAGTACTGTGTTGAGTTTCCGGAAAATGATTTTCAGACTACAATTAAATTTTATCCCACAATAAATGGTCCGAAACTGAGAACCGAACTAGAAGTGTTATACAGTCGTGAAGATTTACGTATTGCTTCTGGTGCAACACCCTTATTACAGTTTTTCCTTGATAATAACATGTTTCGTACCTTCTCAGAGTGTGTGACTATTTTAAAAATAATTGTTACCATACCGATGACAACTATTGAAAGTGAAAGGTGCTTTCCTGCATTGAAAAGAACAAAAACATTTTTAAAGAAATTCCATGGGCACTGATAGACTGATGATTGATGATAAATGATTCATGGAATTCAAGATTTCAACAAACAAGTGATAGAGGAATTCGCTACATCTAAAAACAGGAGAATGGAATTGTTATACAAAAAGTGAAATACCAGGTAAGACATTCTATATTTTTTTTACCTAAGTACTAATTACCGCGAATGGTGGCCCACCTTAGATCCTCCCCACTGTGTGCCCCTCCCATCATTTCATTACTCACGAGCCGCCACTGCGATCGAGTAGACCGTCGTAACAATATTTTCAAAATTACTAATTTAATAAAATAAAAAATCTTATATTAATACGTGAAGAGAAAACTTTGTACCCCTTTTTAAGCATATTGCGCGCACGGAGGAGTGTGAGCTTTGGCATAGTTAAAGTTTATATGGAGAAGGAGTGCAGAAAGCTAAAATTTATTATAATATGTGTTACAAATACATTAAATTAAATTAAATAAAACATTCATTTGCACTTGAAAATTCATTTAAACTTTTTCAAACAATGGTAATTGTTAAAAATAAAATAATTTTGTTACCAGGCAATAAAATTATAATTTTTTCATTTTAGTGTACGTTCATACTGCCATTGTCAAACACATAATTGTCTGTCGTTTGTTTACGTTCATACTGCCAATGTCAAACACATAATAGTCTGTGGTCAAACAGTCGCACAGAGTAGAGATTGTCGCCAAAGAATTTTAAAATGTTGCCAACAAATAATTACTGACAGATTGACTGAATGAGCTGTGAATTTTGTGTGATTTCAAATGTTCCTTTTTCAATAGTCTGTGGAGTGTATCTCAAGGCAAAAAAGCGTTTATTTTATATTTTGTATATTAGATATCTGTGTTTTATATATTAATGTGCAGTTGAAAGTGAAATACAGCTTGCTTAATATACACCTGTTGCAAAACGAAAATTTTGTAGCAGCAATTTGAATTGACTTACACTCGCCTAATTATTATTGGTGGTTTCAAAAAAGTGAGTACATTTTGTTATTTTTAAATTAAACCCTGTCTAATCTTAGTTTCAGTAATTTCATTACATGTTTTTTTTTACATTCAGATATTCGCACCTACTTCCATTATGCCTCGACATAGAACACTGACGGGTCGGAGTGAGAGACAAAGAAGAAGGAATATATATTCGCGTGAAAGTCAAAATGATAATAGACCAAATGCAAATTTAAATAGTGTAAATAGTATACAAAATGATGAAAATATTTTGAGGGATACATTTAAATGCGCACTGAATGTCATTCCAAGAAATTTTAATACTTTTGATTGTGGATTAATGCATTTACAATGCAGGTTTTGCAATGCAAAACATTTCGAATCTGAGGTCATTTTAGGTGAAAGGACTGCATTCACTTCATGTTGTCATAAGGGTAAAGCAATATTACCGGCCTTAAGTCAAAATGAATACTTTAAATCATTGTATGATGGACTTACTTCAAATGAACCTTCAATAAAAAGAAAGTCAAAAAATTATTTTGAAAACATTCGTAAATAACTTACAATTCATCATTTGCTATGGTTAGCTCAGAAGCTAAAATTTCGGATACAGTTACGCGTGGAGTGTATCATTTTAAAATACATGATGTTTTTTATCACAGATCAGGTCCAATGACTGCTGGATATGGTCGCTCACCATGTTATGCGCAATTATATTTTTATGATGTTGATACTGCTGTCAATTATAGATTATGTGAACACTATAATCAAACATGCAATAACAATATAATGCGCGAAATCTCTCTTGAATTGGAACACATTAATCCTTTCGTTCGGTCATTCATTGAAATGAAAGATCATTGTCAGAGTTGAAAATCAAAATAAAGAAATTTGTATGCTCATTAAAGTAAATCGTGATTTAGATCTACGCCGTTATAATGATGCAGTTCAAACTGATGTAGCAGTAATATTTAGTACAGTTGATGGTGAGCCACCCTTTGAACGAAATATGGGTTCGTTTTCAAAAGTTAATGATACCATTAAAAATATCTCTATTTTGGATTCATCATTGGACCCTTTAGCGTATCCATTACTTTTTCCAAATGGTGATACTGGGTGGCATATCAATATTTCTCATAATGTACCAACTACATCTAATTCAAGAGCGCCCAGAAATAAATTAACCATGCTTCAGTATGCAGCCTATCGACTTGCAATTAGAGAAGATTTTAGCATGTTGCACCATTCACAAAAATTATTTCTGCAGTGGATAGTTGATATGTATGTGAGAATAGAGGGCACAAGGTTACATTTCATTCGACAAAATCAAACAAGTCTTAGGTCTGAAGTTTACAACAATTTAACAGATTATTTAGAATTGAACCCCAATGCCAATAATGTTGGCCGTAGAGTAATTTTACCATCTTCATTCAATGGATCTCCAAGAAATATGTATCAGAATTATTTAGATGCAATGTCAATTGTACAACATTTCGGAAAGCCTTCTTTGTTTATTACAATGACTTGCAATCCAAGTTGGCCTGAAATAGTTAGCAATATTGGTGTAGGTGAGTCAGCTAATTTTCGACCTGATATTGTTGTGCGTGTATTCAAGTCCAAACTGAAAGCATTAATTGAGGGCCTTACACTAAATCTTCGGTAAAGTTGAAGCACTCATTTATACAGTTGAGTTTCAAAAGAGAGGATTGCCTCATGCTCACATTTTACTCTCTTTAAATGAGCAAGATAAAATTGTTAACGCTACCGATATTGATAAAGTTGTATCTGCGGAGATTCCTAACATTCAAACACATCCTACATTACATGAATATGTTGTAAAACACATGATGCATGGTCCATGCGGTGTACTTAATCCAAATTCTGTATGTATGAGAGATGGAAAATGCACAAAAGATTATCCAAAATGATTTAATGAATTTATATGTGAATCATTAAATGGATATCCATTATACAGAAGGCGTGATAATGGTATTAATGCTGAAGTTCGCGGTAGTTGCCTCGACAATCGTTATGTTGTACCATACAATCCGTATTTACTTGCCAAATTTAATTGCCATATAAATGTTGAAGTATGCACTACAGTTAAAAGTATTAAATACATTTATAAATACGTGTACAAAGGCTATGACAGTGCATCTGTTGAATTAGGTTCAGAGAGAAATGAACCAGGTCAAGAAATACAAATTGATGAAGTTAAAAATTTTTTAAATGGCCATTATGTCGGATCAACTGAAGCTGTATGGCGCATCTATGAATTACCAATGCATTTTCAATCACATGTCATCGTTAGACTTGACATTCATTTACCGCGTAGACAGAATGTTTACTTTCGAGAAAGGCAAGAACGTCAAGCAATTGAAAATGCAAGACAAACAAAATTATTAGCATTTTTTGAATTGAATCCATCAGATCCATCAGCACATGAATATAAGTATATTGAAATTCCTTTGCATTATGTGTGGGAAGATTCCCGAAAAAAATGGAAGAAGAGAAGGCGTGGAGATGATAAAATCATTACACGCATATTATGTAGTATCACCAAAAGACATCGAACTTTTCCATTTACGATTGCTTTTATTACATGTCTGTGGTCCAAAATCATTTGAGAATGTTAGAACATACAATGGAATTATACACACTTCTTTTGTTGAAGCGTGCCATGCTCGCGGCATTGCTTCAAATGATAATGAATGGCGTGAATGTTTAAATGAAGCAAAAGAATTACATTCACCAAAACAAATGCGAAATTCATTTGGTTACATTTGTGCATTAAATGTGCCAGCCAATGCATTGGCGTTATGGAATGAATTTAAAGTATATCTTAGTGAAGATTTTTTGAGAGATTACAACGAAGAAATATCCTTTAACACAGCTCTATTAGAAATTGAAGATATTTTGAATGTTCATAATTTGTCATGTCAAGAACTTGGTTTACCAGGTCCCACGTATTCGCAGAGAACAGACGAAGCAAATGCTATTGATCCAATAGAACAAGAGTTTCTGTTTTGTGAGCATTATGAAACTGCAAATATTGAACAGCGTAATCTAATTGATCGTGTGATTCGTGAAGTTTTGCACCATGATACTGGATCTAATGTTTTTTGTTTAACCGCTCATGCAGGTTGTGGAAAAACATTCACACAAACAGCAATCATTCACAAATTAAATTCGCTTAATCTTAGTTGCATTGCAACAGCGTTCAGTGGCATAGCTTCAACTCTATTACTTGGAGGTAGAACTTTACACAATGTGTTTAAATTGCCTATACCCATTTTGGAAAATTCTGTAGCGAATATTACCGCAAATAGTAGCTATGGACGTTACATAAATTCATCATCATTGATAATTATTGATGAAATTTCTATGTGCCCACTGCAAGTGTTGAAAATCATAGATAGATTATTGCAGGATCTATGCGATGAAAATGATAAACATAAACCATTTGGAGTGAAAACGATACTTCTGTGCGGTGATTTTCGGCAAATCTTACCAGTTGTCCCACATGGATCACGTGCAACTTTAATTGAAAATTGTGTCACGAGTTGGCATAAATTTGTTTATTTTCATAAAGTAACGTTTACTCAAAATATGAGAGCCTTACCAAGTGAAATAGAATTTGTCGAATTCTTGAAAAAAATTGGTAATGATGAAGCCCCACATTCCCTCAGTTTGGTGAAAATATTATTGAAATACCTCAGCAATTAATAGGAGATGAAAATAATATTATTAATGAGGTGTATGGAAATATTTCCGAAAACATACTCTCAGATAACATATTGAAGTCAGTTATTTTTGCACCTAAAAATGATGATTGTACTTTTATTAATACTGATATACTTAATCGAATACCAGGTGAACAGAAAACATACCATAGCTACGATAAAATAATTTGTGATGATGACAATGAAATCAATAACTATCCAGTAGAGTTTTCGAATTCTTTGACTATTAGTGGTTTGCCACCACATAAGTTAGTATTGAAAGTTAATTGCATCGTTTTACTGATCAGAAACTTAAATACAAAGGAAGCATTAGTCAATGGAACAAGAATGGGCATCAAGTATATGCATCGTAATGCTATTGATTGCGAAGTTTTAACTGGAACCGCACGCAATAAGAGAATTTTGATTCCACGTATAAATTTAACATATTCCGGTACTGTTTTACCATTTAACTTTCAAAGAACTCAATTTCCAATTATACCTGCATTTGCGATGACAATAAATAAGTCTCAAGGACAAATATTCGAAAAAATTGGAATTTTATTGAGGCAGCCAGTTTTTACACATGGTCAATTGTACGTCGCAGCAAGTAGAGTTCGATCATTCGATGGTTTGAGATTTTATATTTCCGAATATAGTGGCCAAGGGCATTTAGCAAATGATGAAAGAGTTTTTACAAAAAACATCGTTTACACTGAAGTTCTGAATCATTAAATTCACTTTCAAACTATTTTAAGTTCAATGGACAACATTTATTTTTTTAACCGCCCGGTTTTTTTTATTTAATGAAAAATATATGAAAAAATACGAGGCACGTATTTTTTATTTTTTATTAATTTTTTATTTAAATTTTATATAATTCGAAAAAGATAGGCAAAATAACTGTGTAGCCTTGGCGAAACCTGGTCAGTATGGCAATAAAAAAAACCCAAGGAAATGTCAAAAAACGCGTTATTGCTTTTTAAATATGGCTTAGCCAAACTAAACCTCATTTTTCCTATCTTTCATATTTTTCAAATAACTCGAAAATTAATCGTAGTCCTTCAGTCTTCGACTGGTTTGTACCCTCCCCGCATATACCCGTGGTGCGTGTGGTACTGATTCTCTCACAGGTATATGGGACCTACAGTTTAACGCCGGATCCGAACGGCATACGAAAATTAATGCATAGAAAAAAAATTAAAAATTTTTTATAAGCTTTGTAGCAGAAAATCTTCAAACTGTTTTCGAATTTTGTACCTTACCAAAAATGAAATGTAATCCACTGGAATTGAAAACAATGTATCTTATACTTCTATGAATGTGAAGTCTCATTTTTATTAGCGTTTATTTGATTCAATAATAACATGAAAAAATTAAAACTGACAATGAATTATATCAAAAAATAAATACGAATACAAGCTGTAATTGTGTTTTTTTTTTTCAACTGTTACTAACATTAAATTTTAAATTTCATAGGTATTGCAGGGAATTAAGGCAAACAACACACGCTAATGACGTATTTGTACACGCTCGCAGCTGACGTAATAGAACAAAATTCAAAAAAATTATATGCAATGATTATAGAGGTATACTCTTTGACAAAAGAACCTCAATAACGTTCAAACTTAAAAATTTAATGAATTACGGTCGAATTTCGACCACTGGGCGACCACCAGTAATAATAAATATTTATATTATATTTTACAATTAATTGTATAACGTATTTTATATACACATATAAAACATTAAATTTAATCTACATATAAAACAGCTGTTTAGAATAATTGATTTAAAATTTTTGAATTTATTAATTTATATCTGATGATGATAGTTGGACTACTAACGAATCATTTCTAATTTACAAAAATAAATATATATATATATATTCTTGTACAAAGCTTTTTTATTATTATTAATACTATTATATATATAACGTATAACGTAAGGTCAATTACATCTGTAAAATTGTGTTGCAAACTGGTAATAGTAATTGGACTTTTGACCGGAAGCCAGACGGTTCGCAGAATACTTTGCTTATGGTGTTCATGTCTGAAACTATACCTGACCAAGCGTAATATTATACCATTGGTTAGGGGGGCCTCGTAAGGTTCCAATTGCGCGCGTGTGAGTGAGTGCGATTGGTTGGACGTTCGACATGTAAATGTATTTGGCACATCGTTACTTGCCCTTTATTACCGAATACGTCAATACTATACATACACAGTACATAGTACACGCCACAAGTTCGATTGCGCTCTCGAACTTATGTCGAAACTTCAACCCCCCCCCCCGGGGACACTATTACTATTGCTACTACAGCTGTTGTTCTTACGTCAGTGACGAACGACAGGTCTAAATGTATCTTTGTGTATCTTGTCTGTCATTGTTTAATGGCCTCTTCTCGTAGTAGGCCTACAGCCATTAGCAATGTGGATACGGTCCATTTTATAGGACAGCGTATCAATAAACACTCAACAGCTAGCGAGTGTGTGTAGTGTTGATTTACACACACACACACACACACACACTTGTTCGGTGTCGTGTGACTCAAACATTGATTAGATACTAGAGTAATATTACGGTACTACTTTTTTTACACGGGCAGGTGGACAAATTTGGTGTACAAATGTCTGGAAGGGTACACACTTCCGGGGTCTGAGAGTTTGGGTATTACACCCGACCCACTAAAAATAACCACATCTCTTTCCTCTTCCGGGACTATAGCCTGGAACTGTTTGACACATTACTTCGGGTTAGGCCTATTGTTCTACAGCCCTAGAACTCATATCTGACTTGTTATTCTTCTGTATTGGATATTGTCCAAATCTATCTTTTTCGCCCGAAGAATCTCTTCTGTGAAGCTTGCCACACAGTTCCAGGTGCCCTCCCCTCGAAGCAACGATGCTATCCAGGGAGATTTCCTGCCTAATATCTTCTTACAACGATCTTCTATGTTACTGCCATCTGTCGCAGACGAAGAATCCCATCGTCCGCAGCTCCCAGGCAGTACAGGCACTCTGATGGCTCACCCTTTGTAACTTTCTTCAGGTAAAATCGAAAATATCCGTGTTCAGTCAGAAAGTGAGTGACGTAATAGTCGATCTCCACATACTTCCTCTGCGCCCACGGCTGCACCTGCTTGATGAGCCCTCTTCTCCAGCAACCTCGCTCTCGGAGTAATATTACTACTGTTACACGTACACGCACAAATGTGTACAAAGAAAGAATACACAACAAGCTGTTTTGAGAACATATTATTCCTATATGTCTACAATCGTACAAAAATAAAATAATGATTATTTATCGATACTATACAAATGAGGGGCGGCCAGTAAGAACACTACCAAACCACGGATATTTTAATAAGTAATAAAATTCCATAGACGCTGCACTTAGTGATGTTCAGTTGTCTGCTATATGCATGTCTCACTGTAGGCGTCTGATGACAGTCTTGGAGATGTACGTGTTCGCCACAGATCATGGTGGACACATTGGATTTCACAAAGGGGGTCTGCCGATTTAGTCTTCCTTCAAGTTGGAGCGCAAACGATTTTGAATGCATGTTCAAATGTTTTAGACTATTGTCTTCGACTTTTCTCGATTGTGAACATCATGTTCCCCTTAATTCTTCTCCGTAGGATTGAAGGGTATGGAACGCGTATAGAAACAATTATAGTGTTAACAAACATTAACGTGAAGAGAATTGTTATAAAGTATAAAGTCTTGATCTGGACACGTGCTTATCTAAGCACAGATATTTATGGGGTCAAAGAGGATTTATCGTCCCCCTGGATAAAATACATAATTTCTTAATGATTAAATAACGATAGAAAATATATCAAAGATTTTAACATAATTCAAAGAGGGTTCGTAATAAGTGAAGCAATTGAAGCTTTAAAAAACGGCTAAACAGTGATAATAAGAGAATTCAAACAGAAGAAGTATAGCTTTTTCTGTGAACAACTTCACGATTTCTTCACATTGGAACTCCATGAATCTTTAAACAAGTTCTGTAGATGTGACAATACAATGCAGGTTTATACCCTGTTAAGTCTTAATTTAAGTTACACATAATTACAGTTGAAAAATACAAACAAGAAGTGATTTCGAAAACGTGCCGTAGAAACTGTCTGCAGTGCACATAGGCTCTGAATTTTCCGCGGAGTAACCTGCAGCTTCTAGTTTTCAGCTTGTGGTCCGCATCCCCTACTCCAACAGCGAAAGCGAGTCATGTCTCATAAATCCAGTTGTATTGTTGGCATCCATTTATGTTGTAATATGCTCACATTGATTGTGTATTATGAACGTATACAATTTCGCTTGATACCGTATTTTTATTTAAATGAAAGCAAATAATAGAATTAACAAATAACGAACAATAATAATAATCACAACAACAATGAGAAAACGGTTATTATAAAATAAATCCATCTATGTTTGCATCTTACGTATTTGTATTGTTTGTTTTCGTATTTTCATGAGTGTATTGTGTGTTGCTATTATAAAATTTATGGACAGCAAACATTTCAGTCAAATTGTCTGTTCGCATAAAACTTCAACTTTAGTAAAAACGAGTGTCTACAACGGGAATAAGTGATACTACAGAACGTTATCATAAGTATACGATTGTGTGATAGTAATTTGGTATAAACAGATCAAGTAGTGTAATAAACTTACTGTCTGCTTGTTTCTGGCGAAAATAAGTACAACATTGCTTACGTTAACGATAGCCGCGCGCTACAAGGATGAATAGAAACAGGGAGGACGGGCGCCAGGAACACAAAACTGTTAGCATCCGTGGCGACAGGAGGCAACATCATTTCTTCCTTGCAAGTGATATAGTCTTTCAGACAAATGTAACTTATTTCACACCGAATGACCCTGATAAATTCATGCGTAAAAGGTCATCTTATTTGTAAATGTCACTCCTTGGTTTGCAATTATATTTCATTATGCCACACTTCAATCTGCTACTTGCATACGTATACACACTTCGTCCTCGTTATTAATGTGTGTATATTTGATGTAACCATCGGTAAAGAGTACGATAATGGTTTGTCAATCCCACACGTTAATCCCTGATGTGTCCTAGTCAGATAGAAGAGCGGTCAGAAATGATCGTGTAAGGATGATAACTCGGAGAAAGTAAAATGCTATGCTACTGTTTCGGGCTTACCTGAAACCCGCTGAAGTAGCCGAAGAATCCTTTATTTTATCAGCACTCGATCAGCCAATGGGCTAATGAGCTATGCAAATTCCTAACGGAAACGTTATACCGATGAAAAAGGAGAAAGATGTGTATCCTTCGATAATTTGGACACCAAAATTATCACAATTTTCGAGGTTACAAATGTATGCGACAGCTTTCATTCTTTATATCCACCGCGTCATTCAAAACATTTTACTGTTTACTGAGTGTTAAAAGTCTGTCCAGACTGACACATACTTCTGTGAACAGCGTCCAAGGTGGCTATGTTCAAAGCATGGACAATCATACCTGACGGAAACAGTTGTTCATTGAAGACAAATTGAAACAGTTGAGGGATCGAAAATTGACAGACTAAATTCGTGATAGTTTCTTACAAACTGTCTGCTTTCTCAGATACCTACGCAATAGATTAGCGTCACACACACATACACACACACACACACACACACACCACAGTCATTCATAGTGACTGGCTATAAGCTTCCATACAAAGTAAATTTTACATTTAAGACCTAACGTTAGCTCCACTTATACAATATATAGTACAGCTTTACTTGAATTTTTTTATTTTTGTTAATTACTTTAATTTTGATAACTATATTTTTACCGTGATAATTTAATTTTTGTGTTTTAGTTATTTGTATTGTAACCACTTAACCACTTGTATATAAGCGCACAGTTTAGCTGTATTAAATCTAACAATGTTTCTTAACGATTACAATTTTATTGATGTTAAATCAAGCGCGGCTCTTGAACGAAGGCTCTGGGGCGTAGCCGCATGTTCAAAAATTAATAAATAACGTGATATTTTTTAACTTCACTTTAGTATCGTTTTAATACGGAAGTGGTTTAGTTGTAAAATCCGTAATGCAGTTAGTACCGGTATCTCTGGAATTGTTGGTGTAATGTTTGTAATAATTGAATGAGCGAAACGAGTCTCAGTTTTGACTCGACCGTTTGGCATTTGCCTGTCTGTCTATCCATCTGTATATGCGATATCTTTTGTACGCATCAACCGATTTTCATGAAACTCGGCGTTCGTGCCCATACTTTTACCCTCTCGTTTTTTATATTGATCCTTCCAAAATGGGTGGGGAGGCAAAAATGTGAGGGGGCCAAAATTGTGAAAAATCGCCAATGCTCGTGTGGAGTTTTAACTAAAATCTGAATATAGCGTTAAGTTTATGAAATTTCAAAATTTCTGGATGACAGAGGCCAAAAAGTTGGTAAAAATGTCGATGAAATCGCAAATTCCATGCGGGGTATCAGATTAAAGAGAATTTTAACCAGAATATGAATATAGTGTACAGTTTTGTAAATTTCAAATTTTTTGGGTCCTAAGACCCAAAAAAGGCTAAAATGTCAAAATTTGAAAACACTAAAAATTCAGCTAGATGTCAGGCGTAAGAGAAATCCAAATGTTTGGAATTTTAATACTTATTGTATGACTGTGTGGTCTACAATTGTTACTCTACTAAACAAAAATAATAACGTAATCGGGATTTTCGTAATTTGTCTGATAATTTAAAAAATACCTAATGTCGAAAATATCTAATAATAAATATATTTCCTTCAAAATAGTGAACGACTTCTGCAGCTCAAGGAGCTTACTAGTTTAAACATAAATACGGTATGAATTTGAACTGTACTGGTAATGTATTGTGTAGATTATGTTTAGTGTTCAGTTTCGATGAGTGTTGTAGTATATTATTGCAGTAAGTTATTATTTCTACAGGCTTACTGCATTAGGAACAATGAATTCTGTTAAAAACATTTTTAAAAACGTGTCATGATTTTTAAACCAAGTTAAAAGACCTAGACCACGAAGACTAGAACTCAAAATAACTTTAAAGCAGAAAGAATGTAAAAACCAAAATAGTTTTACTAGAGATTTCAATAAGACAAAGCTGCTGACTGGTTATGCGCTTGAAAACTTAAAAATCGTTTTTTGAACTACATACGTTTAAAAACAAATGATATTGCAGGTGTTAATCACGTTAAAATTGCTATGATAAAGTTAAAAAACTAATGCAATTAAGCGCTCGTAAATAGCGGTATTGAATTGTCTATGTTAGGGCAGTGGCGTATCTAGAATTTGGCCTTGTGGAGGGTCCGGGGTCGGGTCGGCTTCATACAAAAGAAAAAAACTTATGACTAATCAACATTACTATCTTTAATGTAGTTGAAATCAGTCCCATTAAAGTAAACGGTAGACTAATAACACAATAAAATACGCGCTATTGAAACATTGTTTAGAAGATACGTATTGACTGAATTAATTTTCCTTTATTTCATATTTCAATCATATAGGCCTACGCAAATTCTGTGTAATAAACCTGTTTCTATATTATTTAAAAAAGACTTACTACTATATTAGCGTACGTAGCTGAAAAAACAAATAATAAAACAGCCTAAAAATTAAGACGCTAACAAAATTCGTCAACTTTTCGACCCTCTGCGGGGGTCCGGTTCCGTTTGCCCTCCCCCGTAAATACGCCCCTGTGATAGGGAAAAAAGTTCGATCCCAACGTATCTAAGAGCCTTTCGTAGTTTTTAAACCACGCGCCGTTGTTGAGTAAAGGGAATTTAATGTCTTACTTGTGGTTGTAATGTCTAAAGCATATGCCTCAGGCAGTTGTAAAATAGTGAGCTCCATTCCGATAAGCAGTGTTCCTGACGGCGATCAAGTAATGCGTGCTGTTGACGTTGTACCTTCCACTACCTGCGACATATATATAGCACAGCCAGCCGCCGTTATTTCTGATACTACTGTTCTTATTGTTGATCCGTTTAAGGGTAAAGTCAAACCTTTTACCGTTTAATGGTAATCCAAATAGGACTGATAACATATAAACCCTGAGCAATAGGGCCTGCTTTACCTGTACAAAACATTCACAATGTTTCTACTATACGGTCATCCTGTGACTGTAACGCATGCGTTGGCAAATTTTAGTTCACTGTATTCTTGGGGGCGGCGAAGTAGACACAGAAGAGGGACATTACCTTCGATCGTCACAAAAATAAAATAAAACAAAAAAATAGCTTCAATTGCGAAAATACCAGATTGAATTACTTACTTGTGAGAAATATAACACAGCATTAAAAATAATATAAATGTAGTTTAAATATTAACTTAAATACTCCAAAATATTGAGTTAATTCATAGATTTTTAAAAACGATAACTGATTTAACCCATTAACAAGTAAATTGTGGACTGCGGCTACTGCGATAGTACTGTAATAACTGTAGCGCGTGTAACGAGCAAAAATTTTAATACATTTTAAATTTTCACCTCGACGGAGTACGTTCACACGAGGCTGTGTCAACGACTTATAGTTGGCGCAATAAATAAAGCGTAATGAGAAGATGTCAGTACAGCGTCGCTAGCTTGACAATAGAAAGACATTAAGTACGATACGACTATAGAAATTGGTGGCACAAGATGACAGGGAAAGTGTAGTCCAGAATTATTGCTCACTACAGCTGTAACAAAGTAAGCAAGGACATTCACACTTGTACCGAGAATTGTGGCAGATGTTTGACCATGTTACGTCAGTATACGATAAACGACAAAAACGAGTGAAACTACATATTACAATGGTACGGATGCACTGCACCTTAAGAAACAATACAGTAGGATAGATCTGACAAAAACTCAAGTCATGTTACGCAGCTGGAGTTATCGTCTAAGTGACAGACAGGATTTACGAGTGGAAAGTTGGGGTGACTTCACCAGCCAGCAGATGTTCAAAATTACTAATAGCCACAAAAAAAAGGGGTATAACATAGAACAATACGCCAGGAGGACCGAAAGTACAGATAATGGCAATCTAGAGAAACACAGAGTTTACTTCAGACAATAGGTTGATAGACAAGTGTCTAATAGCCGTGGTTTCTACGAAAAGGGTCAATGTTCGTCAGAGCAAAATCGGGGGACGCCTAAGAACCTATCAGATGCCTTCAGCCAGGGAGAAAATTGGTGGTGAGGAGTGTTTCCATAGCAACAGAAACGGGAGACCTATCGGAAGAACTATGACGTAGGATCTCGACATGGTGGGACAGAATATTCCAAGAAAATTCAAAACTGACCAATCTCAAAATGAAGTAGGCGTGAACTGCGCCAGAGACAAAATTTTGAGTAGGGACGAATTAATAAAACTATCTGTCCAAGACGGAGGAGAGACAGTCTATACTCAATTTTTGAAACAGTTTTTACTCAAATCTTCAGACAGTTTTATACTCAAATTTTTCAGTTAGTTAATTTCAAGTACGGAACAGTTGATACTCAGATTTCAAACAGTTTATTCTAAGTGTTCGGAGTTAGTTTTATTCTAAGTTCACAAGAGTACATTAATCGTGCGGAGAATTAACTCGAGTACGGGACTTAGTACGTTAACCTGTAACTTAAAAGACTTAGTAATATCTTCACGTCACGATAGTAAGTCTTAGTAAACTTTTAAAGAGTGTATTTCGAAGTGTGTCGTAACGGACTTAGATAATAATTATATAAAGTGAACAATCAGACCGTTACACGAACAGATGTCACCACATAAACGATATACTAAACAGTTGAACTTAATATAGTGTTACTACACCTTATTAACAACATAAAGAACATGAAATATTAAACTAATTAACAAATTATACGAATATTTAAAGAAGCAGCGATAAGTGAAACCAGACATGTACATTAACGTCAAAACGAACACACAACATACACCGTAAGATGGAACATTTGATTGAACACTAAACTTCAATTATTCACATAAACAAACGCCAACGCGAGTGACCGGAAGAGTGAGTGTTAAGTGATTGTGATAAAACAGCATCCGACGAAATGTGTTTACGAGTCATCTTCATCACCGGAACTAGACTTCGTCAACAACTAATGGATATTCAATAATCAAGTAACCATTATTTTAATCATTTCTAATTAGTTACTTCTACTGACCTGATTCTTTCAAAGAATTCATCCTTGAGAAAATTATTAAGAAACGCAATGAATAAATCTGAATAAAAAGTAATTAATGAATGTTTTAACAAAAGCCTATTTGGGATTTAATGAACGCATTAAATAAGTAGAATATGAATTGTTATATTATTTGATTTATATATGTATGTATGTTTTTCTTTGTTTTCAGCATATATTGAAACATGAATTTGTTCTTATAAAATATGTATGTATTTCAGGTACAGCGACATATCATATGTACAATTTTAATTTGTTGTGAATTATAAATAAACTAGTAATTTAAGTTGATCATATATATGCGTTCATTATTACCAATTACATCCCAGATATTAACTTAAATTTTGGAGAAAGATAAAATAGATTTTCAAGAGTTTCATATGCTCAAATAAAATAAATGAATTGACAACGCTAATCTACTAAATGATATCAAGTATTTGTTAATAAGAATCAGAATAGTTATACATAGTATTAAATGGTCGTATAACACACGGCATGAAAGTAATCAATTAAAGCAAGTAAATACATATTATCTATCACAAATCAATATAATAAAATATCATTATATTGATAACGCCCAAAGTACGTAAGACGTTACAAATCAATTTTAACGATTTGATATCACTTATATTATATAATTTTTCATTATATATAAATAGTGCTCCAAGATCGTGGGGCACGGCAAACACAATTAAATAATTAATTGCCACAAATGTAAATTACATTTACATTTAATCATAATTACATTATAAAAATGGCGCCCACCCGCACGGCATGATACGTAGTAACAAAGATTGTTAAAACGCACAGCTTTGGCAAAGAACAGGCAGTAGAAGAAGTAGATAAAGTAGTGTTATAGAAATAGAAGTAAGATAAGTATTAGTGTTATAAGTCAGTTTGAATGATTACGCGTAGGAAGGCAAAAATGGCGAGCAATTCCGATAGCGTAGAATTCGACGTCAATAACCAATTAGGTACAGTAAATACAGAAGAGAATACTACACCTAGCGAACCAAGTAGCGTTGTAGAGAGTCCAGAAGATAGGGCGCGAGGACAGACATCAAAAACAGAAGATGTAAGTCTACAAATGTTGATGGAATTCATCCGTCAACAGAGCGAAAAACAAGAAGAGAATATTAACAAATTAATTAGCGAGAAACAAGAAGAAAGCAACAGAAAACAAGAAGAAAGTATTAGATTAATTAGTGAAAAATTAGAAAAACAAAATGAAAAACTCGACCAGCATAAAGAAGAGATTAAACGTCAAACAGCGGAACAGATTATGCAAATAAGGTCCGAGATACGTGAATACCAGCAGACCTGGGAAGGAAAGGTAGACGAACTACAGAAGAAACAAGATGATCTCGTGAAAAACTTGAGAGAAGAAGCAAACAAGAAGTACGAAGAAATACAAGAAACACGAGAAAATGATCGTCAAGAATGGATGGCAGCAATACACACTACCCAGACGACCGTTAAAAAGATTAATAATAAATTCGATGTTCACGTCAAGGATTACAATAAGAAGCACGAAGAACTCAAGGTCGAGATACACGACACCATACGGCAGAAACAACAGGAGCAAGACGGAACAAACAATAATATTATACAGAAGTTGGAAGAAGTTGATGGTAGACAACGTTCGACAGAACAAAAGTTGGACGAGACTACAAAAGAAAAGACGACGCGGATCGAAGAATTAAAAGGACATTTGACTAAAGTAAGAGAAAACCAGGAAAGACTGCAGAGACAGTTAATGGAAGGTGAGTGTGGTATATTAAACCGAATTAATGGACCTAACCACAATGACCTTAAATATAATGGTACGGACAGATTCCCTATGGAATTCCTTAAGGAGTTGTCTGAAATACAAGAGTTATACTACCCCACTGACAATATCAAGTGGATTGGTAGACATTTGGAATTAGACGCAGGTATATGGTGGCGGGTGATACGTAACCAAATATCAAATTTTGAAGAATTCAAGGAAGCGTTCTCACTGAAATATTGGGGACAAGAACGACAAGATAGTATACGGGACCATTTGGAGTATGGCAGGTTTGATTGGCGTGGACCAGTTACTGCTATTCAGTATATTGAACGTATCTTGTTGGAGAGTAGGCAGTTAACACCTACCCTGACTGACAATCAACTTATACGTAAGATATCTCGTCACTTTGGGCGCGAGATTCAGCTCGCTGTGGTCACAAGAGGAATTGTGACTATCCCAAATTTCGAATCTTTAATCATAGAGTATACACAGATTCAACCAAGAAATAATAGAGAGTCAAACTATGTGTCGGCGAACGAGAGGAGGAATTCCTACAAGGAAAGTGAAAGCGGTCCGAACAAAGTAAATGGAATGCAGAAGAAGACTTGAGGTGACAGACCGGCCATAAATACACAACAACACCGTAATGCGGACCGACGCGCAGTCAACACAATGGAGTTTACAAACACGGCTGCCGGTGCATCGGGCACTCAACCCAAAAGGGTCCGTCAACAAGAAGAAGAAAAAAAAAATCCCTTTACTCATTAACGAAGATAGCCGATAAAACGAATGACTACCAGACGAATATAATCCTACCAGATTTACGAAGTGATTTATTATGTAATGATGATGAAGAGATTCCACAACGAATAATTAGGTGCCCAGAGATAAATATAAAGTTTAACAGTAATGTTACTGTACAAGCGTTGCTTGATACTGGATCCGTTATTGCCGGATTGTCCGAATCGTGGTTTAATCAAAACAAACATAACATAACACCTTATGAAATATTACCGATGACTAACACATTAATAGTTAGCGCGGTTGGTAATAAGTCAAAGTTAATAAGAAAACAAATATTATGCGATATCTATATCGAAGAAATTAAATATGAATGTGTTTTTCTCATCATACCAGATTTAATAAAACCTTGTATATTAGGAACCAATTTTCTTCAGGAAACAGGATGTCTCATTGACATGGGAAGAAGGATCGTCGAGTTAAGAGGAGAGGCTGACGAAGCGGCGTCCACGGTGCCAATGATGCATATAGAAGTGGTGGGCATAGAAGAAGAAGAAGAGATCATCAGGAACATTGACAAGAAAGTGGAAAGTATTGACTGCGGAGATAAAGGAACGTTGGAGAGATTAAGGGAGATTCTGGTAACGAATAGAAGTTTATTCAGAGAGTGTCCCGGAAGAATCGAAGGGTACGTTTACGAGTTCCAAGTCACCGACCGGACACCGTACTTCCAGAAAGGATGGCCTGTCCCATTAGCATATAAAGGGAAGGTAGATGATGAGATTAGGAGAATGTTGCGGTATGGGGTCATTGAGAGATGCAACAGCGCATATATCAACCCACTCGTTACTGTAATTAAGAAGGACGGTAGAGTACGATTGTGTTTGGATGCGAGGAAGGTGAACAGCGTGACTATCCCGGACTACGAGGGTGCTCCACCGATAAACGACATTTTGGCGAGATGTTGCGGGATGAAATATTTATCTACCGTAGACTTAACTAGCAGTTTCTGGCAAGTACCACTGAAGCCGGAGTGCCGGAACTTCACCGCTTTTATGTACGAGGGCAAGTGTTGTCGTTTTACATGTACGCCATTTGGACTGAGTACCAGTTCTGCTGCATTAACCAGGGGATTGGACACAGTATTGGAAGATGAAGTTAAAGAAAATACCATTATTTATGTCGACGATTGCCTATGTTACTCAGGAGATCTAGAGACGCATTTGTTACATTTATATTTATTATTATCCAACTTAAGAAGAGCGAATTTAACCATCAATTTAGAGAAGTCGCAATTCTTTAGGAAAGAAATCGCGTACCTTGGATATCGATTAACTACGCAAGGAATACGAGCAACGGACGAGAAGATTGATGCCATTATGAAATTCCCAACACCTCGGAACCAAAAGCAATTAAAGGGTTTCTTGGGTTTGACAAATTTCTACAACCGTTTTACAGATAAATACGCTGAAACCACTAAACCATTACTCGAATTATTACGGAAAGGACAGAAATTTACCTGGACACAGGAATTAAATGAATGTTTTCAGCAAGTTAAAAGGTTATTCGTAGAAACAGTCATCTTGAAGTTTCCTCGAATTAATCAAAGATATTATATGCAGTGCGACGCCAGCAACTTTGCATATGGCGGGCAACTATATCAACTGGATGAGGAAGGAAAAATTGGAGTAATAGCTTTTACTAGCAAGACATTCAAGGGTGCAGAAAGAAATTATTACACTACGGAAAAAGAGCTTTTGAGTATCGTATGATGTCTTGAAAGGTTCCGTATATACATATTAGGGCAACCTTTAACTATCATTACTGATAATAAGGCACTGACTTTTATGAATAAATGTCAATTAAACAACTCGCGAATTACACGCTGGATCTTAAGTATCCAAGAGTACAAATTCGACATTGTCCATTGTAAGGGCAAGGACAATATTATTGCTGATCTTCTAAGCAGAAACCCAGAAGATGCCACGTTAGAAGAAATTAGTGACAATATGTCCGAATACTTAATTAATCACCTGACGATCAGGATGGATAAGAAGGTAAGCAAGATCATAATGGATATTGGAAAGTACCAATTTAAAAATGATAAGCTTAAGACTATTATTGATAAGATTAGGGAAAAGTGTTTAGATAAGGAATTAAATAAATTTTATAGGTTCGTCGATGAGAAATTGTATAGATTACGTAGAAGGGAATGGAAACTGTACATACCGAACAGTGTGTCCGGCGAAATAATTGCTGAAATTCACCGTATGTATGGACATCCCGGAGCTAAGAAATGTATTAAATTATTGCAGGAGCATTTTACCATAGACGGTATGTTGAAAAGGGTGAAAAATTACGTACGAACTTGCGACACTTGTCAAAGGAAGAAGGACTCAGGCAACAAAAACTTGTTCGGAGGAACGAAAGCCATTATACCGTTACGGAAGGGTGACCTAGTGAGCGCCGACTATTATGGGCCACTACCTGTTTCGTCCGCGGGAGTAAGATATTTGTTTGTTATGGTTGATAACTTTACCAAATACGTACGACTTTTCACACTTCGAAGGGCAACGACCGCAGCTACATTGAGAAGAATACACCAGAATTGTAAGGAGCTGGGATCTCCTAGAATAATTATCACAGACAACGGAACGCAATTTACCTCTAAAAAATGGTTAGACGGGTTAAATGAATTAAATATTCAACCAAGATTTACCGCAATAAGGAACCCTTGTGCGAATCTGGCTGAAAGAATCAACAGACAGCTTGGGAATTTATTTAGGATCTTTGTTGGTAACCAACACACAAAGTGGTCACGTTATGTAACAATCATTGAGAGTTGTATTAACGAGACGTACCACGAGACTATAGAAGTAACACCATACGAGGCACAGCTCGGGAAGAAACCTACCAGAGCGTGGGAAAAATACATAAACAAGGACATACTTCTAGTTAAAGGAGCTGACCATAGCCAAATATTCGTCAAAATGAAAGAGAAGAGGGAAAAACAAGCGAAGTTGTGTAATGAAACCAAGACCATTACAAAATTCAAAATTGGTGAGAAGGTGTTAATCAGAACCTATTATCAATC
The DNA here is from genome assembly GCA_034769895.1 of Magicicada septendecula. NCBI lineage: Eukaryota > Metazoa > Arthropoda > Insecta > Hemiptera > Cicadidae > Magicicada > Magicicada septendecula. Next base: position 497,717,941 of record CM068367.1, read on the forward strand.
GGACGCGGTCCAGAAAAGGATTGAAAATTTTGCGAACTGTACTGCGGACCATACAAAGTGCATCAAATTCTCGGAGAAGCTACATATCTACTGGTCGATTGCGATGACGAAAGTAAACTCCGTGGGAAATTTAATGCCAGACAAATGAAAAAATATCATGAACCAGAAAATTGAAGATGAAGGAAGAGGAAGAAATTGAAGAATCTATCATAATAAGTTAGCTGATGGTGATGAGTCATCTGCGTTAGGGTAATTGACGCGCTGATCTCATTCAAGCTGGCTTAACCAAGAAAATTATGTACTCTAATTGTCAAACATAACATAAAAGTGTATTTAGTTAATTAAGCACTAATTAAATGTTAGATAATAAGGATAAATTAACATTTTGAGTGACATTTTATAGAATATTGCAGTGAATGCAAAGGACATTTTAATTGCTATTACTTGATTCACATAGTAATAAGTTGTTGGGGCAAAGTAAAAAAAAAAAAGGGACACTTAAAATCAAATAAGTGATATTATTCAAAGAACTATATCGTAAATGAACTCTATTAAAGTGAGTGTATATAATTAATGGACTAGGATTGTAAATGATACTAGAATGAAGTAGATAACTCATTAACAAAATGTATTACGTATATGTATAAAACATCAAAATAATTGTAACTAACGTAGCGAATATGTTAATTACTAATCTAATTTTAAATAACATTTTAAAAAGGATTTTATTGGTAGGACTATTAGTAATGCACAAAATGTGTATGTATAGAAGATTTCTTAGTGTCATATAAAGTGTTACATTAAACCAATTGATTGTTTGATAATATCTTGTGAAACATTTTATTCAATTGATTAAATTAATTAATTGCTCATTGAATTCATGATTTATCTTATATTTAGAGATAGGGTATTTATATGTAAATACGATAATGTGAAATGCGTTCAACCATCCCAAATAGCTAGCAATAAATTCAGGGAACCAATTAAAATTAAAAGGGGGTGTACCAATTGCAATATAAGCCTTTAAGAGTAGGTCATCATGTATTACCTTCCCCTGAAGAAGATGAACATGGCGAAGCGACGTACAGGGCGCAGAATTTGGATTTGAGTTGTTCCTTGAGGTCACATCGTCAAATCAAAATTGAGGACACTGTAACGAGCAAAAATTTTAAAAAATTTTAAATTTTCACCTCGACGGAGTACGTTCACACGAGGCTGTGTCAACGACTTATAGTTGGCGCAATAAATAAAGCGTAATGAGAAGATGTCAGTACAGCGTCGCTAGCTTGACAATAGAAAGACATTAAGTACGATACGACTATAGAAATTGGTGGCACAAGATGACAGGGAAAGTGTAGTCCAGAATTATTGCTCACTACAGCTGTAACAAAGTAAGCAAGGACATTCACACTTGTACCGAGAATTGTGGCAGATGTTTGACCATGTTACGTCAGTATACGATAAACGACAAAAACGAGTGAAACTACATATTACAATGGTACGGATGCACTGCACCTTAAGAAACAATACAGTAGGATAGATCTGACAAAAACTCAAGTCATGTTACGCAGCTGGAGTTATCGTCTAAGTGACAGACAGGATTTACGAGTGGAAAGTTGGGGTGACTTCACCAGCCAGCAGATGTTCAAAATTACTAATAGCCACACAAAAAAGGGGTATAACATAGAACAATACGCCAGGAGGACCGAAAGTACAGATAATGGCAATCTAGAGAAACACAGAGTTTACTTCAGACAATAGGTTGATAGACAAGTGTCTAATAGCCGTGGTTTCTACGAAAAGGGTCAATGTTCGTCAGAGCAAAATCGGGGGACGCCTAAGAACCTATCAGATGCCTTCAGCCAGGGAGAAAATTGGTGGTGAGGAGTGTTTCCATAGCAACAGAAACGGGAGACCTATCGGAAGAACTATGACGTAGGATCTCGACATGGTGGGACAGAATATTCCAAGAAAATTCAAAACTGACCAATCTCAAAATGAAGTAGGCGTGAACTGCGCCAGAGACAAAATTTTGAGTAGGGACGAATTAATAAAACTATCTGTCCAAGACGGAGGAGAGACAGTCTATACTCAATTTTTGAAACAGTTTTTACTCAAGTCTTCAGACAGTTTTATACTCAAATTTTTCAGTTAGTTAATTTCAAGTACGGAACAGTTGATACTCAGATTTCAAACAGTTTATTCTAAGTTTTCGGAGTTAGTTTTATTCTAAGTTCACAAGAGTACATTAATCGTGCGGAGAATTAACTCGAGTACGGGACTTAGTACGTTAACCTGTAACTTAAAAGACTTAGTAATATCTTCACGTCACGATAGTAAGTCTTAGTAAACTTTTAAAGAGTGTATTTCGAAGTGTGTCGTAACGGACTTAGATAATAATTATATAAAGTGAACAATCAGACCGTTACACGAACAGATGTCACCACATAAACGATATACTAAACAGTTGAACTTAATATAGTGTTACTACACCTTATTAACAACATAAAGAACATGAAATATTAAACTAATTAACAAATTATACGAATATTTAAAGAAGCAGCGATAAGTGAAACCAGACATGTACATTAACGTCAAAACGAACACACAACATACACCGTAAGATGGAACATTTGATTGAACACTAAACTTCAATTATTCACATAAACAAACGCCAACGCGAGTGACCGGAAGAGTGAGTGTTAAGTGATTGTGATAAAACAGCATCCGACGAAATGTGTTTACGAGTCATCTTCATCACCGGAACTAGACTTCGTCAACAACTAATGGATATTCAATAATCAAGTAACCATTATTTTAATCATTTCTAAGTAGTTACTTCTACTGACCTGATTCTTTCAAAGAATTCATCCTTGAGAAAATTATTAAGAAACGCAATGAATAAATCTGAATAAAAAGTAATTAATGAATGTTTTAACAAAAGCCTATTTGGGATTTAATGAACGCATTAAATAAGTAGAATATGAATTGTTATATTATTTGATTTATATATGTATGTATGTTTTTCTTTGTTTTCAGCATATATTGAAACATGAATTTGTTCTTATAAAATATGTATGTATTTCAGGTACAGCGACATATCATATGTACAATTTTAATTTGTTGTGAATTATAAATAAACTAGTAATTTAAGTTGATCATATATATGCGTTCATTATTACCAATTACATCCCAGATATTAACTTAAATTTTGGAGAAAGATAAAATAGATTTTCAAGAGTTTCATATGCTCAAATAAAATAAATGAATTGACAACGCTAATCTACTAAATGATATCAAGTATTTGTTAATAAGAATCAGAATAGTTATACATAGTATTAAATGGTCGTATAACACACGGCATGAAAGTAATCAATTAAAGCAAGTAAATACATATTATCTATCGCAAATCAATATAATAAAATATCATTATATTGATAACGCCCAAAGTACGTAAGACGTTACAAATCAATTTTAACGATTTGATATCACTTATATTATATAATTTTTCATTATATATAAATAGTGCTCCAAGATCGTGGGGCACGGCAAACACAATTACATAATTAATTGCCACAAATGTAAATTACATTTACATTTAATCATAATTACATTATACGCGCTTGCGCAATAATAATGTAAATGTGTGGTGGTGAGAGAGAGAGAGAGAGAGAGAGAGTGAGAGAGTGAGAGAGAGGGAGGGAGAGAGAGGGAGGCAACTTCACGTTTGTGCCACCCTTATTTTTTGTACATGCCTTACTGTACAAATTCGCACGCTTCCTACCTTTCAAGCGCCCGTGAATTTCTGTAACTTGGAAGAAGAAACAGCATAAGGTCGTTTTTAATTTTTAACAGATTCACAAAATCTGATATAGTGTAAACTTTTAAAGGAAAATATTTATAAATCTATTTTACTTTGACGAGTTTGTTGGCAGTGTGTAGTGCTTTGAAAAAAATGAGCTGGAGAGAATGCTAGTTTATTGGCTTTGGTCCAGATAGGGTAGACTAATGGACTGTTTTCACACACACGCACACAGATTCATGTAACTTTCTTGTACGTTTTACCTTTTTGTGTTAAGTAGCCAGTCTATTTATTAATGGGGAACTAGAGGAAGCGTTTATGAAAATTATTGTCTTGAGGACTATTTCATACCTTCGGAATTTAAGTAAGTGCGGAAAGGTGAGCGTGTACTGGGGTTGGCATCTGGACGCCGTCACAGTATACACATTGCAATTAAACTTGTAAATATTTACATCACGTTCTCATTATGTTTGAGGTTTTAAACAAAGGTGTAGCTCTTAGGATCTGTATTTATTTTTTCCTCTATATTCGTCATCATGCTACATCGAGAGCCAGGGGTAGTTCCATAATCTCCAACGATTCACTTTTTAAAAATAATGTTTTCGTCACAACGCTATGCTATTTCTAATTTATCGCAATTAAGTGTTCTGAATTTTAACTTTTAATCCGTTTAAACTACGCGTTGACTAGAGAATATGCCATATTTAAAAGTAACCCTTATATACTGTCAAAAGGGTTGCGATCATTATTTAAATTTGGGTAGCAATAGATGCATTTGGAAACCGTCTAGAAGAAGGTACTGAATACATTTGGAAACTGTTTGATTTAAAAATATATTCGGGAATGAAGATCTGAGATCTGTAATTGAATTAGGGAAGCAAGAATAGCGAAGAACAAAAAAAGAAAAACTTAAATAGGTATGGATCAAGCAATTGCTAAAATTTTATAAAAAAGAAGGGAGAGCATGGGGATAAGCGAAGGGGTTATCAAGAGTTAAACAAGTTCGGAAAACTTTGAAATGAAATGTGTTGATTGTAGCATTATAGTGTATGTATGACCTTTAGCTATTGATTGAATGGACATCTATTGTACGGTACGGACTGTAATGTAAGCCAATGTATCCTACACTACTGGATGCTAATACACTAGTATTGAGGATAATAAAATAAATGCAAGTGTGTTCAGAATTCTATTATTAGTTAGTTCCCTTTTTATCTTATAAGTAACGCATGTGTCGCAGAAGGACAAAAGTAAAACAGAAACAAAATGTTGGTGAGCAGGTTTGTCGTCGTAGCCCCCCCCCAAAATAAAGATGACGTAATGGTATTAACGATAAGTTTAAATATCTGATTTCCATATTTGGAAGATGAAAAGTAAAACGCTGTAACAGTTTGCAGAACGCTGTGACACAGAAATGACGTCATTATCGCGCTGTGTTCAGCCTTCGACGGGAACAACTGTTTGGCAAAATTAAACTTTAATGTACACGACAAAAATGTGTGTGTGTGTGTGTGTGTGTGTGTGTGTGTGTGTGTGTGTGTGTGTGTGTGTGTGTGTGTGTGTGTGAATCTACCAGACGATCACAAGGAGAAATATCAGTGACTTGTGATGGCTTTAAGTTCGTAAAGTGTTTTTTTAAAGAAATAAAACGTGTGCCAACCAAAATAAAAGAGCATCAGTAGAACGGCTACCGGTGCTTTCACTTCAACAAGCCCAGTGAGGAGTGGAAACTGATTCCGATACTGTCCCACTTAGTGAAGAGACAGAACATTTATGCCCTCTATTCAATAAGATGACTATCCATGAAATCTTCCATAGGTGTGTTTTGTATACTTATTTACGATATGCGTCATCATTTTACGCTTCATAATTTTTATGTGGGGGCTATTATTTATCAAACTTAGTTTACAAAAGTTGTACTTCTATGTAAAATTGACATAGTGACTTGTGATTCTTGTTTTCAGCTGACGAACTTGTAACTACTGTGAACGATTTAATTTAATTGAAAATTATATCAACTACAACTACTTATTTATCTTTTTCTTCCTGACACATAGACTTATTTCCTCTCTCTCACATACACACGCGCACACGTGGTTTTTTACCGACAGAGAATCTCCACCATTCTGCTCCTTTAACTGAAGAATTACCCCTCAGGGATCAGTCAAGTGACCTTGTAGTCTAAGTCGTTATTTGGAATTCTATGCCTTTCAAAGAGTTTTTATAAATTACTGTGATTTTTTGTCATTCGTCGTGAAATATTATACATTTTCAGAATCAGTGTAAATTTTATAAACGCTTTGATGTGTTATTCTTGATGATTTGCAACATTTTACACCGAACTAAAACACACCTGGAAATACAAAATAAAGTATAATTTTTTCAGAATTTTTAACAGTGTATGTACTGAAACTACAAAAAAAATATTACACGCTGAAAAATCCCAATAGGAACAACAGACAAAAAAAAAACAGTAAAAATATTTTAACACTGTCGATATTACATTAGTGTTGGAATGTTTCACCACATCTAGCTGCCCATCGCCATGCCAGTAGAGGAACTGGTAATCACATTATTGCAGAGTAGATGAAGACGCATGGACAGCGCTGAGGATTGATGAATGTACGGAGTAGCAGTGAAGAAACACGTGCCTTCGTGAGCTCATTAGTAACGAGAGAAGCTCGTTAATTAACACGGCTATTCTAAACGCAGTGATGTGCCGCTGGCGAGTTACTTTCCTATCACTCAACAAACGATCATACCAACACGCAATCACTTGGATGGTTGCAGCGATATATTAACTATCAACTATATCGTGCGCGCGCGCGTGTTGGGCGAGTACAACGGGAACGTGAGTATAAGCGGGCTGTATATGTGCATAAGAGAGAAACAGAGAACAGAAGCAAACCGTAAACATTCGTCAGTCATAAAGAGAATCTATTTGTGTCGTAACTTATTTTGCCAGATGACGAAATGGCAGTGACATATTTATTGCATATTGTGAGAACCGCGAGATAACATTCTGAGAAAGATTTTGTCATAATAAAGTTTCCATTATTGGTGCTTCCTGAATATGTTTAGACAAAGCGCTGAATGCGCTGTTCCTAGTTGCTGGAAACGAATAGCCTACATTATACGTTACCGTCATGTGTTTGAATGTACACATGTGCACGCGCGCATGTGATTGTGTAGGAGGGACGTGTTGTAGTGAAACTTATAGCAAAAGAAGATTCTAAAGTCGTTTTCCAGGTGAAATTGATCATGCGTCCATTAATTGTTAACTACATCATTTTTTTAATTACACATAAACACATTGTACTTGTTTCTACACTCCAAAAGAATATTTAAATGATTTGTGACTATTATTTTTAATTTATCACTGTATGTTTTTACTGTATAAAAGTCTGTCGTCTGTTACATGCTTTCTGCAAGTAGAATATATTGTTTGATTTGATTGATCTGATTTTAAATCACAAAATATTTCCTAAGTTTCTTAAGTTTCATTTGAGTCTTAAGAACACTAAAAACAAAACACACACTTTTGTTAATCTCACTTCTCTGTCAATTCTTTACTTGAGGAGAACGGTTCTTTTATCTGTGATAACGGGAAGAGTGCGTATTGCTCAATGCTCGTACAAACGGCGCTCGGGCAGACTTGTTCACATGATCGTTTGTTCAGAAAGTGGCACTTGTGTCCTCAACGTTTAATGTTTAAAACTCATGACTTGCTACGGCCAGACTGAAATAGGGAGTTCGCAAATAACTATGACTTCACTTGAGAAGTCTTTGCAAAGGTTCTTAGAGCGATTTCTTCTGCGGACGGACGTGCAACTGATTTTGGTTGTAGCCGTTTTCATCATCTCTCTTCTTCGATTTCACCAAAAGGAGGAAGACGTAGCTGGTTACCAGTCGAAGTAAAATTAGTTTTGTGGACTTTCTGTTTAAATTTTGAGCAGGAGCATAATTTTTTTTTAAATTTCCATCGTATTTAATCTTAAACATGTATATAAAATACAAGCACGGACGCGTGACAAAATAATGACGTTGTTTAGAGGGATGTAATATTCAGATACACTGTCATGTTCAATTCATATACGGTTGTGTAAGCCTAAAGCAAATACTACATTGGCGATACAGTCAGCAGTGAGCCGTGACTCGGTTGTTTCCGTTAATTTGCCGGACTGCGGAATTATTCGCCAGTGAGCCGTGAAAGTCAGCGGTCTGTGCCCATACCACTGTTGTACTGATGCCAGCAACCCTTGGTCTGCACACCTCACCAACACCCGTCGTACATTACACATTTAAACGCTTTGGTTCGGATTCCACATGTGATTCGAATACGAAAAGTTCGCATTGTTCATTGTGCTTGGGACTTTTTCGTATTCTTAAGGCTACTCAGTTTTTCAAGATCTAAACGTTGTAACCACTTGTTCCTGCAAGGTCTTGATTTCTATGTAGACCAGGACTTAACGATTTATAGTTCCAAATTGTATGCTACATTCCAAGTCCACATTATTACCTTCGTTTTCTTGTGCTGTAGCACTGAAAATGAAAATTTAAGAGGAAATTCTGTAGATTTCGTAACGCTGGCGTTTGTTTCTGTATTTTGCCGTGGTGTAGCAAGTAACTGACAGACACGATTTCTTCGTTCTTTACAAAAAAAAATCACTATATGCCTACTTTGTATTACAACCTTCATTACCTCATGTAGTGATTTCGATCTGAAGATGAACCGATAGACTCAAAAGCACTCATCGACATTAGTGGTTGCAACCCAAAGTGTAGTGTATAGGCCTAGGCCTACATAATAATCCACTAAAGCGTGTTTACTAAAAAAAATTCAGGTATATAAAAATTGAGGTGCACGCAGAATTACAGCTATATGACATTATTCCTTGTCTTCATGTTTATAAATTTTCTACCGCTTAGACGTGAATGGACAAATAGATCTTACTTATTTAAAATACAAAATTGGCTTCACTGCGTTAGTCTGCGGGAAGGGATGCGACCTCGTTAAGTTTAGCTATCACTCAGCAATAAGTACTTTATAAGTTCTCGTACATTACTATCAGAATAGTGAAACACGTCACATTAGACTTTCACCGTGTAAGATGGAGTATATACAGTCGGCTTTCGCTTTGTTTGTCTGCTCGCTGCTTCGTGACTGCCGTTACAATGTCCAGTAATTAAAACTAACTGCTCTACACTCTCCTCTATGACTGTACAACATCTGCGCTAACAATAACGATACACAACACTAATAGTAATTATTGTCTTTTTTCTTTGTTTTCACTTGCTGCTATTTTTATTTTGTTAGTACGGTCATTTAGTGTGACCACTATAACTCCCTTTTCCCTTCTTCTTCTCGTTATTGTCGTTTTCTTTTTCTTCTTCGTTCCTTATCTTGTTCTCATTATTTTTGTCTTTTCCTCCTCCTTCTATATTGATCTTCTTCCGTTACGGTTTACACCAGAAGCTAAGTTTAGCTAAGATATTCTACGCTGTTTACAAAAATAGCAAACCTATATATTTAAATGTGCCTCTATGTATTCACGTGAACAGAACGCTAAACTAAATACGTGCTTTGTTTTCCCCGCAATTTTTCTGCTTCCATACCAGTCCGTTGACGTCGCGCATGCGCGTAACCACGTTTGTTGCCTGTCTGTTTAGTTAAATTTCATTTTTTTTACAATAGTTGTTTTTATTATAGTATTTTAAATTGAACTACTGTTAGTGTGATACTGGGCTGCAGAATTAGCTTTCATTACAATCCGACCTTACTTGTTGTATCCTCAGACAACTTTTTCTTGGTACTAGCAAGTTAGTCTTTTCACTTGCAGAGCCAAGAATCTCTAAATAATCGTGTTTTGTACGGCTTTCGTTACTTCATATGTTGTTTTTTATGTTTTGGAATTATTGAATTTTGTGGATAAAATTGACATAATTTGTTAGGCCTACATACCACGAGAAATTAAATCTTTCGACTCCCATCTTAACAAACTAAGATCATATTACTCTATATGATCTGCATTTCTAAAGATTGATTTTTTAATGGGTCTAAATTTCTTCACACACAGTAAACGAAGAACCCGATGAGGGTCGGTCAGTTTTTTAGTACTTATTAAATTTAGTTTTAAAACTTGTTTATATCTATATCTTAGAATTCTAAGTTTTCATTACTTGCATAGTCTTACGAGATATACACGTGCTGTGTGTGTGTGTGTGTGTGTGTGTGTGTGCGTGTGCGTGTGTGTGTGTGTGTGTGTGTGTGTGTGTGTGTGTGTGTGTGTGTGTGTGTGTGTGTGTGTGTGTGTGTGTGTGTGTGTGTGTGTGTGTGTGTGTGTGTGTGTGTGTGTGTGTGTGTGTGTGTGTGTGTGTGTGTGTGTGTGTGTGTGTGTGTGTGTGTGTGTTTCTGCTTGCAACAGCTACATATTAACTTAATAGCCAGGAAATTTCTGATATGCTTAGCATATTATTTGCAATGTAGGCCTACAAGTCAAAGTTACGAGACATGTTTTGGATATTAAATTGTATACCCATCGCCAACATAAATATAAAAGTCACCATGGCTTTCGATGGGCATAAAGTTAACGCGCGGATCGTGTTTCAAGTAGATTGATTACCTTTGACTTGTAATCATAAATTAATAATTACACACCGCGCGCGCATACACAAATGTTGCATGTTATACACTTTGTATCATTTATAAGTATTTCTAAATAAAAGATATTTCATTTTTTCGGGAACTGCTACTTTTGCAACGTGTAACGTGAAATATACAATGTAGAAGAGAAATGGTCTTCGGGTGGCATCGGCCTATCACACAGTTTCCGACCCGGCGGTCTTGGTCGTTGCCGGAGTAGTGCCGATCGACCTTCTCACCAAGAAGCGTAAGATCACCTTCAAAAAGAAGGAAGTTAGATGGTGAGACTACACGCGAAACCAGATGATGGAGATATGGCAGAGAGCTTTGGAGCAAGAAGAGCGAGGCCGCTGGACGAGAAGGCTAAGCAAGCAAGTGCAGTCGTGGGCGGAGAGGAACCATGGCGATCGACTATTACCTTACCCAGTTCTGACTGAACACGGTTATTTTCGATCTTATCTGAAGAACGTTGGAAAAATGGAGTCCCAACAGTGCCTGTATTGGCCCCCGTCAGCCATATCTTCTTCGTCAGATGGGAGTAATACAGGGCATCGTTGCAAAAGGATATTAGGCAGGAGATCTCCACGGATAACATCGTCGAAGCGATGCTTCGTGGGGTGGGTATTTGGAACCGTTTGGCACGCTTCGCAGAAAAGATTTTTCCGGCGAAGAAGATAGACTTGAACAACATAATATAGAAAAAGAATAATAAGCCAAACGTGATCTCTGGGGCTGAAGAACAATAGGCCTTGCCCGAAGTAATGTGTCGGACTTCAGTCCAGGTTGTGTCCTAGAAGAGGAAAGGGAGATGCTTTTTATAATGGTTCGAGTATAATACCCAAACCACAGACCCCGGAAGTTTGCACCCTTCCGGACATATGTTCATCAAATTTTTCCAACCAACCTCGTAAAAGAGCGCGCACGCACACACACACACACACACACACACACACACACACATACAAAACGTAGCATTTTCCGTCACCGAGGATGAAAGAGAAATGTTTGATCGTGTACGTAAAATCACGCTTTCACAACGTAAGCAACGTATCAATAAGGAGAGTTGCGTTAGTGCCATCTACCTCACCATGTCCGCGGTCAGATCAAGTGTCTTACGTTTGCTTATTTATTGCGTGTTATTATCTGTTCATGTGTGTCAGCGGCGTTGTTCAGTTTTCACCTTCGCATACTTCACATAATGTATGCGTTTGACATTTAATTCATTACTGTAGAGTCACGTTTGACAACATAGAATTGCACTTTTGTACCAATGATTACGTGCACTTGTTGACATCCATGGCTAAGAATGTCATATGCCACAATGAATACGGCCGCAGGAATTGAACAGCTGTTATTTTACTAATGTGTGATTTGTCAGTTTGTTATCAGTTTGATCCGTGTCAGTTCTAGCGTGGGGCCTACTCGAAGCGTATGTTATTTGGTATCCAATTCGCGATTTAATAATAAATTACCGAGCCCGTCGTGTGATGTCTTTATTGAAAAATGTTTTGACCCGTTTCGGAACCTAGCGATCCTCAACAGTAATGAGTCCCGCTGGACGTATGTTTAATTATTGTCGTTATTCACATATACTATGATGTGAAGTAATGACAAGAAATAATATAGGTTCACTGCATTATTATGTGCACATATTACACGGGCGTATTTGATTGTTTTTGAAATTCAAATCATCCCCATTGAAACGTGGCCAGAAGTGGTGACCAAAGAGTTATTTCCGTCTGTCACAGATTTCAAAAGCATTTCCATATAAAGGCATTTGTACACAGAAAAGAGTTGATCAGGAAGACGATTTCTTACAGTCTGCTCCAGTAGCCTCTGGACTGAAGGAAGACGTCATTCAGGCCTTTCCTGTTCACTTTTAATGTTTAACTCAGATCCTGTTGTGTAGTCACTGCTCTGTTAATAATGTAGATCTTTCGCGTTCCATCGTATTAAAATGTTATTCTTTAATTACTTTATTCTAAAATTTACTCTAAATTTTATTCTACTAGTGCGAATATTCGGTGCGTTCGTTAAGGTAAAAATTCAGGATCTTCTGTAACATTCCTATCTACAAGTAGCAATTGTTGTTACTATGTTAACTGGCATAAATAATAACTGATTAGATTGTTATTGTTAATTCAATAATAGATACTGATGTTTTTGTTGTGCTTAGCGAAATAAGTAATTAATATAGCCATTGGTATGTGGAACTTCAACAACATATTTCGTGAAATAGGCCTACTAACAAGGTATTTTTAAAATACAAGTAAAAAACAGGTTTAATTCTGATTTTCTAATTCTATAATTAATTGTGTAATGCATTTGGTTACGAAATACTAATATAGTTTAGCTCTCAGTTGAGTGTCAAAAACGGAGTAGCTTCATACTTCTCTTTAGATTCTTACGGCCAATTTTATTAAAATATTTAACTGTTAGTAATTTCTTTTAAGTATCTATTGGCTCTGCTTATAAATTAAAAAAAAATTCATTCAAATCGTAAAATTACTTGGCGTTTGGTATCGTTAAAAATTCATAAATTACAGTGTAATTAGGCGCGTGTATTTTTCTTGTCGAGAGAAGTAAATTACATAAGCGTAAAGAAAATGGATACTCCTCTCCAAACATTACATTTTTTTATACGATCAGATTTTTAATTTGAATTTTTTCATATTTTTCGCTAACTATGGCGAACACATTATTTTTCAATCCCTACGCATTCCATTTCTTACGGAATAGGCCTAATAATTAAAGGAGATGTGTATTGTACTGATTGTATTGTAGTTGTAAGACGGTCTGTCACAACCAGTGCGCGACACACATAAAATGCAGAAACGCATATTCATTTTCCCACCTTTCTTTACGGAAGAGGGAATTTAAATAGGATTTTAGTCTTTTATGTAGGTTATGTTAGTGTAATAGAATAATTTTTTAAAATTCATCATTCGCCATATTATCAGTCTGTGTTGTACTGATTGAAAAGAATATATGTTACAGGATGAAAACACACTATAAGGTACTGTGTTTTAATTGTTTAACGGTATATGAAGAAATTCTTGACTGGTTTGATAGAAACAATGCGTGACTGTGGCTTACAGACTACGCTGAATAACTGAAAAAAACTTTTGAATCAGTTAACTTTTCACCAGTTGGTGGATTGCAAAATTCCTAGGGGATTTTTCCAGTGGACTAATGTTATTAAGAAGGTATATTCTTTCCGTCTATAAATCGAAAATATGATCACTCGTTTAAAGATTATATCTTTTTCTTTGACCGTCCCGTCTTTTGTGGTCCATCCAAGTGTTTTACGCGAATTTAGAATAGACTATTTTCTGCATATACCTGTGGTGTGTGTGTGTTTACAGAGTACGAAGCGAAGGTGTACGGGACCTATGGCCTAATGCTGCTCCGTACGGCTAAGAAGAGAGGTTCTACTAGGCACCTTTCGTTGGTTTGTCATTACCTTACAAGAGTGGAGAGACAAGTAACTTCCAACTATTCGACGACCACTCAGACACGTCATTTCGAAAATCAAGTTTTTGTGTATTTTGACGGTTCCAGGTTACCGATCCCCAGCTATTGCGAACACGAATTTTAAATCCCTGTCCATTCCATTTGCTACAGAACGAGTAAAGTAGTTTCAGACGGCCCGTCACAACCAATACCAGTTTACAAGTAGCTAGTTAGTTTCTCTCGTGTAGAACTTTATTTTTCTATAAAATGATGACTCTTACTGACACCATCTCCCTGGCAATCTGCCTCACTGCACACACGGAGTACAGTGACGCCTTTCTGGAATGTATGTTTGTCTGTGTGTTTACCGCTGGCTCGTGTCACTGCTGTATTCTGTTACTGTTAGTAATTCGCGCCAAGCCACTGTTACATCCTGTTATCTGTACTGTGTTGTGTAAACTTAATTACATGGCACTTTCTGGACATTACTACCTCTTCAACTGGAAACAGGGAAAAATCTTACATCGTTCTTACACAGCAAGAAATGTTCAAATGTACGCTATATGTCTGTATGTAATACAAAGTCTCAGTATGAATAACCGTATATATCACTGAAGTGTACTATAAACAATTTTTGGTTTCCTTATTTTGTTGACTTAATACAACTTTCCCCAAAGCATATTGCAAGTACAGTATGAAACTGCATGGTTAGATGGAGAAATTAACAAAGATTTCATCGGTGTGTTTATATATATTTTATCTCAGTTACTGTGAAAACGATACATTTCTAGATTCAGGCCCATTCTTTTTTTGAACAGGGCTTAGGCCTACATGTTGGAACTTACAAACAGAAGTCACTAAGGTTGTTTCTGACGGAGCGTGTTTAAAAAAAATGTTTTCAGTTCCTTTAAAAATATAACTACCGCTGTTCTGCCATAATATATTTTATACGAAATACTTTTTTTATTAATAGAGTTCCCGTTTGTATTTTTTGTATCAGTTTAATTTTTGCACTTAATTCCATTTCATAGAATAAAGAAATTAAAGTGTGTCAATGAATGTTACAGTACCTTTAGTTTATAGTCTTCTTGATAGTTTCCTGTGACTTTTCAGAAATAATTATTATCGAAGAATGTAGAAGAGATTATGAAAGTTACGAAATTTGTACAAGAAACTAGATCAATTTTTTTACAATTAAAATTTCTACGTTGAAAATGATTTTTGTAACACGCGTACTCCACCAGAGGAGAGAGAAGTTGGCACGTTTGTAAAAAAAATCGTGTTTATGAAGATCACTTATGCAAATGTTGTACAGACAACTGAGATGGTTGGTAAGGTGATAATTTGCAGATTATCAAATGCGGATATTTTTTCCGGGTATTACTTCGTCATTCTGGGGATATTGTTTCGTTGCTCCATAGGAAGTAAAGAAATGATGGAGGAACAGACGGCTCTGAGGTCGGAGTTAAACAAGTCCATTCATGTGGCTATAAAAATACATAAACTTCCTGATGGATTAAATCGCAGGATCATACGGTTTAATGGGTGAAATCATAGCAATTCACTAATTGCAAATCCTTGGCAGTTCGATTTAATGTTTATGACTACTGATTTATGTGTTTAATTACTTTTGTACATATATTGATCTACCTATTTTCATGGGTTATATGTCTGGGTAACTACAGTTCAGATTTGATATCCGATTATCATTACGTGTCGAACTAGCCTGTGTACAGGAGGGAGTGTTCTGTTGCGTGTGTAAACATCGTATTAAATAAGAATTTTAATGCGTACGTATTGCCAACATTGTTTGCTTTATATCCTTGTTAAGGCAAAAACCGTTTTAATTTAAAAATATAAAATCGTACGTAGTGACGTTATATCCTATTGTCTCTGAGTGATAACAATGCAAACGGTAGATATATAGACCTACGCGTCACTGGAGACTGGAAGTTTTACTCTTGCGCTCTGTTAGTATAACATTCCACTCCAGTATATAAAAAGACACGAACAAGGGGAGTAAAAGGAGTTAAAAATATATGGAGACAATGTTTAGTGGACTGAAACAATTCATTAATCCTGAGCTGCATAGGCTTCATGCCAAACCATTAAACACAAGAACGAACGCTGTGCTAGAGGAGCCAAAACCTTTACCTTTCATACGGAGGACTGCTACTGGCGGCAGTAAGATAGCGATGATTTAGTACGGGTTGGCAGAACCCGTCTGTGTCTGTGGTTGGTTTCCGTTAATCCGATACAGATGCAACGAGCAGGAAACGTTAATTGCATTCAGTGATAAAAGTAATCATAATAGTTGACTTTCCCAACCGTTGTAACTGTGTGTAACATATGAAACTGTAATCAGGGAAATCTGCTGTAATGGAAAATTTATTCAGTTATGACATGTGGAGATTCGACAAATGTTTTGTTTGGGGTTTTATATGGTAGTGAAACGTTGACCATGCGTATAAACTATATTTGAAAAACATTTTAATAATTTGTACATTTATTGCCAAACTCATAAGTATATAATCACTTTTTTAATATTTAATTACACATGTTTTAACGAGCTTTGCAATACTTTATTTTCTCAGGTTGTAATGTAATATATTAATCCTAGTTTAAATCAATATTTATGGTTACATGGACAGGCAACCACATTTATATTTTCCTGTCATTTGTACATGCGAAATGTTTTGATCCATTTAACTTTAATTTCTGATGTTTCATTATAATTATTTTGTAATTTTCGCGTTAGTCCTGTACGAGGACTTGAATTATGGAAGTCGAACAGTGAGTCCTGTCTTAGATGTGCAGGGACTTGTGAGATCACCTACGAGTTACGTGAGTAAATCGTAAAGATAGGCCTACATCGAATAACAGACTCTCGCGAGGCCCCTTTGACATGACACTAGTTTCAATAAATTCAGCCTTGTCTGGCCAGTGAACAACTCTGATAAAGCTAACAGTGACAGGGATATTTTATACCAATTAACTGCTTGCTGTTTACTTGTTTTGACCTTTTGCTAACTTCATCAGTTGTTTAACATAACAAGGAAAGTACAAAAGTGTACTGTGCAGTGTGTGTTTTACTACCGTAGTTTCCCCTTAACTACACACGTCTTTGTTCTCAACTGCTGCATCTATTATGTCTAAACTTTACACAGGACAATTAGTGCTTTGTTAACTAAACAGACCAGACCAGCACTGAGAGGATTATTGTTTTACCTGTCTCACGTTAATAAAACTTGCGCAATATAATAGTAAGCTCATTTTTCCGACGATATGATGAATTTGGTAAGAGAAGTGTGGACAGTGTAGGCGTTTTCATAAATAGTCAATTGTCAGTATTCGGATTTGTGATCACAGTCGAATTCTATATCTTTATTAGTGGAAATTAGTTTTATCTGTCATGTTAGAAAGGCTGACACAAGGTTGGTACTAAGGAAAATAGAAAGAAGATTTGAGCACAATATGGAGCTAGGCCAATTTGTTTTAGAAAAGGTAAAGACACAAGAGATGCAACTGGATGCCTGAGGATGTTGGTAGACAGAATATAACAAGCGAATAAAGAGATATATGTTTGTTTTATCGATTTGGAATAAGCTTTCAACAGAGTTGTCTATAATATTCTACTGAACAATTTGAAAGATTACTGGAGCAGTGCTCCCAACGCCAGCCTCTGAAGAAGCTTTTTAAAAGCGAAAACTGGTTCAGGCTATAAGGTAAAACTTTTACGTTTTTACCCATAAAAAACTTTGTGTTCCGAGTCGGTAGTGAATTAATTATAATTAGTGAAGTAACGGACACGTCATGGACAACGAAATCCAAGAATACTGGAAAATTTTTTTTTAGACTGGAATGATAGAAGACTATTAAAGGAGCTGTACACAAAGCAGAAAGTAGTAATAAGAGTAGATGAGGATGAAACGGAAGAGGTGGGCGTTGTAATAGGCGTTAGACAAGAGTGCTATTTGACACCAACACCTTTCAGTATCTACTCTGAAAAGGTGACACGGAAGGCGTTAGAAAAAGCAAGAGGAACTGTTGTGGGAGGAGAAAGAATAAAGACCAGTAAATAAGCCGATAATCAAACAGTGTTGGCGGAATAGAAAAAAAAACTATAATTTATAATGGAGAACAGTGTAAGAGTGGGGAAAGAGTTCGGAATGAAGATAAATATTGGAAAAACATAAAGTGATGAGAATTGGCAACAACGGAGTCTTCGTTGTCATATTCTTGGAAGGAAAAACTGTAGAGCAAGTGAACTCGATTAAGTATTTGGGGAGTACAGTGACATGGAATGGAAACCGTGTAGAGTACCTCAGAGCAGGATATCTATGGGTAAGACACCTTCTGAAAAGACAAAACATTACTGCCAGCAGGAAGGAGTCAGATTGAGATGTGAAAGAGATTTGACATATGGTTTGTTTGGAGTTTTATATGGCAGTGAAACGTGGACAATCATAATGAAAGGACCAAGGTATATAAAGAACTTCGAAATACGGTTGTGGCGAAGAATAACTAAGGTAAAATGGAGTTATAGAGTGAGAAACGATAAAGTATTGACGAGAAAAGAAAGGAAAAAAATTGCTCTACGCAAAAAACAGAGAAAACCTTCTTAATTGGTGCATTATATTGCGTAGAAACTGCCTGCAGATAAGGATCATAAGGGAAAGGTGAAAGGAAAGAGAGGACGGGGAAGAAGAGAGGCTGGAATGCTTTATGACATCAAAAACGAAAGGAGCTATAGTAAGATGAAGAAAGGTAGAACAGGACCAAGAAAAGTTAAGAGTATCCAGTTGAAACCTGTCGTAGACAGTTTTATTGTAGAAGACTAGTGACAAACTGAAAATGATATTCGCTAAGGAAAAGTTTATATTTTAAAATTGCGTTCTTGTCGGTTTGCCACGATAATTCCAAACCATAATTTTTCTGAGCTGTGGTACGCTGTGGTACTAAAACATCGATAGGAGCAGAACATCAATTTCTGGCTAACAGAGAGATACCAGAAAACTAGTTATTACCAAAGTGGGAGTATTCTATAATAATAATAGTTATAATTATTTGTACTCGGAATACAACCGGATAGACAATAGAAACTGTTTAGGAACTGTGCAGATGTTGAGCCACAATAAAGCTGCGTTATCTGCTTAAAACATTCGCCCTACAATAATTATTTAAATCCAGTTTCTTTTATTTAAAAACAAAAATAATACACTCTGAAATTGAAGTATAATTTTATTTAATACTTAAATACTTAAATTTGGTAAGAGAGCATTTAATTTGTTCGATAATTAATAGCACCTGCGACGATAAGATCATGTTAAAAAATTCTCAAACGTATTCGACAGTAAAGTTTTCAATGGATTACAGTGGATTACATTGCGACACACCAGTGAACTACGTACGTGACCACTAGAGCTTACATTGATTGTATTGGTCTCAAGTGAAATGTATAGCTTCCTCGGCCAGAAGGACAAGAATCGGTATCAAAACAACTGTTATCAGCCGTAATTAATAATTTATGTCACATTGTTGACATGTTTCTAGACGGTCAGTCTGCACATTATGTATGGATCAGTTCCACTGAAGGCGATAAGCTGAGCTTGATGAATACTAATTGTGGCAACGTGAACTCAAAACGGTAATCTCGTCATACTAATGGTGCAATCTGAGACTGTGTCGGGCAGTATAATTAAGAACACACTATTATATTAAAGGTTTCCCAAAGTTTTCTGGCCGAAGCAGTATTTACAGAATGACTGTATTTTGAGAAGTAATTAATTTAAACGTTATTAAATAAATTTCACTGTAACCAACTTCACTGAGAAATTAAAAGTAAACAGAGATGAGAAAACTGTATTATCTATTTATTAGTGCCTTAGTCAAATACGAACGCAGTCTTTGAAAATATTACTAATAGTCAAAATCTAATATTCTTATTATAAGTGTCGCAACTTTATAAACATTATGAAAACATAGGTGATAGTAAAGGAATTTCTAGAAGCCCGAGTTTTATTTTTAAAACAGCCGCAATAAACTGCAGGAAGCAGAAGATAAACGTAAATTCGTGTGCTTCCATCAAACAAATGATGTTTCACGAGAAAGGAGTGCTTATTACTGGATTGCTTAGCATGAATGTAATAGGGAATTATCGCGTAGCTATTAAATCTGAATTGCCTTCATAACTAGTACAGAGGTGTGGCCAATTATTGCGGATGTAAAGAAGCATTATATGCTGAGTAGGTTACATTCTTTATTTAGTCAGAAGTATTTCTTGAAAGCACTACAGTCATTAACCTTATACTTAATGCGTTTTAGTTACGTCATTTTTATTACCGTCTATCCGTATTCACTTAACGTGTGTCTGTTCTTGATGCATCAACTGATCGTATCTTTCAAACAGCTGATGGCTTGTTCTTTGAGTTGTACCCCAATGAAGTAATCACAGAATAGATGAAAACAAATAGTAGTTATACGAGCAACAGTTGTCAGATCAAGAATCAGTGAAAACCTAAATAAACTTCAGTTAACTCAGAAAATTATAAGCCTAGCTTGATTACAGAGAAACTAAACTAGTAACCTCCCTGAACTGTAGAATCGCTCATTATTTTCAACTAAATATATTTATTATTAAATAAATTTTGATATTTAATAATTTTAATGAGAAAATTACGAAACCCTCGATTACTTTACTTTTTTTTAGTAAAACAACAATCTTACAATAAACACTAAAAATTCCAAACTATTGGATTGGTTTTTTAGTCAAATTTATAACCATAACGCATAAATGACAAATAATTTACTCCTAGCTTTAAAGTTTATGTATATTTCCAAAAATATGTTTAGGCGCATATCTAATACTTTTCACAAATATAATAGGACTTAGGATCCTAGAGCACAATAGTTTCTTGTTTGCAAAATACGTTCTGTTTCCCTTTGCTATCCTTGATTTCGTCGCTTTTCAAGTGTCCTCATTTAGCAGTGATCCTAGGTAGGTAAAATAACCCATAATAATATGTAAAGTAAATAAAATAATTCGTAAAATATGTGCGCGCAGCTTACAAAAGTTGTGAAGGCTGTCTAAAATTGCAAGGTGTGTTAAGAGATATTATGTCAAATTATTAATTAATATTCTGAATTTTTATTTTTAATAAAATTCCCTCATCCTGATGGCCCTCTAGACCTTTTAAATTTTCATAAAATTTTTATTTTCAGTTTTGGCCCAAGATGAGCCCTAAAGTTAAATCATTTTTAGAGTAAAACTACTTTCAGGATGGCGTTAAATTCCCTTTAGTTATGATACCCGGCATGAAATTTTACTATTTTTTTTCAATTTTTTGAACCCCTTTTGTTCTCTAATGTACTTAAACTTTGAAATTTCGAACACTAAACACTACATTCAGATTTTGGTTAAAATTTTCTTTAATTTGAAACTGCACAAGGATTTTTGCGATTTTATCCAAATTTTGAGCCACTCTTTTTAGCCTGGCGTCCAAAAATTTGATAATTTACAAAACTGAACACTATATTCAGGTTTTGCTTAAAATTTTCTTTGATTTGATATCCCACTTGGACTACTGCGATTTTTTCAAAATGTTACCCCCTTACATTTTTGCCTTCTGCCCCTTATTGTTGGGGGATAATCTCAAAAAACAGTAGAGGTAAAAGTTATGGACACAACTGTCAAGTTTTATGAAAATCAGGTGATGCATCCAAAAGTTGTCGTGAGGCATTATATTATTACAGAATTACACTTCAAATCTTCTTCCTTCTTCCTCTGGCTCTACATCCCTCTATGAGATTTTGCCTCCTTAACAATCCTACACCATTATCTTCTGTTCTCAGCAACAATCTTCCATCCTCTGATCTCCATGGTTCGCAGGTCCTCCTCAACATACTCCATCCACCTGGTCTTCCTCTGGGCCTAGACTCCAAGGGTTTCCATTCTGTGATAGCTCTCGTATATCTTGTCTTCCCCATTTTATAAATATGTCCTAGCCATCCAGTTATCTGTGACTTAATAAACTTTATTATCTTTTCGCTGTTTACTAACGTATCAAGTTCAAGATTCATGCGGGTCCGCCAAGTGCCATCTTGTTGCACTACTGGCCCAAAGATTCTCCTAAGTATTTCCCTCTCAAATCGTTTAAGATCGTCTTCATCTTTCTTCCACGCCTCACAGCCGTAAGTTGCTACTGTTTTTTTTAGAATTATGACTTAGGATCCTAGAGCACGATAGTTTCTTGTTTTCAAAATACGTTCTGTTTCCCTTTGCTTTCCTTGATTTGATTTCCTCGTTCTTCATTTACCAATGATCCCAGGTAAGTAAAATTATCCGGTGATCCAATTATCCATTGTTCAAAGCTATAGCCTCCAACATCCAGTTTATTTCTTTCGTTATGTCTTGATCTTGATACACTTCAAATATTACTACAGAATTTTAGACGCAATATTGATGTAGGTTTTCAATCCATTCCGAATGCTGTTCAACACAATCCACAAAAGATGAGAGTATAGCTACACTTTTGTTGCACTAAAACTAATATTCTGTCTATATTTTGGTATATTATAAAACAAATATCTTAGTTGACAGCAGGTATTTTGCTAAAATATTTTTGCTCCACCGTTAACGATAATTTTATCCTGTTTTAAAATCTTAAAGCGCACATATGTTTAGCATTTGTTTAAAATTATAAAAAAAAAGTGGCGTCAAAGATAAAATATTTTATTTATTGTTGTTTGTGGACTTGAATAAAATAACTAAACAGAGGACTTTAAACCAAATGTGCGTGTCGATGCGCTGATTTGTTTTGTTTTTCGGGCTTTACCGCTGGTAGTATCGCACCACCTTACCGCTGGCCCGTTGATCCTCTCATCCTGTAGGATCAAGTTTCATAATTTCCTTTGACAACTTCTTCTTTCGTTCTGTTACATTCCTGGCATATTTCTAAAACACGTACAAATTCGATACCTTAAGTAGGCCTACTCTTTCAGTTTTTTGCAACAGGGTTCATCTTTTCTGCATATGGTCGACACACTATAAATTAAAAGGTGGATCAACTGTAAAAATAAAAAACTACACCGCTGACTATTGGTTTTAGTAACGAACGCGTTATTTGGGCTTCCCTCTACTACTCCCTATTTTACCTCCCTCACCCCAAACTCCTGCATCCACTGACAATAAAACAATGTAATTTTTTTTAGGTCATAGAGCTGAATTAATTTAAACTCGTGTGCTACATTTTTAAATGAAAAATATAAAGGGGAGTGAGAGTTGCAGCTCTTCTAAACGTTATGCCGAAATATCTCTTGAATAGTTAAACGTGAATTAAAATTAAAATGAACCGATGCACGTCGGTATTTGGTAGGAGTAGTGCTAGGTAATTATATTCAGCGCTATGAAGAAAACTAATAGTTTGGTCACAAAGAATGTACGTTTCCAGCCTGTTGAGAAAGCGGTGATGAGTCGCTGAGACGTCAGAATTGTTGCTTCATATACACTACACATCAGTGTCAGGTCACCTGACAACATTAATGTGAAGGCGTTTATATGTCCGACATAACGCAGACGAAATGCACATTAGGCTGAGCTGACGTGTTCATTGATCCTAGTAGTTTCTGGCAACTACTTTTTGATCCTAGCAGACCAGCTACGGATTTCAATTTAAGATTAGATGTTCTGTACCGTTAAACATTTTTTTGCGTCTTCAAACTCAACAGGAGAAACATAGTTTGGGGAGAAACGCTTGAGTTTTGGTCGGCAGTATCTTCCTCTTGAGGTGTTTGATATTTGTGGCATCCTAATTATCTGACATATAATTAGCTGACAGAGGATGTCAGAGTTTTGAACCATTATAATAAAGATTACACATTACTTCTGGAAGATAAAACTATAAATCAGTCATTCTCAACTGGCGGGGCGCGATCTTATCTTGGAAAAACCAATTTAACTATTATTTACTTTTAACTTTATTTAACTATTTAACTATTTGTTCACGATTTATTTAACTGTTTACTTTAATAAGTAAATTAATAATAAAGTGTTATTTTAATTTTGAAATTGTATTCCAGGAGACACCTATGAAAAACATTTCACTTGGTCACTAATAAACGTGCAGTAGAATTCAGTTTATTTGTTTAATGGAATGTGTATTTGCACTAGTCCCCTTTTATTGACATCATATTACAAAATCCAGTACCGTATAGCACTTCCTTCCATTCCGCGGCTAGACAAAACTGATATTCTTGTCCTATGTTTCTGCTTTGATTCGTAATCAGTTGCATCTGTCATTCAAAGTTACTTGCTGTGGATGTAATCTACCTCAGTTTTCACAATGAAGATATTATGGAATTATTCAGAGTTTAATATATTTTTTATATATTCATTATTGCACTGACGTAGTGAAGATTGTACCATTAAAGCTGTGTAGTAAGATATGTTGAATGTGTAATTACCTCTTTTACTTATTTAAAATTAAAGACTGCCTTTTTTTATTTTTACGTTACTTGTCGATAATTGATCGCTTATGATGCAGCCCCCCCCCCCCCAAATGGTTCTTGAGTTTAGCCTAAGTGTGGCCCTCAGGCGATTTAATTCAGAAACCACTGCTATAAATTATTGCATGAAGGTAAAGATTAAATGACTGAAAGAAACATGCACCAGCGAGATTAGAGCTGTTGAATGCAAGTATGAGAGCACTGTGTAATGCGAAAGTCCACATACTCTGTAGAACAAGCAAGCTATTCTGAAGAAACATTTTTCCGATTAATAGAACTTCGTTGCTTCTATTTAACTTGTAAACGCCAGCGTTCGACGTGCGGAATTTTTCTGTTGAGAAATTTATTGGTATAGAAATTGTAACGTAAGTTAATGGTAGATAAGTGTTGAAACCACTAGTGGGCATGCACTCCGGCTAACAGTTCAAATAATTTATTGCATCTTTCTGTTTCTTATAAATGCGGTCGCAGGCGCGTCTGGCGGCACAAAAATAACGCTAGACAGGAGTAACCGCGGACGTGGATTAAGTCAACGTTTCTTGGCCGCAGTCCACTTCTAAACCCACAGTTAATTATAGTTATGACGTTTACAAAGTTGCGCCCGATTACTGGAAACGTGTAAATGAGTTTTCTCCTAGGGAACCGTTGGAAATAATACAGCTCTTACCTTTCTTACGTGTATTTCGTCTTCCACACAAATCTTCGTAGTCTTATTTCTAAACATTCATTACTAAACCCTGTTGTTTTGGAATTCTTATGTAGAACTCACAGTCACATTAAAACTTATTTGTGCCCAATCTGTTAGCTGACAACAATCGATCTGTGGTGCAAAGGACCAGATCCAACTCATTTCCTGTTATAATGTTGGCAAAACTTCCAGATTATAATATTTCATTGCTAAAAAAAATAGGGTTTTGGATGCAGAAATATCTATGACAGTTTTTATATAAAACACTGAATACTGGTACTGGTATATTTTATGGTAGGCCTATATACAAAATCATTATATACTGATACTGAATATAAAGTACTCGTATTGGAAAGAAGAAAGCTCAGGTCATATTAGAAAGACGTTTAGTAGACAGGAAAGATTAACATTAGGCTATAATAATGAATTGTTAGGGATGGAATTAAGAGATCGTGTATATACAGTTAAAACAAACAATGTGCAGGAGTATCTAATACAAACAACCAGATTAGACCAAGAGTATGCAGTATTGTAAATTTTAGTCTTCTCTATGTGACACAATTGTTGACGCTTCGTTTGATTTCTCCCAACGATTTTCCCAGCGTCTTTGACTCTTCAAGGACTGCAGTTCTCTATGTTATCTTCAGTCACCCTGATGGGTCCCATTCAGTGGCTTGACGCGAGATGTTGGTTTTTTGATAGCGGTGGATATTCTTTTATTTAAATTTTTTCAACCGTTTTTCGATTTGTCCTTCTCCAATGTTGTGTGTTGATCTTCTCTGACCATAAAATGCACAGTATTCTGGGAAGCTCTTGTGTATGAACATCTCGATTTTCCTAGTTATAGATTTTGTTACTTTTCTGGTCTCACAGCGGTATGAGAAGACAGAATTGAAGCGGTGAGAGAAAATAGGAATTTCAGTTTTATTGGAATGTAGTCTGAATTTCCAAATATTTTTTTAAAAGTCCAAATATTGTATGGCTTTCGTACCCTCTCCTCAACATCGCGATCGGTGTTCCTGCTTTATCTACGGTACAACCAAAGTAGAGAAAGAAACTTTGAGGCAGTCTCCAACTACGACTGTAGTCGTGTAGAACTGGGCCGTCAAATCTAGAAAAATAATTTGCACATTTGCCAGTGATATTACAATCTGTTTTAGTAACCTCGCCGTACGGATGTGTTGTCATATAAAGTGAAGCGTCACGTGAATAGAAAACCTGGATGGATGACCGCCGGCAGCTCGCTGGTCTGAGAGTTGTAGGCCTATACTTGTAATGCTAAATTCAATTCGAACTTGTCTTAATGGGCACAATATATATTTATCTTTCTTTCTTTTTTTATTACTGAAAATTAGTTAATATGACTTATTACCGACATATTTCTTAACGTATTACCTCTTTCCTCTTCTTACGTACTTATGCCTAATACCTCTTACCTTTTCCCGTTATTACTTAATATATGAAAATTCTTGAATTTTTTGTTAGTGTCAGACTATATTCATAATAATTGTGGTCTTCCTACATTGTACAAAAGTTGTTAAAATATAACTGTACAACTTGCGCGCGCGCGCGTGCGTGTGTGTGTAAGAGAGAGAGAGAGAGAGATAGAGGGAGGGAGAGAGAGAGAGAGAGAGAGAGAGAAAGCGTAAGGGGGGGAGGACAGATAAAGTGTTATCGAAACTTTTCAGAACCAAACGATTGTATTTAATTTACACACGACAGATGTACCTTATCGCAACTTAGGGTATTCCTTAACTTCATGTAAGTTCATATTGCAAATCGAGCCGTGATTGTATCACCTGCACAGCGGTTTTAAGCAAACTTAAATAGTAGGCCCACTCTGGAAGAAGACGAGAGAAAGGTGTTGTCAGAGTCGAGTGGCAGAGACACTCGTCTGTGACATGTAACGTTGTTTTTAATTACCACAGCAAGAAAAACCTTAAGTCGGGTAATAGTAAACAGTGTTGTTTGCCGCGTGAGTTGTCGACTGCGGATGTTCAAAACTCAGTCAACTTTCTAATTGTTTAGTATTGATAAGGTATCGTATACGGCGGACGGAGATCGATCACATCAACTGCTAGTTTCCGAAAAAAATTAATGTACGATTATTGTAATGTAAGACAGTCTTGCAGTTATTTACGATAAAAATAAGAATATAAAGACGTTAGTGAAATGTTTTTTGACAAAGAAGGGACACGGTTTCACGGGATATCGAGGACGGCTTTTAGATGCGTGTTACACTTTATCACTTGAGAGGATTAGTGAAGCCGAGTGTGTACTGACGATCAGCAAGTGCCGGATGAGCAAAATCATTTGTCACACACACAAACACGTCGTAACGTGTATATTTTTTAATCTACACAAAAATAAACGAATTATGATTTATTTCATATTGTAATTGCTGAAATGCATACACAGAGAAACACTTTAGAAGTCAGAGATGTATACGATATGATACTAACAAACATTTGAACACATCATAATAAAATATGAAATAAATAATTGATTAAATAAAATTTAAAGAAATTGTGTGTGTGTGTGTGTGTGTGTGTGTGTGTGTGTGTGTGTGTGTGGGTGTGTGGGTGTGTGTGTGTGTGTGTGTGTGTGTGTGTGTGTGTGTGTGTGTGTGTGTGTGTGTGTGTGTGTGTGTGTGTGTGTGTGTGTGTGTGTGTGTGTGTGTGTGTGTGTGTGTGTGTGTGTGTGTGTGTGTGTGTGTGTGTGTGTGTGTGTGTGTGTGTGTGTGTGTGTGTGTGTGTGTGTGTGTGTGTGTGTGTGTGTGTGTGTGTGTGTGTGTGTGTGTGTGTGTGTGTGTGTGTGTGTGTGAAGAAGTACTTTGTAATGCTATAGAAGTAAGAAGATGAAACTGACTATACTAATAGAAAATAGTATAAATGTTCTCATGAATATTCTTTGTTGAATTTGTACAAGATAATTGGCTCTCAGTAGTCTATACGAAGATTTTTTTTTTATAAGTATTTAACGTGTAAAAGAAAAAGGTGTGATAAAAGTGAAAAAAGAAGACTTCACACAGAACATACAATCGTGCAAATAAGATACGCAAAACTAATCTAATATTTAATTTTGATACATCCACTTTTTCTATCTTCATTTACCCGATCTTAAGTAATAATTAATGATTAATTGGAACGGATTATATTAGATTGCCCGTTTGTTACCTGTTGTTTAGTATGTAAAGTCATTAGAGTTAAAAGTAAACCATTTATATATTTTTATTATAAAACCAATTTGTTTTAAAACTAATTTTAAAGCCTAGTTTTATGTTTGTGTTGAAATTACAGTTTGTGGATAAATGAATGTTGTTGGACATGTTTGTAATCTTTGGTTAGTGAATTTGAATTTATTTTAACAGTTTTAATTATTAGAACTGGTCAAACTGTCTGTTCAAAGTGAATCGTTGAATCGCTGTCTGTCCCTGCAATCGTTTTAATTTTTGGTATTTTTCACAGTGAATTACAAATTACAATTAATGTTTGTGCAGAAAATAATAGTTTAAGGAGCTAACAATTATTGAATGTTTATTGATAAGAATAAAGTACAAGATAACTGATAAAAACTGTTTACTTTCATTTTTATTTGTATGTTTTTCACAAAATGCAAACAATAACAGTAATAATAAACTTTTAACAAGGTTGTAAAGTGATATAATAGATTTAGTCATTTTTAATTAATTTATTTCACACACGCACACACACACAAACAACAAAATGGTTTGTGTTTATGAAAATTTTAAGCAAAATTTCGCTCGCTCATTCTGGAGTTACATGTAGCATTCTTATGAAAATTATAAAACAATTCTCTCTGCAATGATAAGATTTCTCTCCAGTATTTTAATAGAAAATGAGTGGGTAATCTTTACCGGTACGATTGACTGTCAAATACGTATTTTTTCTGACAAATTTAGTTTTGAAATCAGCAACAACCTTTTGTATTTGATCATCAATAAAAGCCAGCAGTGGGAATTTATTTATCTCATAATTTGGTAGTAAATATTTTGCCTTTCAGTTCAGGTCTGTATGAGATGTGACATGCACTCAGCTTACTCAGGCTTCTTGCTGTTGTATCTGAAACTCAGTATTGCGGTTACGATAATAAAATTAATGTATTCTGCTCCTGTAGTAATATTGTTTCCTATTAATGGGCTAGATTATTTCAATATTTCAAACACACCAAATGAAGAAGGCAAAGGGAGAAAGAAAGTGGGCAGGAGGGAGGAAGGATAGAGAGAGAGAGAGAGAGAGAGAGAGAGAGAGAGAGAGAGAGAGAGAGAGAGAGAGAGAGAATACGTTGCCCTAAAACATTAGTTATAATTTAGTATATAGAGTTGGTTACAAACGTCAACTTTAATACGTAGGACTGAGAAAGCGTATGTAGTTATGACAGCTGGCTGCTAATTACTGTCACCAGGGCAAAGTGTAAGTAAGGATAGGCCTACATGGTGTAAGTAAGCTCCCTGCTACGCTAATATTTGGTGTGTGAATGTCAGGATTCCGGGACCGACACGTGACAGGTGGCTCCTGTCAGTGGCGGCGCTAATGACACGGGGGCCCCCCGCGAAACTAATTAGGGGGCCCTATAAAAATGGTTAAATTTTGTATACGTAATAGGGGAAAACACTCAAATGAGTTTCTATTTACGTGCGTTTCACAACAATGGTTTGTGAATACTTTCTTGTCTATCACAAAGCGTTTGCAATTTGCAAAGGATGTTTTACACGTGTACAAACTCTTAAAATTCATTGTTGCTAAATAGACAAAGTTCCATACAAACTATAAAAAAACCAAAATAAAAAGAATGATTTATTTTTACGCCAAAGATCTAAATTCAGACTATGAAACAGTACCGTACACAGAGTGTTAAAAATTTATTATTTAAAAACGAATATCAAAGTAACATTCTAGCTTTTTTCAAACATTTAAATTAGTTTTTAACTGAATTTGTAAAATTCTTGAATATACTCTATACAAGTTCTCCTTAAGTCTAATCCAATTCAATAACACTCGAACTCAAGTAATGTACAATATTTACAGATGAGGATCAACCAAAGTTCACTGTTTTCCTAAGCCTAGTCTTCTTTTTTTAATAGCTAAGAACTTTTCAATCACTTCGTTGATATTAGTTTTCTGTGTCTCTTCATGCTCAATGCTTAACAGTGCCAAGTCACTCAACCGAGTTTGGGCCATGGTACTTCTTAAGTATGACTTAATTTAATTAATTTAAGTTTTGAAAAGCTTCTTTCCGCTGTAGCTGTTGTGACAGGTATGGTTAAATAAAGCTGTAGTTAAGTCTGGGAGGCAACTCATAAGGCAGCTGTTTTCTTCAACCAGTAAATTCATCATTTCTCGAATTCTTTTCTTGTGTACAATTTCACTGGCCATCAGAGCTTTGAAGGATATTACTTGGTCAGGCAGTGATGTGGAAAGGTCACCAGAATACACATTTACCAGAGCCTTACTTTTCTCCACTATTGTCTCTTGTGAGAAGTTTACTAAATTCTGAGGCGTCAGGAATGAAAACCTATCATCAATGCATCGCAATCCTTCGAATCTCATTTGTAGCTGAGCTATTACAATATCTAGTGTTGCATTGAAAACTTTTATTTTAAATGATTTCACTGGGTCGTCAATTCTATGGTCAACTGATAATTCAACAAAGAAGCGTTTTACAACTCGTTTACGCTTATTTTTCATGTTACAAGTTATGTCCCATGACTGGGCCAACTGGGGCCCCCCATGAGGGTCGGGGCCCCCCCGCGCGGCGGGGTCTGCGGGGGCCTTATCGCCGCCACTGGCTCCTGTCACTTCTGTGTTCACTTACAATCTCACGCTAAATACGTACATTTGATCACAGTGATATTCCGCCTGGTGGGCTTCACGGAAATCCTTAACAAGACAAAGGAAGACGCCTACAGCATATTAGTCTATTTTCTGCGCGCGCTTGTTCTTTTGTTACAATCGTCTTGCGTATAACTTCGAAATTGATGCTAGTGTTGAATAAAGGTTGCGTGTTTTGTGTTCGTTTGTCGCCACTGGCCATTCGTCAGCCTAACAGTCGGATTTTTCAAACAACCTGCCGCTTACCGGTTCGATTAAGCGACTGTCCGTTTTTTAAGGTTTTCGTTAAAATTTTGACGTTTGTAAATAAATCGAAGAATGTTATTTGGCGACGCTACGAACATTACTTTCTGCAGGACAGATACCGTTGCCTTTTGTTCGTTTACCAGAGACTGTTTTGCAACGTAACCTGAAAATTCGTTTCAACTCTTGTACCGCTTTACAGCGAGCCTATTATTTATTTTTATTATATTATTACAAGAATGAAGCAGATAATGTGTTTTTATAATACTAACGGTTAATTTTCTATTTTGAAAATAATTGTTTTATTTCATCATAATTCAATAAAGAGAATACTGAAAGAAATGTCATCGCTATTTATACCCGTGTCAGCAATACTGGAAAGGTGACGGGAACTGTTCAACAGTGCTGTAGCTATTTATTGTTCTTACTGTAAGCCTCGAAATTCCATGTCATTTTAATAGTAAATAGAAAATATTTTCCATAAGTAAATCGGATGTATACTTGATATGATTAGATGATATTTTGACACAAAAATGCGAAAGTGTCAATAACACTACATGATAAGAGGAATTAATAAAGGTGATAATGTACGAGAAAGAAAGAATACATACTGTTTTCCTCGTATGTAAGTATCATTTGAAGACAGTGTACTACACATCGAGGATGTTTTCCTAAGAGATGCTTTTTGAAGACCTCCCCCGCCCCCTTGAACGCTAGTAAAATAAAAATATACCATTCCGTCGTTTTATGGTAAGGGCCAATAGGTATAAGAATTAGTGAAAATTTATTTTTTTCAAAATTGTACAGTTGATTCATGTCGAAAACTGTACCACTTAGCACCACGTGGTGCCTACAAAACAACTCGTGTGAAAACGATTTTTCAGGATAAAGTCCGTCTGTTGACGTGGGCGGCTTTATAAGACACCAGTAGGGTATATAAATCTGTGAATATGAGAAGTCGACTTCAAAAATAAACCAGCTGTCGCGACGATCAACATCACGATTATTAAATATGATGACAGCGATACGACCCCCCTGTCCGGCCGTCGCTGTGATGGGAATATCGATACTTGTTTGTATCAACCAACGGCTTGTTTGTAGCAGATGTTTATCGCGTACTGAAATGTTTAATCTGGTAATTATGTGTTCGATCCTAGTCTAAAGAGCCAACTTAGAAACAAAAATACTTCAGAAGAAAACGCTATTTTATTTTTATGAGTTTTAATGGTTTAATACATCCGCTTGTCATTCCGTGCTTATAGCTTGGTCGTTTGTATGTATTGAATTCCTTTAACGCCTATACGTTTTAATACTGTGTAAACAATTAATTACAAAATAGTAATTATAAACAGCAGCGATATTACTTGTCTGATCAGCTAAAAGAACGAAGCTATATTTAGAAAACGGTATCCTACAAATCCTCGAACTTAAAAAAAACGAGGAAGTGGTGGGATCCATAACAGACGGGATTACCTACACCGAAGAAGACAAAGTACAAAATAACAATATTTAAGTGTGTGTGTGTGTGTGTGTGTGTGTGTGTGTGTGTGTGTGTGTGTGTGTGTGTGTGTGTGTGTGTGTGTGTGTGTGTGTGTGTGTGTGTGTGTGTGTGTGTGTGTGTGTGTGTGAACATTTAACGTATAAGTTTTATATTATTTTTTCGACATAAACTCATAACATGCCAATCGTAATGTATCAAACATAATATAATTTACTTATTGTAACAAACAAAATTGTTTTCTGTTTCAGAGATTTGCGGTTCAACAAAATCAAAGACATCCCACCGAACTCCTTCAAGGATTTGAAACATCTCAACACTCTGTGAGTACATAAACGCCTATTAGTGCCTTTAAAGTTCTTTTTTCCTTATTGTGTCTTTGTTATAAAACTGACGTAAATTATTATTAAGAACTAAGTAACTTTAATCTTTTTTACTGAATTATGTTGAAGTAGAGTAAATGTTGAGGAAGACTCAACAATGTGAAGTATTTTATACTGGCCGAGCATCTTCTTATTTCACAGGTTTTCTTGAGAGTCTTTCACCGTACAAATGGCATTTTGTAACTAAAAAGATAAACGTTTATTAAGTATTCATAAATTTGTCATAGAGTTTATTTAACTATTAGCGGATTATTGGTTAACGGCAAAACTTAATAGGATAAACGTATTTGATTTCACTTGTCTTGTCCCTCAATAGAAAGTTATGTATTTCGTATAGGCCTACACGCTTAAAATATGATAATTTACAAAAGTGTGTGTGTTTTATTATATTAGTGATAGCTCAATTGCTACCTTATCTTGAAGTTTTTTTGGTCATCTTTAATACATTTTCAAAATATATAAAAAAAATCTACGAAGAACAGAAACTTGAGTGAATAATTTACAGTGGTCGTTCGTGATAACACTGATACCTTCGATGTCAGACACGTAGTTTATGCCCTTGAAAACGTTTTTTCTACAATACATTCTTCAGAAAGACTTACTTCCTCTTACACTAGCCAATATGCAAAATTTTTAAAAATTTTTAAAACCACTTGTATCCCTTTTTTTATTAAGATATGCATGTTATCAGACGCATCGCTGGATACATTTGAACCATGGAAGTCTAACTGTCAGTATCTACTATCTACTGAGGCAGAGGATTTGTAATAAAACTCATTTTAATTTTGTACCTTCTACAGTAATGTACAGAATATTCCTACCTTATTTTTTTACAAGAATTTACTTTTAAATCTCGTTGTTTTTAATTTAAGTAAGTCCAAGCCAAACAGATTTCTAAAAACGTTTTCTTAAAAACCAATAAATTTCTGTTAAATGCGAGTCTTTTCAGTACGTGTTGTTACTTTACTGTCATCCCGTCACTTACAGAAACAAAGCAGTAAGTTTAAGCTTAAATCTGCTTATGGAACGTGGACAATGTACAGATTACGCTTGCCATAACTGTCGAGCCGTGTCTCACCTATAGATTTTTTTCTCTCAAAATCTCGTATAGCACGCGCATCAGAGGCATGTTTAATTAAATTCATAACAAATAAGTCGAGTGTAGTGCAGTTAGTGGAATTTGTTAAGATTTAAAAAAATAAATATATATATATACCGGTATATATAGGCCTATATATATTTACCACGTGTTACGACGCGATGTCGATCTTTACCGGGTCCTTATCATTACTTCGATTTTTGGTAATTTGGTTATTTTGGTTTAACAACAATTGCAAGCCATTGAGTGTCAGATTCCAATGTTTTACATACTTTCACACACATGCTCGTGGACTTGCCCTTCTGTGAATTTTCGTTTTCTTATACCGCTAAATTTAACTCGATGCAAAAGGCATTTGTTTTCTACATTAGGCCTATAGGCCTATAGACAGTTTGCCTCGTAACAAACAAAATGTGCAATAGGAGTTTTAAAAAATCTATTTCTATAAATTTTGTTTACTATATAAAATAATTTGATTCTTGGATTTCGTTTCCATGACGTGTCCGTTACTTAACTAAATATCACTATAGTATTGACGACTCGGAATACTAAGTTTTTTATAAGTAAAAACGTAAAGTTTTACCTTACAGCCTAAAGTGGCTTTCACCTTTAGAAGGCTTCATAAGAGGCCTCTGATGAAGCCTTCTAAAGGTGAAAGCCAGTTTAGGCTGTAAGGTAAAACTTTACGTTTTTACTTATAAAAAACTTAGTGTTCCGAGTCGTCAATACTATAGTGATATTTAATTTGATGCATACTGCTTACCGGTTTCTCTAGAACAATTATGCATTCAAATGAACAATTATGTATGCAAATTTCCCGACACTCGTAACGGAAATATCGTTGTGATATGAAAGAATATCGCTACCAGGAAGTGACAGTTAAATGGACAAGTTACTCGGTCCAAAGTGGAAGTACGTTTAACATTAATAAAAACTGCCGTGACAGAGTATGTGATAACGTAATGAAGTTTGACAGAGTAGGCCTACTATTCGAGTTGTCGCTGCTACAGGCCTAATGAAAACTCGTGCCGACTACTTTTCTAAAAGTAACAAATACTTGTGACTTTATAACTCTTAAATCCTTATGAAGTTTAAACCTAAGACTTTTTAAAGCTTTTTTCAAGTTTTGTTTTTTGTTTTATGGCCTCTGTTATAACAGTCTTAGAGATTATTAAAATTCAGAACAGAAGTATTAAAATAGGAAAGAACTTTTGTGTTACAACTGAGTATAAAACGTTTGTAAGTGTTCGCCGTGGAATTAATTATAGGCTATGTTTCGAGTTAAATTCTCTTGAAGATTGTACCGTAGTGCTAAAATAGAAAATAATGTAATAACATAAAATACATGGTCGCATACGGTCTCGGCTCGTGTACAGAGAGAGAAAGTGAGGAAGGGGGAAAGAATATGAAGAAAGGGATCAATTAAATTAGCGATTACATTAGGATGATTTCATTGCACGTAAGACTTTATTGCATTTAAATCGAACACAAGAAATAAATTTTATTGTGTAAAGCCTCTTCTATAGTAACTATTTTTGTTGTGTGTTCGATAATCACGGTATACAAATTTAGGCTTGCGAGTCGACAACTCGGATGTAGCGAGGACCCTGTTTTAACGAGCACATTTGTCCGGTTCCTTGAATCTCGTTATAAGCAAGTTCCACTGTATTTACTGTATGACACTTCGTAAAGAACAAAGAGTTGAACATTTCTGCTTAGTGTTAATATGAACTTTAAAGATTTATATTGATGGAAAGTTTTCATTGGTATTACATTCCTTAAATTCTTTCTGTTTTATCGCAGGCCAAAAGCTACTGGGGTCATGCAATGTAATTAAGGCTGGCATGTTTACTGAAATGATATAAATAGGCTTAATTACTAAACCTAGAAAGTTTGTGAATTA
Organism: Magicicada septendecula; assembly: GCA_034769895.1. Taxonomy (NCBI): domain Eukaryota; kingdom Metazoa; phylum Arthropoda; class Insecta; order Hemiptera; family Cicadidae; genus Magicicada; species Magicicada septendecula. The sequence goes on from CM068367.1 coordinate 497,754,008, forward strand.
CGTGTAGGTATCAATGCATTGTAGTTTGACGTTGTTTTGTACAATGCGATTTATGTTTTGTTTAGTTGCCATATATAAATATTTTACACCTTAAGTATTAGGGAGTTTCATTAGAATTCGTCCTATGTTAAATACAAGTTTCTCTCGTACATAACTAATTTAAATAAATTTTGTTGTAGCTCTACATTTCACTCATTTACATTTATTTAAGAGATACGGCGATAAATGTACGCACGTACTTTATGACGCGTTGGGGCGGAAGGTCGTAAACACCTGATTATTTACTGGTTACTAGTTCTGCAACAAATAAATCTTATTACCCTTTGTAATAAACAGTGCAAATCAAAAATTCTCCGCCTCTCCAAGAGAAGAAACGCAGTGTATTACATACTGAAGTCAAACTGTATAATGTATACAAACTATTCAGATAAGTAAATACAATTTTATTTAACAAAACGTAGCCTGTTCGTAGAGACGCGGTAGCGTATACCGTCTCTTTCTGAACTGTGGCGTATATATATATATATATATATATATATATATATATATATATATATATATATTGCTTACAACGTTCCTTTTGTGTGAGAAATATAGGGTTACAAGTACGGTGGGGAAATTTAGACGCTTAGTTAATATCTTCTGGCGTAAGCAATTATTTTCTATTTAAGTAATTATCTTTGCCCCTTTTGTAACTTGCAAACTTTGTTGTAATTTTAGTCATTTACTATGTATGTCGTACAATATATAATCCTTTATATATATTTTACACTGAACGTACGCCTGCACAGCATTGGTAATAATTCGGATCGTTCGTATATCAGTTTTAAATCGGTGTGTACGCCTCTCTGGTTTTGATATTAATTGATCAGATTCTTCAACAAGTGTGTTGAAATCTTATGAATACGCTATTGTTAGAAGCACTTCCATTTTGGCCTTCAGTTTAGTTTTACCCTATAATTTTTAAAATTCTTATTTTCATCTGTAACATGGCTTCTTTGTGTTCACTATATTGTTTAAATACACTTACTGTCATCATATCTGTATGTCTGTCTGTCTGTCTGTCTCTCTCTCTGTCTCTCTCTCTCTCTCTCTCCTGAATACTGCAAGAGTAAAAAATACTTGGTTTCCAAATTTTAAAAGTAGGCGTACTTACTCGTATATTGCTGAAAGAACAGTACTCTAAGGTCTGCTTTTCTTTACTAATGTCTACAGAATAGGTCCATTCAGTTAAGTATTTCTAATTCACAAAGCGAATCCAGCCATGCTTGTGTAAGATTACAGGCAAATGTACAAAGCAGCTAAATCTGCTGTAGTCGGCTGATTTATTTCACTTACATAAGCAATGGGAACGGCCAATACAGCATTATTCATTCAGTATTATCAGTAGGCCTACTTATATTTTCCCGGACTTCATTCATTTGTTGATAACATTTCCGGGTCAATTTGTGTGCCTTGTGAGATTGATGGAAATGCAGGATTCGCAATGCGCACGCACACGCATCAATGTGGTGTATTATGTACCCTATTATATAATGTGTTAAACATAAATATTAATTCAGTAGTCCGAACCGTGGTAATTCGAAAGAAGCACCTCAAATAAATTTTATGTGTTAAAAAAATGTTAATGTAATATAAGTACTGTATATCGATCAGTAAACTAAAAAAGTGTTGAAATCAGAACTCTCGCCAGAATGAGGACGATGACAATGTTACCAAACGAGACAGGCGATTATTTTTGCCAAGCTAACGAAATCAGGTTTTACTGACTTTTGAAAATCATACTGTAACTTTAACTCTTACTTAATATTTTAACTCTTACTTTTTTCACTAAGACAGTAAAGTAAATAACGCATCTAAAAATGCATAAAATCTGATCGAGTTGAAATTGCTTTTCGTATTTCATACTGTAATATAGTAAGTTATATGCGAAAACTCCTTTATGTAGACTAGTCCAGTTATCATGGCAACCAAAATTAATTGTTTTTGTTTCATTGTACTTATGAATTTCATTCGTTTAACCTTAACGTATTACACGACAGTACTTTCATATATTTACTTTTCATTGTTCACTTGCAGGAACCCCACGTGTGTGTTAATCCGAACTTCCCTCAGTCGCAGTTAATCTGGATTATCAAGGTCAACTGTAATTACAAATTATACTTTGTAGTTGGCGTTAGAATTTTCCATCAATATTTATTATACAAGAGACTGTCTTTATAACTACGATGTTTCTATTTCAGATTGTTAAATAACAACCAGCTGACGAGACTGCAAAATGGAGTGTTTAACGGGCTTGAGGAACTTCGATACTTGTGAGTAATGTTATATGTGAACTGTTATGTTGTAAATGTAGCAATAAAAAGTTCTTAAAACTGTTCATAAATTTTTACTTATTATAAGTGTTCATTATAAAATGTAAACTTATTTCACTGCACACAATTGTTAACACGGTAACACTGGGCAGCTGATGCTTAGCGATACAGGCACACGACACAAGGCAACGTTGAAAGCGATCGCAGGGTTACTGTAGGTCACCTGAAGTGCCCCTGTGTCTCCAGTAAAAAGTCTGCAGCTTAAACTTGTATGGCTTGTGTTACGTTTTGACAAAGACGCAACAGTAATGTAATATCTTATTTGTTTTTCCTGATATATTACTACCTTCGGATTTGCTAGAATGTCCTATGGTGTTCATATATATATATCATCCTGCATTTCCGGTTACACAGTTACCTTCATTTAGATATTTGCTATCGTTAAATTTTGGAACGCTTACTGCTCCAAATCAACTTTGGATTTTATATGTCGGTTTAATCTAATTTACCAGGGCGAAAATATGAATTAAGATAGAGGGTTAAACTGTTTAATTACCTTTGATAATTTCTACTGTATATATTAACCTTGAACTACCTAAATAAGCACTTCGATTACCTTGTAGTTGCTTGGATTGAATATGTGTTCACCTAGTGTTGAATTTTCATAAGACAGTTTTGTTCACTTTCCAGTGCACCTTACGTATTAAATTATTACCTTATTTCTAATTTTAAATTAGTTTTTATTTAATTTATTAAATTTTAATTTAATTTTAATTAAATGTTAAATTTATTTTAATTTGTTATATTTACTTTAAGAATTCTTGTCAGTTTTACGTGACTTCTTGATATATAGGGCCAGATATTCAAGTTCCTGCTGTGCCCTGGTAAATCCATTGATTTTCCAATTCAAATATGACATAAATAAAACTCAAAACATTAATTTCTGCAGATAGGACACTCTCCTTAGCTTAGCTAGACAGTACTCTATCTCGAGCACACAAACCCTAAGAACTGTCGCATTTTCTGTGATCTCGTAACATCACATTTGTACATATTCTTCGTCTTCCCCTGATAAGACCGTAGCGTGCTCAGAGCGCCCGTGCTCTGAGCGCCAACGATGAAATCGTGCTCTGAGCGCCGATACTGATAAACCCGTGTTCTGTGCGCCGACCTTATCTATGCATCATTAGACACCTGTCTGCATATCTGTATATCCCCTGTTCGGCAACTTCGTAGTCAACACTAGCGGTCCAATGAAAATTTGTATAAGTCATTACTAAAACCATTATCACAGCACTAGTAAGGTCCCAGAACAAAATACATTTATTATTAAGTTAGATAATTCCAATATTAGACAATTATTCATATTATCAGAAAAATTACGAAAACCCAACAATTCTACCATTTTATTAGTAACATAACTGTAGAGCAGACAATCAAAAAATAAATACTAAACGTTTTGGACTACTGCGTTAGTTTTGTAATTAAATTTGCAACCATAATACCTAAATGAGAAATAATTTAGTCATACTACAGTGTCACAACGATTGTCAAACTACAACTAAGGAAAGGTGCAAGTAACAAGCTCATTTACGAATCATATGGTCAGCAAATTTAAGGTACGCGGCTATCTAAGCCGTATAGACGACTATACTAGCACGTTTTGCGCTCTTATCAACTCGCTTCCATTGTACATCCGTGTTTACGCATATATACAGCTCAGGTCTCCGTCTCATAATCGTATTCTCCTTTATTATTTAGAGTTGTGTTTAATCAAATTCTTTTATTTCTTCTCAAATGTTTTTGTCCCAACCAAATGAGAAATTCTGAGATAATAAAGAGCATTATTCGCCAAAGATGCATGTGCAGAGGCACTATTACAGGCATAATAAAAAATTTCAAAGTGAAATTTGCAGACTTCTGAAAAAAGTAAAGGAATAAGATAATAATATTTATCCGTTCCCTTTATACAACAGTAGACCTGAAGTATTCAACTACTTTTAAGACTTCCGCGGAAATAAGTTATTTTATTTCTCTTTGACTGGCACACACACACACACACACACACTCATTTGTATACGAGTATAGAGTCGGTTCTAGTATGTGTAGATGCGTGAAGCAGATGTATTCGTATAGGGCCACCTGCCTGCTAAAACTCTACATGAATATTATCTGTACCTACGATATGTGGAATATGCGTAATTGTGAATTGAGTGTGTTGGAGGAGGGGATCTTTATGTGTTTTTGATAGGGGGGAGAGAGAGAGAGAGAGAGAGAGAGAGAGTGTGTGTGTGAATGTCGACGTCTGCATAATTTAACAATAGACTATATTACTCTGTATAGACGATGTATCGGTAAATATTATTTTACAACAATATAAATAATAAGTAATAACCATTGTCACATGATTGATTTGTTTACCATAATTTTGTGTTTGTAATATCAGTAGTTCTGTTATTTTGTACATAATTCTCTAATTTATGGATAAGTGTGTTCAGTGCTAGTAGTAATAATATACATTATTGAACATCTTATAATCTGCATTCAGCTATAACATATTTTTAGACACGTATTGCTATTTGCACCAATTCCAATAAACATTCAATGATTACTGGATCTATAATTATTTACAAACGTAATTAAGGGATTATTATATTATCAATAATTAAAATTGTAATACTATATTAATTAGGTTTTGGAATATTGTAATTATGTCTATCTATTTAAGTAAAATAATGCGTAAGAAGTGTTATTATTTTGCCGATGAAAAACAAAACTGTCTTAGCCCCTCCCCCCCCCCACACACACACAGGTATAAACTCTCTGCGTAAGCGTAAAAAAATGAAAGACGCGGATTGACAACTGCAACGAGTTTAAAACTAATCGAATATGTGTCATTATTAATTACTCATACCTACTTTGAACCTAACTGATACTAGACAATATTATGACTGTCTACAACTGTAAGGTGCCTACAATACACTCTATTTATAAACACAAACCAGAAGACATTTGTACAGCGTCCTTTTGACCTGTAAAGGTAATTGAAAGAACATATGTTTAGAAGGCAGTAGGGTGTTCTGGTTAGTAGTTATGTTATGTGTTTGATTTTTCTCTATTGTCCGTACACAGGTTCTGATGATGACAATAAATATTGTCGAAACGTCGATACAAACAATGTAAAATTTGTGTAATATTTATTGACCGATCCTCACCTTCCATCGTTAAAATTATTGACCGACGGTCACCACTAAAATTCTTAGAGATGTGTGTGTGTGTGTGTGTGTGTGTGTGTGTGTGTGTGTGTGTGTGTGTGTGTGTGTGTGTGTGTGTGTGTGTGTGTGTGTGTGTGTGTGTGTGTGTGTGTGTGTGTGTGTGTGTGTGTGTGTGTGTGTGTGTGTGTGTGTGTGTGTGTGTGTGTTTTGTGTTTGTACCTGTCAATGAGAAATAAAATAACTTACATCCGCCGAAGTTGAGTATTTCAGGTCTACTGCTGTTTAACGGTAAAGGGTGAATATTGCCTTACACATTTTTCAGAAGGTGTAAGTGTGCCTTACACACTTTCATTTTGAAAATTTTTATTATGCATATATTGGTGCCTTTGGACATCGATCATTAGCGAATAATCCTACTTATTATTTCAGGATTTCTCATTTGGTTGGGACGAACAAATCTGAGGAGACAATAAAAGAAAGTGATTAAATATAACTGTAATTAAGAAATTAAAAATACAATTATGAGACAAAGAGCTGAGGTTTATATATGCGTAAACACAGGATGTGCAATGTAAGCGGATTGATAAGGAAGGAAAAACTCACTTGTATGGTTATCTACCCGCATACCTTAAATCCGCTGACCATACGATTCGTAGATGAGCTTGTTATTCGCACCTTTCCTTAGTTGTGGTTTGACAATCGTTGTGACACAGTAGTATTAAAGTCGTGAATTTTGATCTAGATGGAGTCTACTTTTTCACGAGGAATATCAGTACCGGGTTCAAATGAGTATATTACATTCTGAGCGTGTCACGGGTACATGAAAACAACAAACTAATTTTAGAAGCACCAAGGGCCGAAAATAGAACTCATAGTTTAAAAAATTATAAAAGTTTATTTGGGGTTAAAGTTATGAGGAATTTTAGTTAAAATACAAAATCTGTATCTGTAGTCTGTATTTTCAATGTGTAGTAATTTGACAGAATTAGCATGTCTCAACACTCGTTTTGAATCGCTTTCAAAACGATTTGTGAACTAAGTCTCAAAAACCTCATATTTTGTTATCAGTTACAAGTATCTGTGAATAACGTTAAAGGTAGACCTACAGATATCTATAGAAACATACATAAACTGAAAATATATGACTAAATTATTTATCATTGAGGTATTGTGGTTAAAAATTTAACTAAAAATCTAATACAGAAGTTCGGAAATTTTATTACTTATCTTATAATTGTCTGCTTTAAATTGTTATGTTACTAATAAAATAGTAGCGTAGTTGCGTTTTCATAATTTTTCTGATAATATAAGAAACTTTCTAATATTGAAATTTAACTAACTTAATAATAAACGTATTTCGTTCAGAACAGTTAGATAGTTCTGCAGCTCCGGGAGTTTACTAGTGGTATAATAATTCGTTTTACCAATGAATTGTACATAGGACCGCTAATGGTGACTACGGAGTTGAAGAAGAACGGACAGATATGCAACCACGTGTTACCGCGTCTAATTATGGACAGATAAGCTCGGCGCACAGAACACGGGCTTATCAGTATCGGCGCTCAGAGCACGATTTTAGCGTTGGCGCTCACAACACGGGCGCTCTGAGCACGTAAGCCGATAAGACAGTACTTATAGTCTTATCTTATTAGATAGGAATCATTTATCCTTGAGTTGGTGTGAATAATTTTCTGAAACATAAAAATTTGTTCACTTTCCTTTTAAAATTTCAGTTCCAAAAATGAGAGTGCTATGTTGTATTTTGGGTGTTGCAAAGAAAATTCTGCAACCAGGACAAAGCCAGAGAAACATTTTCAATAAAGTCTTCACTTTGCCTCCAATTTTATAATCCCTATTTGTGGCAGCCAATGCCACTGCCCCCTTCGTTTCCCATTTCCAAGACCCTGGAGCATAGCCCCGATTGTATTAATCCAGACTTGCTAGTGGCTAGTGGTAATTTCTTACTAAATGTTCGTATACTTGACAGTTCGTATATACAATTCTTATGAATCTGCTCCCTATACAAAGTTGATTGCTTCTACGTCCAGGTTCAAATCATTTCACTGCGTATACATACAACAATTTTGTTTTGAAAAATTGATTTAAAAATTGTAGAGTTTATTAAATTATATCTGATGACGATAGTTGGATTACTATCGAAACGTATGTAATTTACAAAATAAAATATATTATTGTTAAAAGTTTTTTATTATTAATAATACATACAACAGCGTATATTTTTTATCAAGGCGAGTGCTACGAAGAAGGGAATAGTCTACTACATAGGTTTTGTATCCTGATTTTAAAAATGTATTTTCTGCATAATGTGGCGTTATTATGATATAAGCATAAAATTACACATAAAATATCTCTTACCCGTGATAGAAATATCTACAGCTACTGAAAGTTTAACTCTTTTCAGTGAAATGCTTAATTATGGAACACTGTTGCTTTACGCACACTTTTTTAGTGGATTCAGTGGACTGAATTTGTGAGAAACATGTAACATACTAGGCTCTTTTAACAAGACGTTTTTTAAAACAACATGTAGTCATCTTTCTCACGTATCGCACACGTATTTCTAAAGTGTCACAAGTCAAAAACCTGTATTTTTGAGTTATCACCATGGTAGAATGGCATAAACAGTCTTCTATGAAACATCAAAAGTGTACCAAATTAGCTTCAAATCCCGCCCGCTATAGCTCACTTGTGTCACTCTTCTTGTCTTTAAACCCCCTCTACTAATACGGCAAGAGTGACACAACGGCAGTTAAGTATCGTCACTTGTGTTGTGCACGTGTTATAAACATATTTCAAAACTGTGTTATTTTGAGTTGTGACGTTTTTACTGTTTATAAGTTCGACAAGACATCGTCATATTTGGATTTGTGTCGTTTTAGTCGACTAAGGTAAATAAGAACTTGTTGCTTATTTCGAGATGTGTCACTGTTGACAAATGATAATAATACATTTTGAGTTGTGTCACTTTTGATGGATTTGGATATTTTATTAGATTATTCGTCGTAAGTATCATTTCTTTTTCTTTTTTAGAGTTTAATGCCCAATCATGAACTGTTCGAGCCGGACAAAAGTAATTTTGCAAATGGCAAAGAAAAACGAAGAACATTTACCAACAAATCAGTCACCACAACCTAAAGAGGTTATTTCTGATCCACAGAAAGTTGGAGAAGTTATTACTGATAATAGTAATAATAATATTACTGAATATGCTGCGACGCTTAATTCTGATTGTCCTACACTAATGCGTCTAACTGCAGTAAAACCAGATAACTATTACTACGTGTCTCCTATACACAGTAACGAAAGCGACATCGATGATTCAGATGCAGATCGAAATTTCACTAATAGTTCTTCAGGCAGTTCGTCCTCCGAAAGTGCAAATGGACATGACGTTGCCATTGAAACTGAAGTCGAAGAAAAAAAGGAAGGAAAAGGGAAAGAAAACCTGGAAACTGGAATAACAAACACACGTCACTATTGAGAAATTCCGGAAAAGCCTACCAATCATTGTCGAAATCTAAAAAGAAATTTCCTGAGAGGATAGTAGGCCCACCGTGTGGAGAAAAATGTAGATTTGTTTGCAGTACAAAAATAGATCAATCAGTTCGAGAGGAAATTTTTAATAGTTACTGGGGCCTTGTTGATTTACATAAGCAAAGAGAGTTCATTGCTAGACATACAAGTTTTATAAAACCAAAATATCGATATTCAAGTACCCAAGACTTCAGAAAACTCAATTCAGCATTTTTTCGAGGTAAGCGGTACTCGTGTTAGAGTGTGTAAGGCGTTTTTCAAATCCACTCTTGGTATCAATGACAGACCAATCCGGACTGCGCTAGTGAAGAAAAATGATAAGGGATTTCTGGAGGCAGAAATGAGAGGAAAACACGGTAAGCAACCAACCATTGACCCTGAAATTAAAAATAGTGTAAGAAAATTTATTGAAGCTATTCCCAGAATTGAGTCACATTACTTAAGAGCGCAAACCACATGAGAGTTTATAGAAAGTGGAAAATGTCTGGCAGACCTCTATCGTGATTACAAAGAAGAGAGGCAAAAAGAAAACTTACCACTTGCAAATGCGGGCATGTTCAATCGTATATTTCGTGGTGAGTACAACATTTCCTTTTATATACCGAAAAAGGACCAGTGCGATCTATGCGAATCGTTTAAAAATGCCGATGAAGCGGGAAGAGAGTCATTACTTGCAGCCTATAACCTACACCAAAAAGAAAAAGAGCTATCACGCAAGGAGAAGGATAACGACAAAATTAATCCCAACGGGGCACACGCTGCTGTATATGATTTACAGGCGGTCATGCCTGTACCCAGAGGCCAGGTTTCGTCGTTTTATTACAAAAGTAAAATTAACTGCTTTAATTTTACTGTATGCGATCTAAATGCTAAGAACGTTGAATGCTACTTTTGGGACGAAACCGAAGGAAAACGAGGTGCAGTAGAAATCAGAAGCTGTGTTCTAAAATACATTAACAAGTTATTAGAAAAGACCAGCAGTACAGATCAGGACATTGTTTTCTATTCTGATAACTGCTGTGGGCAGCAAAAAAACAAATATGTGCTTTCTGCATATTCCTATGCAGTGAACACATTTCCAAAACTTCGCAGCATTAGCCATAAATACCTTATACGTGGGCACTCGCAAAATGAAGGTGACAACGTACACAGCGTGATCGAAAAACAGGTTCGTAGACACATTAAAGCCTGCCCAATCTATGTACCACAGCAGTATGTGACCTTGATTACAATGTCAAAAAAAAAAATGGCCCTCCTTATCGTGTTAATGAGTTGACCCATGAGGATTTTCACGACTTGAAAATTCTGCAAGAGCAGTGGGGCAATGATTTTACAGTTGATACTGATGGAACGCAAGTCAAGTGGCATGATATTAAGGTTCTTCGAGTTGAAAAAGAGCACCCTCATGCCTTTTTCTACAAAACATCCTATGAGCAATCTACTTACAAAAGGGTCAACGTGCGGAATGTTAGGAAACGTAAAAACTCGGAGGTACTGCATGATTCTCTACAGTTAGTTCAAGCGTATTCTCAGAAAATCCCGTTAGCGGACAATAAAAAGAGAGACATCCAAGAGCTCGTAAATAGGAATATTATTCCACAATCATATTATAATTCGTATTTTAAAAGTGTTCTTGATTCATGCTAATTATAGTTAATTTTTTCTTACTCTAATTGTAATAATTTTGATAACGCAATATGTTGTTGTTTGTATTACCTTAATTAATATAACATTATTAGGAATATTATTCCACAATCATAATTATAATTCGTATTTTAAAAGTGTTCTTGATTCATGCTAATTATAGTTAATTTTTTCTTACTCTAATTATAATAATTTTGATAACGTAATATGTTGTTGTTTCTATTACCTCGATTATTTTCTAATGAACAAAAAACCTGAGGACTTTAGTCTGGCAGAAAAGGTGAGTTTTAATACAACCATGTTTTATAAATATTATTGAAAGCAATTCAAGTCAATGTATACAACCAAAATTAGTCAAAACACAGTTAAGGAAATGCAATATAGGTAGGCCTACTAAATAAAACAAAAAAATGTTGAACAAGTCAATCATAATTACATTTATTTATTTTGATATTTTTATTTATTTACCAGAAAGAAGGTAAAATTTCAAATTGTTTCAACTCAGATCGACTGTTATTCTAATTCAAAACCAAACATGAAAAGTGTATCAATTCAAACAAGCGAAAACCAAAAGTGTTACAACTCAAAATAATTCCCTCTTTTATTAGTTCAGTGGACAACAAAACTGGCACATCTTAAAAAGGACGTGTTTTCAAGGCTTAACCTCAAAATTTGCAATAATAATATATTATTTTTTTCTAGTGCCTACATATTTTAGAAAATTATTAGTTATGTAATAGTTGTTTGTTAAGCTCACTTAATAGTTTTTCACATTTTCTTCAAAACATTGATTTTTGACTTGTGTCACTTTAGAAATACGTGTGCGGTATAATACACTATTTTCTTCAACTTAAATCATCTATAGTATGACGTGTGATTGCATTAGGCCAAAACCTACTGATATCCCTATATCAGTAGGTTTTGATTAGGCTGCCCCCCTCCACATGCATGTGTAGTGAAGAGGGCCATGCCGTGCACTCTGGTAGCAATGAGTTGCAAGGTCACACACTGTAAACAGTGCATCATGCATCATGACTTTGGAAACTGCATTGTGTCTTCATTTGTGCTGACACCAATAATCACTACGAGTTTGTTATCTTTTCCTCTTTTTCTGATATGGATAACATGCGGATGGGTGTATTGTTAGATGCATAATATCAGAATCAAAGTGATATTCTATTGTATTACTATCAGAACAGAATAACATTTTGTTACTTCAGCAAACAGACGTTAAAACGTTATATATCCATCATGTATCATACTTGGTCACATGGGGGAGCAGACGAGCATGAGCATAGACAGTAGCAGAATTATTTGCAGCCAGCGCACCCAGAAGAGGATGGACTGAAAAAACAATTTCTCCCCAGTTCATAATCATATTTTTGTTTTCATTGACTATGCTATTTACTGAATTCCAAAAAAAGAGTCATTAATACTTTACAGATCTAAATACTTTACAGATCTAATTATTATTATTGTCATTATTTTTATCATTATTAATAATGTTTTATAATTATTAAAAGTCATTTAATTAATTAAAATTACCATTTAAGATTAGTTAATAGTTAAACTTTTGCTACTTGCTTAATGTACTTGTGTCAGTTTTTCTTAAATAAAAAAAAATATAATAAAATATTCATATATAATGTCATGTAGTCTTTTATTCATACGTTATCTTTCATAATAATTCCATTTAAACATAAAAATATTGGTTGTCCGCATGCTGAGACAGACTATAATAAAATTATTTTTAGATATGTACATAAAATAAATTTGTGCATGCTCTGGCAAATAGGGCAACATCTGAAATTCATGATTTCTTTCAATCTGTCGTTTAATGTAACTGTAAGAAGCATATTTATACAATTATCAGTAGCGTGTATTTATAATAATTTTAAATTCTTAAATGGATTTCCCAAAGATCTACTTCAATCATTTCCAATTTCCGATTTCAATTAAATTCAGTAATTTCCATATTCATTAAAGTTCTGTTCAACTGTAAAAAATTAAATTGTTCTATATTAAACAAAGTAGTTTTCCCTGTGTATTTTTGCTCTACTCCGCATATTTCATATGGCAGGGGGTGCAAGTGCATCCCCTTGTGTGCATGCAGACAAAAACTTCTTTGTGAGAGTAAGTCTGCGTTTCATGCTTATATAGTAAGTTTTTGTATAATAGTGATTTTACTGGAATCACTTTATAAAAGTATTATCAAATTAGTCATGGACACATTTTAAACTGTTTTTTTTTGTTGGTGTATAAAATATATACCTGCCTCCTGTACGTATATAGTTTGTGTAATAAAATAAAATTACATAGGCCAATTACATTTAGTTAGATGTAGGTCTATATGCAGAATTATTTTTGTATTACTTTTCTGTATTATGACCAATACTTTTAAGAGATTTTTAGGCTATATAGTAATTCAAATGAGCAGATTTGTAGGCAGGTTCATGATTTTTACTCTTGTCGTTTCTCCTTTTTTATTTACTTAAATTGTTTATATTTACAAATTAACAAGAGATACTTTGTATCTTTGGCAGTACTGACTGTGTACAAGTACAGACTGTTAGAAATCGTCCTAAAAAGTTAAACCATCATATAAGAATGAGAACAGTTTTTTAAATTGCATATTATTTTTCAGTTATATAAAAAAGTTATGTGAAAGTTTACATCTAGGTATACATTTATTAGTTAAGTACATAATACATTAATTTTATGTATGAGTTAAAAATAAAGTCAAGTACCTATAAAATTTAAGTTTTGCCCATAAAATATAATATGTAACATAGTAATAATTTAATTTTCAGTTTATCAGGTATTATATAATTTTAAGCAAGATTATATTGAAATTCAAGATCATTAAGTAAGGGTGTTTGATGATCCAATACTTAGATTATTTTATACTCAGTATAGCTGGCAATACTGTTGTAAAACTGCAAACAGTATAATATGCACACTGTTGTAACTTACAGAGGCTTTTATGATGCGAGTTTATTTGTATGTTTCTTTATGATCTGACAGTCTTTGTTTCTTTATTATAACAGTATCATCAGTGGCATAACAGCCGGGTCCACAGAGCCTACAGACTAGTGGGGTCCACACAAACATTTCCCTTACTTTTTTATGAATGGGTGTAAAAAACTTTGAACTTATGTAAAACCAGTTTTCCTCACATGTATTTAATATAAAAAACAAATACTTTTATTTGTTATTGTTATTATCCAAGTATGGTACCTAATAATGTACGTTGAGAGTATAAATTGTTTGGTTAACTGCACAATAAAGCGATGATTCCAGCTGAGAATGCACCGAGGCTAATTAAGTATTGTAATTCAAGTAATGTTATGAAATACAAGAGTCCTATTTTTCTAAAATAAAATGTACTTTATTCCAGTGCCTATAATAGTCCTATACTAAACTTGCTGCAGATTATAAAGCTAACCGCAGATGACAGAAAGTTTTAAAGGGTGAAATATATTTTTGGTTTGTTTAAAAACATAAGATTAGTTAAAAAGTGTACAATATAAAATTTAATATAAATATTCACCATCTTCATAAGTTTAAATTTAATTAAATTTGCACTTTTTCAAGATGCATACAAGTTCAATAAATGACAAAGTTATCATACAAGAAAGAACAATTATTCTGTTTATGTTATATAATTTTAGTAGTTGCCATAGCTACTATGAGAATTTAGTGTTCTAGCGGGAACTATGGCATGAATTAAGTAAGGGTAGTTGGGGGGCCTGCAAAGGATTCCTGCAGGGTTTCAAAAAAAAAGAAAGAGTTACACCACTGAGCTGAGTATCGTAGCCAGTAGTTGATAATTTGTTCACAATTTATAAAACCTGTTGAAAATGATTCCAAGGGGAACCCATTTTTTTTTAGTTTAAAATGCATTAAATCAATTGCAAAATTTTTTGTAACAAACAAATTGTTAACTCATTTCTATTGTTTATTGAGACTCCTGTTATGAAGTTAATTCAGTGTAAAACTTTGTTAAAATTTTTAAATAACAGTCTTGAGTTAGTTATTGAGATAGGGATCTGGTGAGTTCATATTTAGGACTGGAGTCATCCAGACCATTCCTTGTACTACAAATTTTGGCCACATTCTCGAATTGTTACTCTCTGAAAATTTCTGCTTTCCGCTTTGTTATTCTCTGAATTTTTTGCTTCTGACTGTAATTGTTTCTTAACCATCTGACTATAAATAAATCAAGTACCTTAGCTTTAAAGTAAGTTATAGGATTACTACAGTATTTTGTTATGTACTTTTACTAGAAAGTTAATGATATATTTAGTTTGGCTCTTTTTCAGTTTAGTTATGAATAATTTCTCTTAATGAAATGTATATACTTTTATATTAAATTACAATGTATTTAATTCTTTTAGTGTATATTTTTGACTACCATAATTTTACATAACATATAAAACTGATTACTTGTATTCTCGTTAATTCACAGATACTTGTATAAAAACAAGATGCGAGAAATTGACAGTAAGGTTTTTCATGGAATGCCAAAGCTGGAACAGTTGTAAGTATATTTTGCACTACTTTGATTGTGTGTGTGTGTGTGCGTGCGCGCGCGCGCGCGCGCGCGTGCTTATCTGGTTACATATTTCTCCTCAATTCAGTATTATTCTTATTTATATAAATATATACAGTTACCTGGGAATTTGTTACAGGTACCTTCATTTCAACAAGATTGAAAAACTGCATCCAAATACTTTTGCAGGACTTACAAGCCTGGAAAGACTGTAAGTAGTTCTGTTAGTGTTCTGGTATTCTGCTAGTAATGTACATCTCAATTAACACATGTAGCATTTATATTACTGTTGCCATCAAGCATTATATTTGGCAAAAGTTGTACAGCCAAGATTTTTTCCTAGGGGTTATAGGTCCAAATTTTTCTGTGGCCAGGGTTACAGGCAAGGACTTTTCTATGCTGATAGGTTATTGAATATAAGTAAAGGTAGAAGTGTTGGTGTTATTATTGGATTCACTAGGTATAGCCCAAACTGGTCATTATATATTTATGTTTCCCTCATTTTCTGCACTCTATACTTTGTAGGTTACTTACATTGCTTCTTTTGGTACTCAGTTACAGATGTTTTCAATGCATGAGTGTTCATTTTCTCTGAATGTATGTATTTCAGTAGTGTTTCTGTTTTTGGACAATTTAAAAAATGTATTTAAAAAGTTGGTCGTTTATCATTTCCCTTCTTGAAACAAAACTTTTATGTAATGAAAAACTGCTAAAAACTGCAAGGCAGTGTCAGAGTAGTTAATAAAATTATAAAATTGACCAAGTTATAAAATTTGGAAAACAAGATTGATTTAATTTCATGTCGTAGTAAAGGCCACTTTACAAGTGCCAGAGGCAACTATTAGAAACTGCAATTACTATTAATATTAAATTAAATCTTTCAAAGCTTAGTTATGAGCTTACAAAATATTTGTTAATGCTGGTTTAGTGTACATTTTTGAAATCTTCCGTGCACACTGTTGGAAACTGGCTGAAAAGCTAGAAGACTAATAGGCAGTGGCGAAGTTACATGGAGGCAATTGAGGCAATGCCTACCCTAAAAAATTCTGTAGAATAAAAATTATAAATACGTATGAACTACATAACATAAAGATTATACATTGTCACCGTGACTGTTGAATTTATTAAGCCGAAACGTGCTTTACTAAGCGACCGCTAGATGGTGACAGGTGAGATTCGGCATAGCTCGTTTAAAGCGAATGAGGCAACCTGAACTTGCCTCAGCATTTTTTGTGTACATCGTATGTAAGCAATGTGCTGGTGCTACTGGGAAGTGAAGGGAGGGGGGATTGTCCCGCACTGTACACATAGAGCGTTGAGGCATGCCTAACTTCTGTGGTCCAAACAGTTAAGTTAAAGCGCCTGTGTTGTTTATAAGTGTGTTTATTTTATGCGGTTATTAAAAGTGTCCCTGTTATTCCGCTGAACTAACAGATGATCAAGATTGTTATTTGAATTATTTTTAACATTAAACACATATATAGAAACTAATCAAGTTTAAAATTTTGAAGTTCAATTAGTTGTATTATTGTGTACGACTAATACAAGGAATGTTCAATAGAAAGACGTATAGAGCTGTAAAGCATTTTTTATTCAACGATTTTAAAAGAAGTCTCCATTAACATTAAGACATGAGTTCCACTGTTGCACTAACCTGTAGATTCCCTGCTAGTAAAATTCTTATGGCTGTTTGTGGAACCATTCGCTTACAGCAAACACTACCTCAGCGTCCGATTTGAACCACCGTGCTTTTACAGATTCCTTAAAAAAAATTTAAGATGATTTTTGCCTACCCATTCATTAACTACTAGCTTCGCCACTGCTAATAGGAAAAAAACTACTTTTCTTCAACTACTTCTCTAGTAAAAAACAGTCTTCATAGACTACCAAACCATTGTAGAGTTACAAACATTGTTGAGTTAAATGATCCTTACTAAAACCATTTCTTTACTCAAGGAATAATAACATAACTGCATATGATGGCTTGATTAACAGTGAAAAGTATATAGACAATTTAAGAAGACATTTTTTTTCAGAGCTAAATAAGCCTCGCCAGAACTCATAAATGCCTCAAGATAGAACAGTTATTATTCAGCAAGATACTGATCACTGTTATGTATCCGAAAGATGCTGAAGGAGAAATTTTCGAGTGAATAATGTATTTCAGTTTTAGATTGGGCATTTAACATTACAGTCATTGAATCTTTGGGGAAATGTCAAGGATGGACTTAAAATGAGATTGTGCCACATATGACAAGTTGATTAGCTGTAATCCATATTTAGTTTAATGGTGACAATATAAAATATATTTGTAAAAAGTGCCTAATAGACTTGAATATTTAAAACGTTTTGTGCACCGATTTATACATGCATTTTGTAATAGGTTTCTCTTTGATCCTATGGATTTGTACAAGAGTGTACTACTGCTTGTATGCAGATTTAACCTATAAGACTCCAATGGCAAACTACCCAGTTGCCAGGGGTTGTAATTCCCCCTATAGTCTCCCTAGGTTATGCCACTGCTTTGCATGTATAGACAGATATAAAAAATTAATAAATTTATGTATAAATTAATAAACAAATGCAGATTATGTTCATTTATAATCTTTTAGTTATGTCAGGGCAAAGTTTTAAAACAATAGTTTGCTTGTAAGATACTTAGCATTAAAACAATAGAATTATTTCACTTCTACGGAAACTGAATTTATTATAATTAATGATTACAGTTTCTATAGTGTAACCATTTTCAGGGGAAGCACAACCATGACTATAGTTAGAACAAACATATGCTACATTAATGCTGCACCACAGCAGCATATAACCTATGTGCAGAATTTCAAATCCTTTTTAACAAAGGTTTTTGTTATCTTGGAAAATTGATGGGCTGTATTTTTTATTCTGTTGCTGTAGAATTACTAGACTGTTGATATGTGAATTGTTCAGGGCATATACTACTATTTGAGTTTTTGACTGTGAAAGAGCTAGATAAATTGCAATTAAAACCTAGCACACTCAATAAAATGAGACACCTTAATCAATAATTGTTAATTCAGAATTAAATATTTCTAAAATTAATAATTAACTAATAGTAACTATTAACAGTTAACTATTACTTTAAGAGGCAGTTAAATTATTAATGTGACAGTTATATATGATGAAATAAAATTATTTTAGGCCTACTGGTTGTATTGAAATAATGTTGTTGGCATAAAATTATTACTAAAAAAATTGATTATAAGTAGAAAATAGTTAAAACAAAAATGAAATTCCTAAAAGTTAATTCTGAAGTCATTTGTGTCCTAAGAAGGAAAAGAATTGAGTAAAATGCCTCTTTCTTGAGACAGTAGTGTTAATCAATTCAGGTAACAGTGAATGGAAATGGTAAGTGAAAAATAATGGATAACCTCTTTAAACAGGTTTATGACTTATAGCCATAATATTTTTTTTTTAATCTGCAGCATTAACTTAGTTTACGTAGGGTACTGGGAAGACTGTCACCTTAGCAGTAGCACAACATACTGTAGGTTAGCCTTGATCAGAAATACCATAAAAATGGGATGACATATTTTGTTTCTGTACAGCAGAATATCATGGAATTTCAAGAATTTTAGTAGTAGTGTGAAATTATTACTCATACTTTTGTAAATACAGTTTTTGCTGTTCTTAAAAGTACAGTAATTAGTTTAGTACAGTTTATCAGTCTGTAGTCTGATAATTATTGTTATATCCCACAAGAAGCAAATATTTCGATCATTTTACTCTTCAGTATACTGTACATTTTTATTTCTATTTACTTGTTTGCTCCTTATTTTAATTAACCATTTTTTAAACTTGTTCAGTGAATAAAACTTGGGGATAGCTGAACAAGTAGACTTTTTTTATAGCAGAAAGTATAGTAGAAAGAAAAAGAAATCAAAACAGATGTAGAGAGATATACAAGTTTTAAACAATTATGGAAAGAATGTGCCTATTTCATGAATTGTAATTCAACACAGACTAATTAAAATATCGGTATGGAGAACCATACATGACTTCCATATTCTAAGATTTATAATCTGAAATATGCTTGCCTGCCAAGCACGATATATTTTCTAATATATACATAATTTACATTAAAATGAAAAAATTATAATTTTATTGCCTGGCAACAAAATTATTTTATTTTCAACAATTACCATTGTTTGAAAAAGTTTAAATGAATTTTCAAGTACTTTACTCTTGTTAAAACGTAAAAGGTTGCAGGTAAACTACCCCTTCCCCTTAACCGATCTTCACCAAAATCTAATGGCCTTGAGTCCTCTACAATTCACTGACGTATGCAAAAATTATTTGATTCTGTTTGAATTTGCGGCAGTTATCGTTTGCCATAGAAAATACGCTTGATAAAAAACATTGCAGGTAAACTACCCCTTCCCCTCAACCGATCTTCACCAAAAACAATAGGTCTTGAGTACTCTACAAACCAGAGCTGTATGCAGAAAATTATTTGATTCTATTTGAATTTGCGGCTGTTATCGTTTGCCATAGAAAATAACCTTGTTAAAAAAACGTTGTAGGTAAACTACCCCTTTCCCTTAACCGATCTTCACCAAAAATAATAGGTCTTGAGAACTCTACAATTTAGGGCTGTATGCAAATAATCTTTTGATTCTGTTTGAATTTGCGGCTGTTATCGTTTGCCATAGGAAATACCCTTGTTAAAACATAAAACGTTACAGGTAAACTACCCCTTTCCCTTAACCGATCTTCACCAAAAACAATAGGTCGTGAGTACTCTACAAATCAGGGCTGTATGCGAAACATTATTTGATTCTGTTTGAATTTGCGGCTGTTATCGTTTGCCAAAAAAAAAAATTTCCCTTGATAAAAAAAAAACTGTTGCAGGTAAACTACCCCTTTCCCTCAACCGATCTTCACCAAAAACAATAGGTCGTGAGTACTCTACAAATCAGGGCTGTATGCAAAAAATTATTTGATTCTGTTTGAATTTGCGGCAGTTATCGTTTGCCATAGAAAAAAAATCTACAGACACACACACACAGACATTTTCGGAAAACGACTTTTTTTCATGTTTTGAGTGTAGTAGAATCAGTATCTGCAATAATCTCGAACACGATTTTTTTTGCCATCACCATACTTCCATTCCTTAAGGAATATGGAAGTAAAAAGTAGGTTTCCATAAACCATGTAAATTATTAAAGAATCATTGATGCAAAAATTCTTACTGGTATTGATTAGGCCTCTATATATTAATTTGGAAAGTATTGTCTTATATTATCAACAATAAAAATATGTTCAACATATATTTTGAGTACAATGAACGAGTTATTTTATTTAAATTTTAATAACAATGGGGTGGTACTAATTACACACAATTGTTTGGAGCTACACATTTTTCTATTTTTATAATGTTCATTGCATTTTTGGCATAATGTACTAGAATTTACATAAAATTAATAAAGACATAAGCACCCAAACTACTGTGGTATACAAACTAAGTTATTTGTGTGCTTATGTTTTTTTTTTTTTTTTTTTTTTTACGGGGGAGGAAAAATGCATTATGCACCATCAGGAGACACCCGACTGGTCTCCCGGTGTGTGGGACTCGCACCCACTAAAAAACCTCCACTTTACAGGCAGGGAACCCCCCCTGGAACAACTATTCGTATGGCTTCAGGGTGGCACCTCGTATTGCGCCTACAAGGCTTCTACAGCTTTATCTATATCATCGACCTGTGAGACGGTCCAGTTCAGGCTTCTTTTGCCGCAGGACCATCCTCACGAAGGTCACAACCATGTCCCAGTTCTCTTTGCTGTTGAGCATGACGTCTATGATGTTATCAGGCGTCATGGCGCCAATCTCCGATTCGAGCCCTCGCCTCTCCAGCACCCACCGTTGACACTCGAAAAAAGTATGATGAGCGTCATCAGAGTCTGAGTCGCCATACACGCACGACGGATCCTCCATCTTACCCATCCTTCGCAGGTATGCACAGAAATAACCATGCCCTGTCAGGAATTGAGTAAGGTAATAATCTACCTCGCCGTGCGTTCTGTCCACCCATTCAGGGAGGTTCCCAATCAGCCTCGCCGCCCACCTAGCTCGACTCTCCTGCTCCCATCGTAGTTGCCAGCTCCGCATGGAGTGTGCCCTGGCCACTGCTCTTGCTTCTACAAACCCCAAGTCTTCCTTGGTTGTGTAGACCCTCCTTCTCTCCTCAGCCATCAGATCTATTGGCATTACTCCAGCGACGACCAACACTGCTGGTTCCGACACCGTTCTGTAGGAGCTTGCAATCCGAAGTGCTCCTCTTCGTTGTACCGCGGCCATCTGCTTGCGGTATTTTTCTTGCTTAAGTGCGTCGGCCCAGACCTCGCATCCGTACAGGAGAATCAAGTTTGTCACCGACATCAGCAGTCGCCGTCTTCCTGCAGCTGGGCCTCCGACATTTGCCATTAGTCTGCTTAAATGCTTATGATGTAGGCTACACATAAAATGTAGTAATTTGGATAATTACTATCATAAGCAAGTTCATACATTCTCATAATGGACATAGTGTTCATAGCACTGATACTCTAACACTTCAAAGTGCTTTATGTTTTACACACACACACACACACACACACGCGCGCGCGCGCGCGCGCGCGCACAGGTAGACAGACAGACAGAAGACCAGCTGCTTTAATGCCGTTCACATAAATGTATGTTTGACAGGGGAACTTTTTTTACTTTCTTCATGATATGATAAAGTATGTGTCCTTTATTGTGTTAGGTATACCAGTTGTAAAGTAATATAAACTTAATTGGGCGTAAGAAAAAAATGAAAACTATTGTTACAATAAGTTTGACTAGGCCACTTTGTGTACTAAATTTAGTTATTTCCTTACATCTGACAATATAAATTGTCTTCTTCTACCATATATTAATTGATTACCCCTACTCTCCAAAGAAAGATGCATATTACTCAAAAATATTACCCTTCATAACAAGAATAAGAATATGCAACAAATATGAGGGCAATTTGAAAATTAAGCTCTGATTGGCCGGTAAAGGCAAACGAAAGTAGAGAAAAATATTTTACTATATACAAAAGTTACATATATGTCTGTACTACTTTCCCATGTAATCATTATCCACAGACAGGCATTTATTATACCGTTTCACAAGCTTTTGTTGTTAAATGATGCCACCAGGTACCCAGCCAAGATTTGATGCCATCAATGATGTTCCATTGGTTTCAAAGTCCTGAATAACCACCCAGACCTTTATACTGATGAAACAATAGTACCTTGTTCAGACTCGATCTGCCGGTGTACCAGTCTCAATTTGGCCTCTTAATACAACAGTGAAGAACATGGAAAAAATAAGCATTTTTTAGTTGTCTTGATTATTCATCTCTTCTTTCACAGCACTAACACTTAACTAAAAATGAACTTTTTTCATGTGAAACTTACTAATTTTATTGGACGCGTTTCGGCTTAGTATACGCCTTCTTCAGCTTTGGTAACAGACTGCCCTCCAACGAAACGCGTCCAATAAAATTAGTAAGTTTCACATGAAAAAAGTTCATTTTTAGTTAAGCATTTTTTATTCACTGCATAGTTATATAATTATTTTATATTCTGTACATATGTATAAATGAATTACATTACATATAACTGTATTTTTAAAAACTTGTTTGTATTTTGAGAAATAATAAAAGACAAACAATATAACTACAGAAAATCTAAAGATTGGAAAAAGCTTCGAGTTATATTTGTTTTCAGAATTCAAAATTTGTGAATCACCAACTTTGTTAGTCGATATATCAATCTAGTAAATATTATGATTTGTGTTACAGGAAAAATTAAATTCTATACATTTATCACTTAAGTTTCCAAACTGAACTGGATATTTTAGTTAAGAATACTTTAAATGTACAGATTTCCTAGCATTTGAATTTTCATTTGTTATAGTATTTTCACAAGTATTGCTGCTTAACCAGGTTGCACTCACATAGCATGCTTCAATCTACTTTTGTTTTAGATTTTTGCACAACAACAAGCTGAGACACTTAACATCTGGCACTTTCAAGAATCTGGATTCTTTGAAACGATTGTAAGTTGTAAACAAATGGACTTCATTACTCTGTAACCAGTAAAATGTGTTCTTGAACTCTGTGTTCATTAAAACTGTATACTGTTATATCTTTAGTGAAATATTTTTACAATTGATATTTCTACTAGAGGTTTACTATTAATGCATTTCACCTGATAGACATTTTTTAAATTAAATATTACTCCATATATTTACTTATATCTCATAGAAAATTACTAAATTACTGAGGCATGACAAAATTATTAGAGGATACTTAATTTCTTTCTGAAACATATTCATGTATATTATGCTTTTGAACACAGAAAATTCCTAAGTACTGAGAGGACTATCAATGACTTTATCAAGTAGACATCAGTTGTAGGAGCCATCAACTGTAGGTTCAACTGAATTCCATTCTAACTTGTTCTTTGATTAAGTTAAATTTTTAAACTTGACAAATTAAACAGAACGTATAGAGTGTTTTACTAATCTCTTAACAAAATATCTCAGAAGAATATATTCTTTCTGTCTGTGTCAGTGTGACAAAATAATTCTTTTTGTTAATTCATATCCTGTAACAGCATGACGCAGGTTTCAGCTACTGGTCTTTTCCCTGCAGTGTAGTTACCTCTTTTTAGATATACTGTGTTAGAAAAAAATGTACAAGTTTAAGGCGTTTTGTTTCCATTAGTTTTTGAATATTTCTTTGCTCATATTTTAATGTTTAATGTTTTACTTTGTCTATAAAAATTAATTAATTCTGATGAATTGATTAATAATCAAACAAGATCAGATTAATTAATTCTCATGAAAAACAATATCTAATAATACAGTGAATCTAAACACAAATTCACACTTTACTGACAGATATGGTGATAAGTCACACACCTCACATTCAAATCTCATAAGTGCTAATTACCCATACGGGTACTAAAAATCTCTATACTGGTACTGTTGCTGTTTTTCATAAAAAAATATGAATTCCAAAATATACTGACTCCTTGGATTAAGAATTGTATTTTAAAAAATGTGTATGAGTGTATTCATAATAGACTTTCAGTATCACAATGTTAGCCCTGAAACTGTAGCCTTAGGAGCCATTAACATGCAATAACATTTCTTTCATGCAGCTCACATAATGCTTACAGGGGCTTTCTGGTAATCAAAGAGTATAAGGGTTGTTTGAAAAATGCCATTTCCAAATATGACCCCTAAAAGCTGCGATTGTCATTAAAAACATACGCATCGATCATCCTTATACTGTATTAGCTACATATCCTTAGCTTGCTACCCATGCCATTACAGATGCCTTTGTTTACATTTTTTTGTATGTTTTAAATTTTCAAGACAATTGAGGAACTTGTCAACTGTAGATTATGGTCTATTAACCAACTTTTATATCAAGAAATGTGAAATCTGCAGATATTCACCAGCAGTATAATAGAGTATAAACGCTTGATAATGAAAAAATCAAGAATGAACGTTGAGAGTTTAAACGGTGATGAAAATGCTTGAATGAAGAAGTTGATTAGATATTTTAACAGAGGACATATAAATCTGGATGAAAGGCTGTCTGTTATTAACAATAATGTGTACAGAAAATCTGGAATGAGAAACTTGTGAAGATGGATAGTTTTCATCACTTTCTTATAAATTTTGTCAAATTTCAAATAGTTGAGGATAAAATTGTTACACATTGGTTAAACCGTTAGAATTGTGTTCAGTCTGTATTCCAGAATTCCTCTCTAAGTTTACAAAATCAAAAACAGCTACACCATTCTTTGATTTTTCTGATGGATTACAGTGATGAAGTTGATTTTTCGAGTCATATCATCACAGATGATTGTAGATGGGTGTCTCATATTATGTAGGAATTAAAACAGCAGTTCACAGAGTGGAGGTACATCACATCTCTAAAAAAAGCAGAAATTCAACAAACAATTTCAGTTCAAAAAATCATGTACACTGTTGATTACTTGCCACTGGAAACAATGTTAAATGCTGCATCTTATTATGAGACCTCGGAGAAATTTCACTGCACAGTTTAAAACAAAATGTAATGCATGGTCAATACAGAGTTGTGTTGCTTCACTATAAATCCTTGGCTACACAACACATTACTATTCAAATGCAGGATATTCGCATTATTGGCTGGGAAGAGACAAATCATCCCCATTACAGCCCGGACTAAATACATAGTGACTTTTGCCAGTTCCTGCACTTGAAGTGATTCCTTGTCAGTCAGAGCTATGATTACAACGATGATGTCA
The DNA here is from genome assembly GCA_034769895.1 of Magicicada septendecula. Taxonomy (NCBI): domain Eukaryota; kingdom Metazoa; phylum Arthropoda; class Insecta; order Hemiptera; family Cicadidae; genus Magicicada; species Magicicada septendecula. The sequence goes on from CM068367.1 coordinate 497,779,636, forward strand.
ACAACATGTGCAGTAATGGTTCTCTTCACAGACAACTTACAGGAAGAGGGAATGCAGAAATTAGAATTTGTTCCACATTGTGATGAATTCCTTAAAACAATGTTATAAAGTAGTTTAAAGTAAGACTTTTCTTGTAAAAATAAAATTTGTTAAAAAATGTATTATCGTATTTTTTAGGAGCCAACCAGTATTACTTTCTGAACATTTCTTGTATTGTTTAGTCATTATAATTACTCATTACAGATGTTTTTTTAAAGCCTGTGTGTTTTATAGTGGTTAGTTATTATTAAGGATGGTGCAAACTTCAATGTTGCAATGAACTGTGATATTTATGAATTCATGTTTTGTAATTGTCAATTTAATATTTAAATCATCATTTTAGGCTACTTCTGTATAATATTGATTTTATTTATTATTATTTAATTACACCAGATAGCATTATTTCAGCATATTGTGTTATTTAAAAACCAACTTGAATTTTGATGAAAATTAAAGTAAATAAGTTAAAATCATTCCTAGACTAAAATGCAGTAAGCCCTTTATAAACTAAATTTAACAAGAATAAGTTATGATGAGTTGAAAAAAATGTTGCAAGTTACAAAAATGTGAGAAGTATGAATTGCCATACTGTGTTACAAAACATAGAAACACACTTCGTATACATAGTGAAAAAATTATGATACAAGTTGTTGCAAAAATGGAATGCAGTATTATTATTTTTCTGGTCAGTTGCTGGTGTATAGTTAAATATTATCTATTTTTCATTTGTATTTATTTATTGAAGCACTAAATACATAATTATCAGTATAAAAATTGTATTATTTAATTTGTAATGGTATCACAAGAAGTAAACTGCATGGCATAAAACTTTTACCTATTTTAGATCTTCTAAAGTTTAAAACTAACAACCAGTGGCGGCTCGTACAGGGAGGGCAAAAGGGCGCAGCCCTCCCACTAAATTTGCAAATTAAACTTGTCAATAATATAACTATAATGTGTAGTATCCTTATGTGAAAGATATTTTTGGGGCGACTAATAGCGATCACCCGATGTTTTCGGCATGGTCCCGCAGCCGGACGCTTTCGCTGTCGCCCTCCCTGCATAGGCGGATCTTGCGGGGAGCAGGGAAAGAGGAAGTGTACACATGTCTGTGTTTTTAAATCAGCAGCAGCCATTATAGGAAGGGCTCTGCCCGCTGTCTGATTTCGCGGCTCTTTTCATAGAGAACCGGAGCAATGTTCAAACTTCTCTGTTGCTGTTTAAGAGCAAATATTTTCTCTTGTGTTTTATATAGTTTTGATTGTGTTCTTGTTGTATTTTTTGTGTAAACGTAACGTTCTAATAATTTATTCTTTATTAGGCAGTGTATTCTGTGTAAGATAGTGTTTTTTCGAACCTTGTGTACATAAACGTGTAACTTATTCTGTGTAGGCCTGAGCCTGTGTGGTCTGTGCGTATTTGTTAGAAACAAATAGGGTAGGGAACAAATATATTTTATTTAGCAATGCATGCAGTTAATAATATAATTTATTAAGTATTTAAGTTTAGGAACGTGAACTGCTTAGGGTTATAAATAATTTCAGTTTCAAACACTGTTTAAATATTGGTAGTTTGCAAGGTAGATTTTTGATAATAACAATACTTTTAGTAGTAAAGCAAAGGGTTCAATTTTAAAATTATTTCATGATAATAGCAATAATTTAGTTTCTACTGGTGACTTTTGTTACATATGGGTCCAAAAAAATTTTGCCCCTCCCGTCAAAAACATTACCAGCCGCCACTGCTAACAACTGACAATTATTTCAATGCTGCATATGACACAGTGTTAAAAGTAAGCTCTCTATAGCCACAGAGGTTATGAGTGTAGTCTGTAAGTATAAGACTTGTAAGATGTAACACTGAGGTGCAGCATGAAGAGCAGTGCTTTTAATTAAAATTAACATTATTCATTTGATAATTTTCATTATTCATTTGACCTCTGATTCATTTGATATAAAAGTTGGTCTGCAACAGGAGAATCTGATGTCTCGCTCATATTTAGCACATTTGTCAATGAGGGTAAAATTGACACAGATGGGACTACTCAGTAAAATAATTCAAATAGTTGCCTGTGTAGATGTTGTTTTATTATTAGCAGGTGTCCATGTAATTGAATAAAAGATACAACTTTTCATTCAAAGGAAGGACAGATAGGCACACTGCCAGTAACAGTATGTATTGATAATTGTTATCTGAATTAAGTTGATAAGACAGGATCTCTATAAAAGGTAGAATTGAATAGAAAATTAGTAGTTGATACCAGACATACTTTGCTTTGTATAAAGTCGTGATAGGTAGATTTGTACCATACACAGTGTAACTTTTAAGATTCATGAAATACCAGCAATAACTTGTTTGCTTAATGGATCCTTGGCATAACATACTAGATAGTTAAAAAGAAACTGTGTAGAACACTTATGGCACCAACGCATCACAATTATAATAGGGGGATGTACAGATAGAGATGTGCTAGAGATCAGATGTAACTATGTGCATCTGATAAGGATGTCAACCTTATCTTCTGTATTAGAATACAGAGGCTGAAGGGCTGTGCCATATTACGAGAATGGACTGGTGACACCAGGATGGTAAAGAAATCAGCAAAGACTGGTGTAATGTGACCTACAGAGAGTAATAAGGGCTGGCTGATAGAAAGAAAGAGTTCTAGGGAATCTACAGCAGCTAAGGTTGAGCATCACCAATGCTCAGCATGCTATACTGTATATGGATTCCAATAGTTGAACAGGTCTAGGGTCTGTCTTAACTGTTGCTTCAACAAAGAAGATCATAAGGCACATACTCCTTATAGATTTTATCTTGAACTAGCATACAGAAAAACGTCTAGAACACTCAAAAGCTACTTTAGAGAGGGTTTCTATGCTTATATGTGGCATGGCCAGAAAGTGAATATACAAAGGCCTTAAAATTGTTTAAAATATTCATTTTTGCAGCCAGATCTACAAACCTTCTAATGACTTCACTTTTCTGTCCACATATGACAGACTTCACTTTTCAGTCTAAGAAAGAAATGAAATTGTTGGCTGCAAAACATTCCATTTTCACATGCCAAGCAATGAGAGGCAATAAAAGGCCTTGTAAGATGTTCTGTATGGGACCAAGCATTTTTGTGGAGTAGGCAAATACCACATTTCAGCATTCCTATCCTTTGTTTTGAATAATCAGTCAAAGACAGTGTCTTGAAGTATTCACTGGCAGTATTAGTTTGCCTTTGGGCATGAAGTCTACCAGAAGAACACTTCTCCTGTCCAAAAAAAGAAAACTGAAGCTAAAATTTGTTGGCTGAAATTGATGTTTTTAATGTTTTGTTTTATAGGAGTGTGTACAGTACTGTTGCAATAATTGTTGTTTTGAATCAGGAGTATGGTGATAAAAACTACGTTTCATTCCCAATTACAAGAAAACCCCAGGAATTTATCTCCTTCCTCTGCACGAGAAACACAAACATGAAACCCACCTACTTTTTTTATGTTCAGCCATTAATATTTTGAGTACTCAACAAGTACACGATTTGTTAATAACCTAATTTTGTCTTCACAATTGCATGAATCACTGATACTTCATGAATCATTTTATACAATTTTTTGCCAGTTACCAATCTGAAGTAATGCTTTCCTCAGTTTTATGAAGAAGGTCATCAGACATCACAATAATACTGCTTTGATCATTGTGAATATCAGTCGTGCCTTCTGAGAATTCATGGCACCACTTTGAGACATTTTGTTGAGTTATAGTGTCACCATAAACAGCTGTTATTTGTCTATAAATTTCTACCAAACATTCACCTATTGGATTTAAAAAACCTATTACAGTATGCACTTCATATTTGGCAGTATTTCGGATTGACACATCTGTTGTAAAAACTTATAACATACACTAATTGAGCAAAATCTATTCTGTTACAGTACAAGGAAACAGCATTGACTAACAATAATGGCAGTGTTGCTATCACCAAAAATATTTCCTCATCGCCCCAGTGCAATGTATCTTTACTTTCCAGACTCACATCGCACACTATGGTGTTTTCATCCAACTTACAAAAATTTAATATTTTCACATTCTCTGATGTTCACAGAACTTGTTAAAACTAATTTGGATATGTTAACTGACAACTTATATCCAAAATCTGCTTTAATTAAGATGGAACTTAAGATGATTAATAAACAAAGAGGGTACTTAATAAATATCATTTGATATTTCTTTAAGCAGTCATTAATTTATGAATTCCAGCTAGATCTAGTGGATGCATCTAGCACTGTCTATAAAATAGTCCTTCTTGGAAATAATATGGTAGGGGCAAAGTATTTAATTTTTCCACTTTTTTGTGGTATTTATGTTTCAGAACCACTTCTTAATTTAAGCTGAATAGCAGATACTTTTATAATTAGAGTAGTCTCATCTTATCACTACCATCTTCATTTATTTTTGTAGATTCTAAGAAATATGCTTTACTTTTACACTGAACTGTAATGTTTTTCCTGAATGAACTAGTGATGCCGAATGCAGTCCAACAAAATCACGTTCTTGGTTGAAAGCAATTACAGTTTAATTGTTTAACATGTTTGTGAAAAGTATTTTCCTTTCCTTTTTCAGGGTAGCCTTTCTCTTCCATTTTTATATATGCACTCTTTAGTGGTCCTAAAAACATTCTCAATATAAATAGCTTATAAATTATATTAAATGATGACTATTTATATTAAATGTAGGTAACTCAATGGTGACTTACAGTTGTGCAGTTTCACTAGAATTTATAGCAACTTCTATGCTACATGAGATTTATATATATTGCAGCACAACAACACAATTTGTAATTTAATTTAATCTAATTTGTGAAGTGTTAACAATCATTTAACAGTACCGTTGTTTATATAAATTGGGGTTCAGGTGTAATTATAATAAGAGTAGTCCTTTTAGGAATCGTAAAATGTTTTCATTTATTTATTCAAACAAACAAAAATAAAATAAATGAATGTATAAGATAACTAGCAAAATACCCGTGCTTCGCTACGGAGTTTCACGTTGTACGTAATGAAAATCTTATTTAATTAATAATGTTCATTTAAGTAGGTTTTTTATAAATAAATAATTAAAACCTCTTATGTATTTTATTTAAAATATACATTAAACATTTTTGTTATATGAAGTTGTGTTGAGTATGAAAACATTTCAGATTTTTCTTCAATTTGTGAACTTGTAATGAAGAACTAATCATCGGATCATTAAAGAACTTCTTTGTACACAAAGTTTTTAGTCTTTCCTTCTGGCTGAAGAATAACCAGACTGTCAGGAGTGCTAACTCGTGAACAGGCAACGTACAACTGGCCATGAGAGAAACAGTCTTCCCTCAGATCTACGCCAGCCATTTTCAAAGACTGTCCTTGAGCTTTGTTAATTGTCATTACAAAACAGACTTTGATGGGAAATTGTAGTCTTTTAAACTGAAAATGGTAGTCTGACGGGATCAAAGGAATGCGAGGTATGAAAACTGTTTCTCCAGAACCACAGCCAGTGAATATAGTTGCCTCAACAACGTTCTTATGTAAAGATTTTACCTGCAGTCTGGTACCGTTGCAAAGTTTTGTTGGTATTAAGTTCCGCAGCAGCATAATGGGAGCCCCAACTTTTAGGTGAAGGTTATGTGGGGGTATTCCTGGAGGGTTGAGCGTGTGGTGGAACTCTACCGGATAATGCACAGCGTCTTCTACCTCTACTACGGAATCTACCGACTGATATTTTACAACATCGGCTGGAAGTTTTTTGAACAATAAGTTGTTAATGATTGCTGCTGTCTCATTTCTTGGGGTTAGAATAGCTCTTTCTTTGAGCCAAGATGAGTCACTTATATTCATTAAGTCTGGGTATATTTTAACTGTCAAAGTCTTAAGGTTTTTTACAAATTCACATAGGTTGTTTGGAATGTTAACTTTTCCATCTTCCTCTTTTAACTTTCCATCGCCAATCTGTAACAGTAAGCTTGAAAACTCTTCCGCTTTAAAATCACCTTTAAGATGCACCTGCATGTTTACTCTTAAGGAACGAACTTGAACTTTGGGCCAGAGGTAAGATGACTTCAGGCAGGCTTTAACTTCAACTGCTCGTGTTCCCCGAGGCACAACAAGTAAAGTCTGTCTAAAGTCCTCTGGCCAGTAGTACTGTTATTCCACCCATCAGGTTTTTACTGCTACGAATGTCCTGTAAAGTTCTGTCTAGGGCTTCTATCCCTCGTTTGTGAGCCATGGTGCATTCATCCCAAACTATCAACTTGCACTCTTTCAAGACCTTGGCTGTGTCACTTTGTTTTGAAATGTTGCAGAGTGGAGTCTGGGAAATGTTTAAATTCAGAGGCAGTTTAAAGGCAGAGTGAGCTGTTTTACCTCCATCCAGCAACGTAGCTGCTATACCTGAAGAAGCCACAGAGATGGCAATCTTCCTGTCCAAGAAGTAGGTTTAGTAGGAATGTTTTTCCAGTGCCACCAGGTGCATCAAGAAAAAACAGCTGACCGAGTCCATCATTAATGTTGGCAATGAGCTCATTGTAAGCGTTCTTCTGATCCGCATTAAGTTTAGGAAAGTTCTCAGCAACCATATCAGAAAGCTGAACTGTATTGTAGGAGAGCTCTTTCAGGTACTCGCGATTGACTGTAATAATGTTTGTGTCTTGAGTTGGTGGAGGTAAACCGAAGTCTTGGAGAGATTGGTTTGACATAGAAAAGATCATATTTTCAAGACATAGTAAGCATTTATTATAAACTGTGTCCTTGCAAAGTTCAATCTCTAAACCATGACTTTCAATCTCAATCTGCCTTCTTATGTCCTCTGATAGACTTTATTTGTGTTTTTCCCAAAGTGCTAAGGGATCTGCAACTTGTCAAAACACCAATATTACAGCAAACAGCTCTCGGATTTTGTGAGGTGAATCTGAAATGGAAGCTTCTTGCAGGGTTAGGTCCCATTGCATGTCGTCTTCCAACAACCCTAATGCTCTACAGGCAGACTGGTACATAGGATGAACTATACCAGATACCTTTTTAAGATCATTGAAACACGCTTGTCCTCGAATCTCGTGTAGCAGGAGACGCAGATAGAAACACTCGACATTGTTAGGATGTACAGTATATACCCTCCCAAGTACATGATCTTTTTTTACTCCTGGATGTCCTGGAACCCTTTTCCTTGCTTTCTTCTGCAAAACTGGTTATTTTTCCTGACATAGTATGTTGGGACCTCACAGTAAAGAAGGCCTCTGGCAAAGGAATCGGTTTTGCAGAGTTCGAAAAATGCTCTTAATGTGGTTTTTGGTGGATGTTGGATTTTGTCCAGAAGATTGTCAGAAGTGAAAAATACCCTCTGGCCGTTCTCAAGGTGGACTACTAACAGCACTACTGGTGGGAACCTTTCATGAATAGGAAAACAGAAAATACGCCAAGCCGCTTCGGAAGTGCTGATGTAGCGACCTGATTCGTACTTAGAAACTTCATCCCACTCATTCTCCAACCTAAACGCTGCCTGATCACTGCCTTTGTTCACATATTTACAAATATACTTTATCGACTTGACGGAGTTGCACAGTTCAACATTTATGTGGGCTAAGAAAGAGCGGGAAAGAACAGGATTGTACGGTACCACCCATTGGTTGTCTAGATCAACTCCTTTAATGTTGACTGAGAAACCACCATCGGCAGGAGACCGTTGGCGATACTGGGGGTAACCATCATCCGCAGTTTGAGTTTGTGTTGCTAAAGGCCATGGATATCTCTTGGTGCATTGGCCGTTTACCATGCAGGGCGAGTTTCTGTTAACATTTCCACAAGGGCCATGAATCATTGTGGACTTAACAATGTCATGAAGGGCAGGATCGACTTCAGGATCAGGGATCTCTGCACTTATCACACTGTCGATTTGATGGGGCATGATCCTATCCTGCAGCCAGAGCAGTATGTGCACGTGCGGTAAACCTCTTTTTTGCCATTCCACAGTTAACATGTAACACCTTGTTGGACCGAAAACATTGCCTTTTGTCAAGACATGCATCATTTTCTTTACTTTGAGGTGAAATATTCTGGCAATAATATCGTGTCTGTCTTGAGGCCTTTGTCGTGCACTTAATGCTTCTTGTATTTCGGTCCATTTAGGGTTACATGTAAATGTGATGAACAGATCAGGACGGCCGTACTTGCGTACATATGTCATGGCGTTCTGAGTCCGCTCGTGCATGTAACGGGGTCCACCTGTAAAGCTGGAAGGTAAAACAACCATTTTGCCTATATTATTGGCTTGCCCATCATTTTTCCACATGGAGTCCCGTAGATGCACATAGTTTTTGGTCCGCAGCTTACTCTGATTGTTCCTTATGAAGTTGAGTCTTTCTGTCTCAATTTTGGCGTACATGTCAACCAAAAATTGATTCAGGAGACTGCGATAAAGTAACAAATAATTTTGCTGGCCATCTCTCTCCATTATGCGGAATGAGTAAAATTCTGAAGCTGAAACAGTTTTTTTAGAGGGGCTTTAGTGTTTGGGTTGCACTGTGGAATGGCAATGGAGTAACCATCTTCCCCACGACAGAACATAAGTGGATACTGCAAAGCGTCATAAGATCAATGAGTTTCACTTATGCGCTGTAACTTAGAGTCTCTGCTGTGGAGAATGATGTCCCTCTTTGCAAACTCCTGGCCTACGATCACTAAAGCCACCTCGTTTATTGTGGATGCATTGAACTGACCCCTATGTCCGTCTACAGGCTTTCTGTCTGCATGGATTACTACTTTGAACTCCTGGCCTTCTGGAACACTTTCCAATGCTGTTTTGAAATCGTTTATGTAAGAATTGTGATTGTGAAGCACTTTTTGAAGTTTGGCAACTAACCAAGGCTTCACGTTTGGAAAATTGTTATATCTAGTGTTTGTCTCCTTTTTGTCGTCTCCAAGGAAATATATTTGTAAAAATGAGGGATTGTTTGGATGTGAAGACAACAAACTCCCTATCCTGTGGTAGACTTGACCTTGTACTTTAAAAGTTGGCGTGAAGCTCCCTTCTTTCATTTCTTTTGCTCCGAAAGATGTCATTTGGAAACAACCATTATATTTTCTTATGTTTACCAAAAAGTGTTCAGACTCTGGATGTTCACTTGTGAGAAGGCTGTGGAGAGGTTCTGGTAGTTCTTTAATGAGAGGAAGGTGAACTTTTCCGTTGCTACAATATAACCCAGGACTTTCCTCTTTCCACTTTTTAGCATTACACCATTTACACTGTATGAAATCACCAATAGATAAAATCTTGTCATTGTTGTAGTCAGTATTACAGTCATAGTTAAAGCCCTACAAAGATTTTATCTTCCAGGGAATAAGTGACCTCTTTTCATTGTATTTTCTCACCGCTTCTCTGTTTACTTGTGGATGTTTTTCTGTGTATTTGGAAACAGATGCTCGGTGTACTTCAGGATTTATTTTATTATAGTTTTTAACTGCTGTGATATGAACTTCAGGGTTGTTTTCGTTGTACTTTCTAACTGCCTTTCTATTTACTTCAGGATTATTCTCTGAATACTTTTTGACAGCTTCTCTGTGCCTTTTTCTTTTGCTGGAGTCACTGAACCTGGCATGACGTTTCCTTCCTCGTCGTTTCATACAGGGAGGAGCTACTTCACTTTCATGAGAGTGGTCCTGGGTTTCTGGTTCTGTTACTTCGTCAGGCACTGGAGGAGGGCTGTGAGAAGCAGTTGTTGGTAACAGTACCTCTACCGGAAGTAATGTAGGCAGCGTCTGCATTAGGGACGATTGTTGGTCATAAGGTGTTGGCATTTCATCTACTGGAATGATTGGCTCAAAGTGTGCCGACATCATGGGGCCTGAACACTTCATTCTTATAACTGGCTTCCCTTCGTCGGGCCCCCCAAATCTCATGATCAACGTGCCATCTCGATATACTTGAATATCATATGGGTAAAGTTCACCAGCAGCCATGATTTCACTGCAAGTAGCGTATGTGGTGTGAAGAGACATATGAGATTGGTATTGTGTCTTAGTTCTGTAATTTATGGTCCCACACGGCATCATAGTAAAGGGCTTGAACCGTCGCCAGTTGTTGGAAATGTGTTGCACGACAGTGGCCCGCAAATCATTAGCTTGTGAGTCAGTATCATACATGAGCCATGATAATGAGTAAAAGAAACATGATCCATCACCTGTCATGGGAACTATTCGATGAGGCACCACTACACCATCGATGGATATGTGTTCCATTGTACCTTAAGAAAAAGAATAACCGAATAATTGCATATTTATGCAATGTTAATTGCATAATTAACAAGTAAAAATATTAACACTCACCTTGGTATGAATATAACTGCCTGTAGAAAATAAAATAGGCAGTCATTGAGGACTGCCGACAGAAGTGAAAACTTAAAACTATGAAATAACAGTGGTTTTTTTGGATATTCAAATTAATTGTAGTATCAAAAATTAAAATTTTTTGTAAATTAAAATCTTTAACATCAGTCTGGTTTTCACATCTATCGGCACTCCGAGCAACAATTATATACATTTTACGCTAGTAAGATAACTCCTAACCCACTATGAAATACTCATTGCATGATGTATGGCAGAGGTCAAATATAAAAAATAAAAAATAATAATATCAAATTTTTAAACGGAAATATTGATACAAATATTGGAAATATTTGAAAATACATGCTTTGTTCATGTTATTCATTTTTCTATATAAAAATATTAACATATTTAGTACTCACTTTTGTACTGCACAGTGATCCTACATTTGAACATTTAAAATAATGATCAAACTAAAACACAATTTAAACAATGCACAGTATACACACATTAAATTTTCCACGTAGTCAATTTAACTTTACTTATATACATATACACAACACTAATGTTACAATAGATCATAAGTATTGCGTTAATTGTTAATACGGAAAGCCAAAATCGCGCTAGGGATCGAACACGCGATAGCAAATTCGGCAGTGTAAGAAACTCCAAAATAAAGCACGTAAATGATAAAAGTGTGTTAAATAGTATAAATAATAGTATTACACACAAGTATAATCTATACTTTGACTGCTGGCCACGCGCAACACGTCATACTTATAGCTACAGAGTCATACTGTTAACATTAGCATGTCAGTGACGCGAACTCATAAGATTTTACCCATCCAAAAAATCGCCCAACGTGCCTATAGAAGTTTTCACTTCAAAAATACACTAAAAAATACACTGGGAAGTATACTTCCCATAGCCCATTAAAGGGTTAAACGAATTTTGCGGAAAATGTGACCAAGTCCAATCGATTTCTGGTATCAAAATACCCTTAAGTACCAACTTTCAAGAAAATCGTTAAATACAATTATTGCTCGCTTAATAGTATAGGATTAGATAGATTGTACAAATTCTCAACTCTTAGTTTGTTTATTTACATTCATAGCAACAGCTATTTATTATTTATTTCAAGAAAATCGTTAGAGCCGTTTCCAAGAAAAAAAGGACATACATTTATTAATTAATTGAACTTTGAAATTTTCTTGACTATAAGAACCTGCAAACAACGAAGTTTTTTTAAATTTAAAACAATGATTAAAAACTCAGGACTAAATGTATTGGGGGTTTCCAGTAAACTGAGATTTCAACCACTTCATTTACCAAGTATGCAATTCCCGCGTTAAATTTCAGTATTTGGTGTTTTGCCCCTTAGGAGTGAAAGTTTTTAAAACCGTTTCTTAGTGAGCACCTAAGACCTATGATGAAGCTATGTTCAAAGTTTCATTGATATCCATTCAGTGGTTTCAGAGATATAGTGATCAGTGAGTCAGTCAGTGGTATTTGGCTTATACGTTGTACGTAATGAAAATCTTATTTAATTAATAAAGTTCAATTAAAGTAGGTTTCTTATAAATAAATAATTTAAACCTCTTATATATTTTATTTAAAATAAACATTAAACATTTTTGTTATATGAAGTTGTGTTGAGTATGAAAACATTACAGATTTTTCTTCAATTTATGAACTTGTAATGAAGAACTAATCATCGGATCATTAAAGAACTTCTTTGTACACAAAGTTTTTAGTTTTTCCTTCTGGGTGAAGAATAACCAGACTGTCAGGAGTGCTAACTCTTGAACAGGCAATGTACAACTGGCCATGAGAGAAACAGTATTCCCTCAGAAGGCTGTGGAGAGGTTCTGGTAGTTCTTTAATAAGAGGAAGGTGGACTTTTCCATTGCTACAACATAACCCAGGACTTTCCTCTTTCCACTTTTTAGCATTACACCATTTACACTGTATAAAATCACCAATAAATAAAATCTTGTCATTGTTGTAGTCAGTATTACAGTCATATTTAAAGCCCGACAAAGATTTTATCTTCCAGGGAATAAGTGACCTCTTTTCATTGTATTTTCTCACCGCTTTGCATACACCACCTTTGATATCATAACCTATATCTTTATTTATAAGAACCGTGGACTCTGGCCCCGATGTCTTTCGTGGGATCCGACCTAAGACTCCCCGGGATGGACTCCGGGGAAGGCCCGTCGGACAACTCCCGCGCTACTTCCTACGCGGGAGACTTCCACCGATGCTATGGTAACCAGAATCTATTCTATTGGGTTGCCATAGTAACCAGATCTAATAGATTTTTAAGATCCAAAGGACCCCCCAGAGGATCGTATCGAAAAAAACACCTGTCCTATGTTGGTTCTCCCGTTGGGTAAAATATTTGTGCCAAGTTTGGTTGAAATTGGTCCAGTGGTTTAGGAGGAGATGTGGAAGACCCCAAACGACCCCCCAAAGGATCGTATCAAAAAAACACTTGTCCTATGTTGGTTCTCCCGTTGCGTAAAATATTTGTGCAAAGTTTGGTTGAAATCGGTCCAGTGGTTTAGGAGGAGATGTGGAAGACCCCAAAGAACCCCCCAAAGGACCCCATCGAAGAAAACACCTATCCTATGTTGGTTCTCCCATTGCGTAAAATATTTGTGCCAAGTTTGGTTGAAATCGGTCCCGTGGTTTAGGAGGAGATGTGAAAGACCCCAAAGAACCCCCAAAGGACCCCATCGAAAAAACACCTATCCTATGTTGGTTCTCCCGTCGCGTAATATATTTGTGCCAAGTTTGGTTGAAATCGGTCCATTGGTTTAGGAGGAGATGTGGAACATACATACATAGATACATACATACAAAGGGGAGGGGGGTTTGCCCCTTAGGAGTGAAAGTTTTTAAAACCGTTTCTTAGTGAGCACCTAAGACCTATGATGAAGCTATGTTCAAAGTTTCATTGATATCCATTCAGTGGTTTCAGAGATATCGTGATCAGTGAGTCAGTCAGTGGTATTTGGCTTATATAGATATAGATAATAATATTTACTTCGCCATAAGAAATTCATTATCTATTGTTTCAATGTTTCTTTGGTTGCCATACACTCATCATAAAAACATATTTTATATCTTATGTCTTATATTAGCCATTCTATGTAAAACATTTCTTAGTCATATTATAAATTCTCGACTACTCAGTCTGAACGTGTGCTTTATAAATTTGTTAATATTTACATTAGGGGACGTCCATTAATTACGTGAGGTTTTTTTTTTAAATTTGGACCCCCTCCCCCCTTGGTGAGATTTGGTGAGATGTGGTGGGACCCCCTCCCCCTCACGTGAGGTTTACCCTATAATTTTTAAATAATTAAATTTATTTGATATGTTCATGTTTTTGCTTCATACCACTAAAAATACCTAAAGCATACCTTCTATGTACTACATTTTTTCTGTGAAATTAGAGGTGAAAATGATAACTACGTTTAAGGTGCGTTATAATAATGTATATTCTCTGAATTAAAAAGTTGACGTGAGATTTTCATTGGCCCCCCTCCCTTTAAATGAGATTTGGTGAGATTTTGCCGGACCCCTCCCCCCATTTTGAGCTCACGTAATTAATGGACGTCCCCTTATTATTCTATACTTGACATACCTTTTACGGCTTTATAATCATTTTAATGAAACTAATTGAATATTTCCAAATTACTTTACTTTATATGCTTTCTCTGAAAAATTTAAAGTATTAAATCAATTGTTAATTCTCCAAGCAAGGATTTAAATTATTTTTAAATTGACTGTTCATCATTAAAGAAAATTCTTATTACAAGTAAATTACATTCTCTTATCTCTATCTACATAATTTTTCTTTAATTTAAAATATTTTTTTATTAATGTCTTTCAATGTCTTTATTCTTTTATAATTATAAATTGGTTTTTCGTCACCTCTATTCTGCTGATAGTCCCATGTCCTCCAGTGCTCTGTTGGTCCTCTCCTACTGGATGTCCTCTTGAGTTTTCCGGTTCCACTGGTCGTCCTACCGTCTCTCATTCTTCATGGTCCCATCGGCTGGCTGTAGAATGGAATGATGTGTTGCTCTGGATCGGCTGCTGTTGTTATATAAACCGCCTCTATTGCTCTGCGTATCGTTCCTCTGCTTGATGTTCTCTCGCCATCTGTCTAGAGTTGATGTTCATAGTTGTAGACTGTTTGTAGACGTCCGATAATTTTAGTTACGGTTCTTTTATTACTTAAAATAAAACCTTTTCCATAATACTTTACAGTTTATAATAGAAAAATCTTGCTGATGTTAGGCATAGCATCTAACTCTGTCTGAAGTAATTAAAAATTCGTGTCGCGAACGGACATAGCGTACCGCCATGACTGAAGACTGTTTGAAGAGAAAGTTTGGCTCTCCTGGGCTCGTATTTATATTCAACAAGAAAAGCACACCTGTTAGCTCAGGAATATGCATGTCAAAAACTGTCCGCAGCGTCTGTGCCCCCACTCTCATCTCATTTCACATATTCACACTTTTCGCCAATCACAATGTTTAATGCGGATTTCAAGGTGATCTAATATTGTCTAATTTAATTATACATACGATATGTAATCATCATAATGATCGCATCATTATTGTAATTACTATGCTTTAAAAATCACACAGAATTCGCATTGATCGTCAGAATTACATAGAATTGGCACTGCACATGTGTCTGATTTGTATGCATTTTTAGAAGTTTTTACACTCTTTCTAATATTTATGGTTTGCTTAAAATTAAATAAAACCTTAATTTAGCATTTATTTGGGGTGAGATTGCAAACTTTCAGGCTTGAACAAGCTTCACGCACACACTCTATTTACTTGTGTGCACGCTCTCAGCGGCAATCGCGTTATGTTCCTGTTGATTCATGTTTATAAGCCAGCTTCCAATTTCACACCTGCTTGTCTATTACATATTAATAAAATTAATTTAAATATTTATTTTATATCATATATGCCCATTACAGCATATGCTTGTATTGTCTTAATATATATATATATTTTTGTAACGATACAGCCATATGCTGTATTGAGCATTGATTTAAATAAATGTAAAATTTGTAAAATTATTATAAGTTTGGGGTAAATGGACATGTCTGGGATTGTAAAAATGTTTCATTGTTACACTAGGGGAGAAGTTAACCTGTTCCAACAGGCAAGGAACACCTGCTCGATTGTATGTGTGTTACTCATGTATCTTGTGTGTGTTAGTGATGCATGTACAGACAGGAATCCCAGCAACCCTCCCCAATTAATTACTAAAATAATTATTTTAATTCACTGTGTGAAAACTAATTAGTGTATAAACAAACAAAAGGCACCAAAGTGTGTGTAAAATTTATAGTTATCCACAGTAAGAAAATGACGTTAATAGGACACACAATGCGAAGTCAGTGCGAAATAAGTGTGCCAAAAATACGCAAATTACACTAAGACGCTCAAATTAATACAATGAGTGCTTAATCAAATTATCTATGATTTGTGCTATCTCAATTCTGTACAAAACATTGCCGTTTGCAAAAAATTGCAAATATATGAAAAGGTTCAGGAGTGGGGGCTATCATGTGATCTGCAGGTATCGACAGGACAATTTCGGTACCAACAGGTGCGGAATCTCGAGAGGGTATAAATTAAGGGTCCGACTGGAAGCCCTTCTCTTCATTTCAAGACACAGTTGCAGTCAGACACGCTGTCCGTCGGCAGAACAGTTTTATTTTGTTATAAGTCTCATCTGCGAACGAATAAAAACATTTTCAGTAATTATGTTTACACTAGTATGGGAAACGTAGAGTACCGGGACCATTTAAGTCAGCAATAGTATCTACAAATAGCGATGCGAGATGCTGGACATTAGGAGATGCTTTTTAGACACCTAACAGCCGAACGAGATCCACCTCGCAGCCGATATTAATTCTCTGGGACGGACCACACACTGGTGGAGAACGACGCTGGACTCTGGAAATATCCAGGACCACGCCAAGCCAGGAGTAACGGTAACCCAACGCTGGACAATGCTGAACCTCGTCAATAAGTCGTAAGATCATCAAAACTCGAGGTGACATGCATAATGCATTTATAAATTATTTTTTTAAAGAGCTCATAAAGACTATATATAGAGACAATGAATTAAAACAAAAAAGTTTATAATTAGGTAAATAATGTAATAGAGTCTTATGTAAATGTTTTAGTTGTAAGAATGAGCGATCACATATAGATAAATATAGAAGAAGAAAAAAAGAGTTTAATTTTGAGATAGTATTTTTTTTATCAAAGAAAAATAATTGAAATGATTTGATATTTGCATTTTGTAGAAAAGAATAATTTAAAATTTGAATACGAAACAAATGCCAGTCTAAGAGTAATTAATATAATTTTAAATTCATTATATAAACATTATAGACTGAGCAAGCTGAGGTCAGATCTGATTTAAATGTATGCAATTAAAATGAAACTTAATTACATTTAAATTTTATTTATTGTATTAAATCAATTTGAATAAATGTGTAGATTAATATGTCTAGATGTAAGAGTGTTTTAAATGTGTGTAACACCGTATAGCATAAGAGATAAACACTTAATAATGAGTGATATCTTGATCGGAGATTATTAACAGTGTTTTATTATTTATAATGCTTGTTAAACAATAAACATGAAATTTTAACTACTCATAAATTTACTACTCTTATTACAGTTACACCTGGTATCGTTATATGCGTTTAAACACCTGGTATTGTTATAACTGTTTACACCTGGTATCGTTATAACTGTTTGAATACTAGGTATCGTTATACAAAATTGTCGCCCATTAATGTGGAGCACGACACACCTATATTTAATAATTAATGTATGCTCTATCATTACCAGTGTTTGATAATTTATATGATATAATTAATATTATATTTTAATTATTTTTGTGTGTTAGTATTTTAAATTTGTTGTGTGTATTGTATTGTAATAACACAACTGGCGCCCACCCCAACAAACAGGTGTAATTGTAACATGAGTAGATAAAAATAAATAAATAATAGTAATTAAACAGTAAATAAATAAAAGCTTGCATACGCTTCACCAATAATAAATTATAAATAAATATTTTAATAATAATTCACTATGGCAGCACCAGAAAGCTTGAATTTGGAAGCACTTCAAACCATGATGCGTGCCTGGGTGGACGAATTAAGTACAAACCAAAAAGAAGAAAATAGAAAGCAAATAGAAGAGTTAAAAGAATTTAATACAAAGCAAATGCAAAAGAGTAGGGAAGAATCTAAAGCTGAATTCAAAGAATTAAAGAGGTCTAATAAAGAATTTAAAGCTGAATTAGCGAAAACTAATGAACAAATACAAAAGAATAGCGAAGAAAGTAGGGCCGAATTTAAAGAGTTTAAAGAGCAACTGACTACAAAACTCGAAGAAACTAATACGAGAATAGAAATATTAGAAACTACAACAGTCCCTAAATGAACATGCTATAAAGATAGAGAATAGGTTTAAAGTTCAGAAAACAGAATGGTGAAAGAATTAAAAGAAAGTATTAAACAATTAGCTGAACACTGGAATGACAAGTTTAGAGTTTCAAAGCAGGAACAAGATGTGAGGATTAAAACAGTATCCGGGAAAACATTAATAAAACGCAGGAAATAGAAGCCCGAACGACGACGTTGGAAACTGCTGTAGTAGAGTCTGCAAAATCCACCAAGGACTACTCAGGTGAAATGAACACACTTAAGGAAGATCTACGTGGAGAAGTAGAACGTCTGAGAACGGAGACCAAGAAACGACCGGCGCAGACAATGATGTTCACTGCACCCATAGAAGAAAGAAGTAAGATAACCTTTGCAAGTAATAAAGGGGGAAATAGCATGGTATTTTTGGCAAATATTGAGAGAGAAATTGAAAAAATTGGAAGCATGAGTGAAGACGAGGAGAAAGTGAGTTTTGTCACCCGTCATTTAAGAGATTCTGCAAGTCAATGGTACTCCATAATTCGAGACAATATAACCTATATCAGCAATTCAGAGAAGCATTCGAAAATAGGTACTGGAATACCCACACTCAAAGGCAAGTACGTGACCAATTGGAGTATGGTAAATATAATCTGCATGGACGCCAGAATATTGAGCAGTACACTATAGTGCAGATTGAACGCATAAAACATTTAAAACCAAAATTTTCTGAGTAAGAGATAGGTTCTAAGTTGTCTTACCATTTCCATAGAGATATTCAGTTAGCTGTATATACACAGGGTGTCAAAATGATCGAACAATTCTTAATACTTGTCACTCAATCACAAAATATTAACAAGAGTAACACTTCACCACACAATCAACAAACACGCATTAATTATCACGATAGTTACGACCGTAGTGATAAAGCACGAGAACGTGACGATACGCAAATCCTTGATAATTATAGGTGAAATTATATGCTGCCAACGCACAGTGTAAAGCAACACACAGCTGTGAATAACGCATGCGACGCAGAGAAGGAACAACACTCCGACAGAAACATGCGCGATACAAAAGGGGGTTTGGCCTGGCTAAATTTGAAGAAAAAGTTTAGTAAACCATATGATCGCACCGTATCCACAATGCAGAGAAAAGAGAAGAGAGAGGGGAGCTGTAGTGTGGGAAGCAAGAGAGAGAGAGAGCGCAGATGAGGAAGTAAAAGAGAGACAGCGACAGGTGCCTGTTCAGCCATCCTGTTCCCGCGACACAACACAATGACAGAGAAACAGGACGTGCTGTTACACAATAAACAATATATATCCGTGCGACGTTAGAAATGAGTTATTAGACACTGACAGGAATGTGACACCAAATCAACAAGAAATAAATTGTCCTATAATTAATGTACGAATTAATGGATGTAGAATTAAAATATTAATCGAGACAGGTAGCCAATTGACTGTACTAAACAATAAGTGGGTACAACAAAATAACAAATATTTTAAACAAACGGCCATTTTACCTGTCAATAATATAAATGTTATTACAGCCATGAATAAGGGAGAAAAGGTTAGACAGCAAGCTTACATAACTTTAAATTGTAAGGACTTAGAAATAACATATCCTATGATCATAATGAATAAACTTATATATGATGGAATTATTGGAATAGATTTATTAAATACTTTAAGTGCAAGGATTGATATTAATAACAATAAGATTTTATGTAATTATAAGGATGTTCTATATGAATTAATTATGAATGAAAATGAAGAAAATTGTGAGGTAAGTGGAAAACCTATTGTCGTATCCAAGCCACGTATACGATATCCACCTACTCAGTATGCTAATACAGCCGAAGAAGGAATGTCATCTCAGGAAGAAGCGAAGTCATTTAAATTAATAGAAGAGTATAATGAAGTATTCAGCGATGTACCAACACAGACCACAGTCTACGAACACACTATTATGGTATCAGACCCTACAAAATTTGTCAGACGAACGTATCCAATACCCATGAAGTACGAGGGAGAAGTTGAACTGGAAATACGACGGATGATAGAAAATAACATCATTGAGCGGTCGAACAGCAACTTTCTTAATCCTCTAGTTGTAGTAAAGAAGAAGAGTGGAGAAGTACGTTTATGCCTGGACATGAGGAGTTTGAATAGCGTCGTTCTACGTGAATTCGATTGTGCACCACCTGCGGACAAGTTATTTGCAAAGTGTGAAGGAGCACATTATTTGACTAAGTTGGATTTACGGTCAAGTTTTTGGCAAATTCCAATTAGAAGAGAAGATAGAAAATACACCGCCTTCCTATACAAAAATAAATGCTACCAACACAAGGTAGTTCCCTTTGGTTTGAGCACGAGTTTGGCTGTGATTGTAAAATGTCTGGAGAAAGAATTAGGACCAGAAGTGGAGCCTTACACCATAGTGTTTGTGGATGATATCTTGGTAGTATCAAAAACACTTGACAAACACATTGAACATCTTAACACTATATTCCACAAGGTTAGGGAAGCCCATAATCCCTTAACCTAGACAAGTGCGAATTCATAAAATCCTCAATCCAATTCCTAGATCATATTATTTCATCCTCAGGTATTCAACCCGATCCCATAAAGATATCCAATATTACCGATTTCCCTACACCTAAGAACATTAAAGGGTTACGAGCATTTTTGGGACTCACAGGATACTATAGAAGATTCTCACAACAATATGCAGAAAGAACACAACCGTTGCTGGAGTTAACAAAGAAAAATCACAAATGGAAGTGGGAGAAGGAACATCAAGATACCTTCGACCAAGTCAAGAAGTTATTCATTGAAAACATAATGCTTCATCATCCACAGCGAGATGGAAGATTCGTTATCTATGCAGATGTTAGCGACTACGCATGTGGAAGTGTGCTGTATCAACAAGATGCTACAGGAGAACACCGTGTAATTGCATATGCCAGTAGAGTATTCAAAGGGGCAGAGAAGCAGTGCTCTACATCTGAGAAGGAGATACTTGCTATAGTATACGCCCTGAAACAGTTTCAATAATATATTTATGGAACGCATTTTGAAATACATACGGACTATCAAGCATTATCATTTCTATTAAAATGTAAAGTAACCAACGCTCGATTATTACGATGGATCCTAGCAATCGGTGAGTATTCCTTTACTATAAAATATTGTAAAGGGAAAGATAATTTTATAGCCGATACATTGAGTAGATACGTCACAGAAGAGTGTGAAGAGGTCTATGAAAATAAGCATAATGAGTTACAACTGTTACCTATTAAATTTACTGGTGATAATGACGTTAAACGTTACAGTTACACCTGGTATCGTTATATACGTTTAAACACCTGGTATCATTATAACTGTTTACACCTGGTATCGTTATAACTATTTAAATACTAGGTATCGTTATAATATATACATTGGTATGTTACTAGACGACTTGACAGCAATGCCCTGGTATGTGACTGTGATATGATGTGGCTTGCAAAACTATTACAAGAGAAGCAAACAACTACTCAGGCTGCAGCTACTTGCCAGTATCCTGACAGTATGGAGGGAAAGTCTCTTATGAATGTTTCTGAAAATGATTTTCATTGCAGTAAGTTTCTTCATTATACTTATAGCCAGTATACACCATTACATTCAAAACAATGTTATCATATTATGTTGCTAATGTTAATATTTTGTAAAATATTATGAATCAATCTATGTTAAGATGCAAACAAGAGACTGAGGAGAAAAAATTAAGAATTTATCAAGAATGTGTTTAAAAAAAATCAATATATTAATGTAAAACATGCTAATCATGTCAACTTGAAATTGAATAGCAGTAGCCTATTCATAACTTTAATTAATAATTTAAATATATTTTAAAGAAAAACCTCGCATTACGGAAGAACCAGATGATGTGGAAGTCTCATTTGGTGGTACTGTGATCTTTACTTGTAAGGCTGAAGGAAATCCACAACCAAAAATTATCTGGATGAAAGACAGGTTAGAATTCTGTTCTGTTCAGTTCATTATTCAATAAACACTTGTTTTGCAAAATTAAGTTAACTGCACTACAAATAAATCCAATTAACTGAATAATAATGTAAAATTAACAATTCAAAAATACTTAAATTGTGTATATTTTAATAATGTGTGTATGTGTGACCGCATGTGTGCATGCTTTCTCTTAAATTAAAGTTTTTTTGTGCTGGTTGTACGTTTTTTGTTGTTGTTATTATTGTGTTATTTCAATAGTTTTGTCATGAGAACAATTACATCTTGAAAATGGATTTTTGTTTTGCTTACATCTAAGATCATTCTTTCATTTGTTGGGATCCCATACTTCCCATATATTCATTTTGTAAGAATTCTGTTAGTTACATATGTTAGATATTTGTTACATGTTTTTAGAAATTACTGTTTTTTTTTGCCACATATCTCATTTAATTTGTTTTCAGCATTTAGTATTATGTGTGCATTACCAATCTTTCAGTTTTTCTTTATTTGTTTATCTTATCAATATAAACTTGTTTCATATTTATAAACTTTACTGGACATACAATTTGCACAGACATACTCTATTTTTGGGCTGTTCTGTTGTCTTCTATTTTAGTTATCTGTTGCAAAAATATTTAATCTAGTATATTTAAAGTGTTTTGGAGAGAGTAAATATCAAATAACTAAGAAAAAACATGTGAGATTGTAAAGGGGTTGGTTTAAATTTTATTAGCATGTTAATAATTACCGTACTTTGCTATATAGGTTTAAATTACAAAATAACTTTTTGAAACATTTCTTTTAATTTTTGTATGATATTTTTATTTTTATTTTATATTTGTTTTTCCAAGTGATACCGGTATGTCATATAACACATATAGTAATATGTAATATACTGAAGGATGGTTCCATAATATTTTATTAAAAATCATATCACGAACCACATGTAATTTTTTTAATACCATGGATGTTACTTAAAACCAATAAAGAAATAGAGTTTGTGAATACCAATTTAATTTGTTATTATTATTTCTCTAAACACAGTTTATAATAGATTTCTTATTATATGAATGAAGAATGCTTTAAAGGAAAAACATTCAGTTATTTAATATCACATTTTTCCAACTTTGGAATACTGTATTCTTATATAAGATTGTAATTAAATTCTAGCTGAGGCTGAGCCAACTTTTGCTTATTTACAAGCTTCTTTGAAGGCTCTTGAGAAGCTTCTGATAAGAATGATGAGCCTGAGAAGTAGCTTGTGAACAAGTAAAAGCTGGCTCACTCACAATTAACTAAAATTAAAATTAAATTAAAACTGTATCTAAAAATATAGTGCTCCAACATTGGAAACTGCATTATGTAGTAACTCATACATTGACACATCGTGGAAAACCAAGAAAAAAATTCATTTTGTCATTGTCCTTGCATTTTAAGATAACTTTCATGACATAGTAACAAAACAACTCATATTCTTATATGTTGTGCTGTGCAATAAATTTTAAATAGTAAGATATTTTCTCAAGAAATGGGGCTATCCTGCAAAATTGGAATGAATGAGTGCTGTAATATGGCATTGTAGGTATTATTAGTTTTTCTTTTTTTTTTATTAATTATAAAAAAAGAAAAACATGACTCTGATACTGCTGCATCTTTTTTCTGGAACATATTGTTTGTTTTGGGAGGGACTTCATTGAGGATGTTATTGAAGATGTTTATTATTATTATTTCTTTTTTTGTATTTACTTTGTGATATGTACGAATGCTGCCATCAGTGTAGATAAATATTATGACTGAAAATTATGCAAGCTAACCATGTTGTATATTTTTGTGCCTGTTTCTTGAATAAATAATTCAGAAATTCCTCCAGATAGTGCTGTATTCAATTTCAGTCTGTTGTCAAATTTATTATTGCCCTGTTCATATAGTAATGTTTAGTATTGTTTTTGTTATATTTATTAATTATGTTGTTCAGCATATATAGTATGTTTATTATTTTCTGATAATATTGATATAATTTAATTTATAATAATTTGTGTTAACAGATTGTTAGTGTACTTATTTGTGATGTTTGTCTGTATGTTGGACATATACGAGTATACTGTAGTATGTATGACTGTTGGGTGACTCTTAACTGTGCATACATAAAATGTACTTTGTTAATACATACCTGTACATTTTTTCTATAAAATCAAGTATCTCTCAAACTCATCATGTATCTACATATGATGTCCTTTGTTGTGCCTATGTACTGATAATTTTTAGGAATTGTTTATAATAATCAGATACATTTGAGAAAATCCCAGGAATACATTATATTTTAATTATTGTTTGAAGCAGTTCAAGTAAGAAGCAAATGACATATGAATTACTGATTATAATACTTGATTAATTGATCTTACTATAACACAGTGTACGAGAATTAGTTAGTCTTTGCTTATTCAGTGAGATAGATTTTTCCAGCAACCAAATGTTATCACACAGCTCTTTATTGTTTCAAGGATGTCTGGTAATAAAACAGTATTGTTATGACAATGAGTTTAATATACCTATTACAAGATGTGATAGTCTGCTTACTTATGAGTATCAGGTAAACTGGTAATATGATTTCATAATGTCATACAAATGTATTTGCAGTAATGAGATTAATATGGAAGACCTTCGGTACTCTGTCAGTGAAGATGGAACACTGAGAATAACACCAATGCTAGATTCAGATTTGGGTGTTTATGAGTGTATGGCTAAAAGCCCTGCTGGTGAGGTCAAATCAAGAAGTGCAAAAATGATTTACGATAAGAGAAGCAGTAAGTTATATTAATATGGTATTATGCAAGAATGTACCCCAAAGTAATAAATTAATTTCTGTTGTTCTATTTCTACTTGATTATTAGTCAACTCATTATCTGGGCCAATTAGAGGATAAAGGGCCATGTGCAATCCAAAGCTCAATTATATCTAAGACTAAGAAAATCATAGATTGTCTGAATATTGTCAAGAATTGTACAGTTCAAATCACTACAACAGGCACCAAAAAATCTTTTAAGAGCCTTTGCTTCAGAAAACAGAATGATTTAGAAAAATCTTTTAAATACATTTGCCAAATATTGCACCTTTCATTAATGATTTCATATAACTTGAAACCAACAAAGGCTAAAATCCACAGCCCAGGCATTAAACAGCAACAACAACAACTACTACTACAAAACACACACACACACACACACACACACACACACACACACACACATTTTCAGAATAGGGTAGTTTATATTAACTTGCGTGTGTTATCCATTAAAGAGTAGTTGTTTTCTAGAATATTCTGCGTTCATGTATCAGTCAGCTTATGCTTACTGGCATCTTTGTTATACACAGGCAACCAGTACTGTGTACAAATACTTCTTAGCCAAATAAGTGAGTCTTTTATTGTCATCACATATGAATAACGCTTAGGCCTGTATCATGAAAGCTCATTTCTTCCTCTATTCTGTATACTCATAATTGCTGCCAGTCTTCTAGTGTGCAAAATGTTTCTGGTAAAAGGATTTCCTTCTTATAAGCCCATTACAGTTAACCTCTATTTTTCTGTTAGATACTATATTTTCGACACATACAACAGAACATAAATTATAATACATACTTATTTATTTCCATAGTTATATAAGGTTCCATATTTATATAAAGGTATCCCTCATTATATTGCAAATTACAGATTTTTCATGACAATACTAAACCACATACATTCTTAAAATCAATCAACTTAAATATTACATCATAGTCATCCATATGGTAAAAAATCACAATTAAGTGAAGTAAGATAATCTTCAAAAACATTTCTATTAATACAATTTTTTTACTATATATTTTTGGCTTGTATGACACATTTAATTATATAGTCCTTTCTGTAGCTTATCTTCAGACTCTTGGACCTGTCCAGAAAGTATTAAATCATGTAATATTTTGAGAAAAATAACTTACCTAGCACAATAGGCCTTAGTCATCTTCGGAGTACTCCCCTTGTGACTTCAGACACCTATAACATCATCTCTTGAAACAGTTTGCAAAGTCCTCTTTCAAAATCACCATCAGCTGTTTCATCACATTCTCCTGAATCTTGTCCACCAATTGAAATATCTTACCATCCAGCGGCGATTTCAGCTTTTGGAAAGAGCCAGAAATCACAAGGAACCAAATGAGGACTGTAGGATGTACGAGCAGCCTGTGTGATTCAATATTTTGTGAAGAAATATTCTACCAGTTGCAAAGATGTGCAAATGCATGAAGGTGACAGGGGCTACTTGCCCACAGCTACTTCTGTTTTCTCCTTGTAACATCCCTCAGCTGAAAAAGAATTTCTGACTAGTACTCCTTAGTTATTATCTGATTGCTCCAACTTTGCCCAGGCAACTTCCATTGGGAGACTGGGCTTTTATTTTTAGATCACAACATAGACCCATGACTCACCTTCTGCTCTTGTGTCAGGAGCTGTGGAACGAATTTTACAGTCACACATGTCATGCTGAGGTAATCTGATAAAATCTTATTAATCTGTGAAATCCCCAAATCTCTTCTGACTCTTGCACTGTCAGTCACCAATTTTCATTAATTGCTGCCAACACATAATGATGTTTTCAGAGGTTCTACTGGACGAAGGTTTTCCAAAAGGTGAATTACTTTCCACAGATTCCCAACTATCTTTAAAGCATTGATAACATACTTCCATTTGAGCATCATTCATGGGATCCTCCCAGAATGACCTATTAATCATTCAAATGGTTTCTACAGATGAATGTCCGAGTCTGAAGCAAAACTTGATGTAGATTTGCATTCAGTCATTGTGAATGCGATGGTCACACAAAACACAAGATTATGGCATCTCACTGCCAAATGAGGAGTCCAATGGGAGCCTGACTGTTCATGCATACATGACAAGGTCTATTATGAAGGGTTATTCAGTTTTATGAAGATCGCCCAGACCATTATCAAGATATTCATAACAACTGCATACCTTCTGAACAGATCTTGTATCAGGTGTACAGTCAGGGGTCTACTTGTTCTAACCAAATGTAAAGAAAACAAATATCTTCTGTATATCCTATAATACTGCTCTACCGACGATCCAAAAATATTTTTCATAATTGACAAAAGCAGAATGGCAGTATAGATTTCCAAACTGTACTCTTACTTGCAGAATTTTTATTAGAAATTAAATAAATAATTAAATATTTATCACTGCAAGAAATTTGTTCTTATCTATACTCATGCTCATTTATAAAATTATATTTTGATAGCATAAAGTGCTTATCATTATTTATAAAAAGATGTAATGCTAAGTTATGCTTTCTTTCTTACGTTGTAGCAAAACCAAGTTTTCTACAAGTCCCAGAAGATGTAGCAGCAAGTGTTGGAGAAACCATTAAACTGGCATGTAATGCTGTAGGTAACCCTCGACCAGATATTCTGTGGACAAAAGATGATATTCCTGTCCAACAGTCTGATAAGTTTCAGGTATGTATACTCATTCATATAATTTTGGAAAATTTAAATTTCAAGGCTAAGAGAGGATAATATAAATTAAAAATATGTCATATCAGCATTATGTTTGGAGAATGGTCACCAAGAATAATTTTTGAAAGAACAATTTTTAGAAGCGCAAATACAACCTAATTTTTAACTATTTAATGAATATCACAATAACTTCTTTGGTTTTGGTATCTGGTGCTGTGTAGCATTAATATCAGCATAAAACCATTTTGCATAGAAACCATAATAAACAATATTTGTTTATAAACAGAATGTTTATTTTTAAAGAGTATTTCCTTGTTCATTTATGAAAAATTTTAATATTTTTAAAGTAAAACAATATTCATTATTTCTACTTAACCTATAAACCAAGCTTTACTAATTGAGTCACTGTTGTTAGAAGACTTTTGAGAAGTATTATTTTTTTCCCTTCTCTGGTAGATATGCCAATCTTCAGAAAAAATTCAGAATCCACAATAAAAACACAAGCCACACATGGATTTACCAAAACCAAAACAATACAGATCAGAAAAATCTGTCACTGTCATATAAACGGATGATTTCGTCACATGATTGAGGAGAAACAAGTATGCTTCACAGTAATTTCATTTGTTAAATTGTTGACAGAGAGACATTAGCATTAATTGTTATCGATTACACAGTTTATAGCATTTTGTAGAAATTATTTGTGGATCTAAATTTTGATGCCACATGTTTATGACAAATTGTTATCGAAAATATATGACAAATATGTTAAGGTACAGAAAAATCTTAAGGTACAGGAGTATTAAAGAAATTAGAAGACTGTTTTAATCACTTTATAAAATACCACTCTGAACAAATTTCTATTTTCGTTTTTAGAAAAATTATGGAACACTGGCATTTATTTTTCTTATAATGACTGATTTTAGATATTTGATTTATCTTTATGGAAATAGGACACATTAAAACTATAATGCTGAACCCCCCCCCCCATTTTTAGTAGGCAATTTAATACATTTGGACAAAAACTTCTATTCCAGATTGAACCAGATAACACACTGTTGATTAGAAACATTGAAAGGGAAGATATTGGTGCATATAAATGCCATGCTGCAAACTATATTGGTAGAATATCTGCTGTTGCTCAGGTGAAAGTTAATGGTAAGCACATTGAACACTGCTTATAATAGTTTGATATATGAACAATGAACAGTACATTCATTTCATTGCAAATAATCATATAATTCATAAATCGCCCACCATATTAACAATGTTCAGGGTTCTTTAATGCTTATTGTAAAATAAAATTTATATTTAGATAATTTAATTTAATTGTGATTATTGGGGCTTTATACAGAATAGAAAATTATCGGAGCATAAGGTCTTGTATGCACCCAAAAAAATTTATTAATTTAAATGTGTGCATGCACACATGGTGGGTGACATCATTTAGGATAATTGAAAGGTACATTATATGCATACTGTACTCAATAACATCTTCAACTGTATAATGTATCCCCCCCCCTACACACACACACACACACATGAACATGCACGGACGCGCATGCGTTAAGTAAATTAAAAAGATTTTTAATTAAGTTTTTATCTTATACTTGTTAATGACGTACCCGTTTCATTCCCTTTATTTATATAAAAAACAAAAGTATTGTAATACATGCAGTTTTTATGAAAAGAGTTTTTTGGATGTTTTAGAGAATCCTACAATAAAAATAAGTGTAGGCTACACATTACAGAAATTTATAACTCACACATAAACTCCTCATGCAAGCACTCACCCTATCACATGTAATGCACATACACAAAACACATGCACACATTTAAATATATACAAAAATAGGAGGCCTACATACTGCTATAATTTTTTCTATCAGTGGGCTAACAAACTTTTATTTTCATAATAACTCAATGATAACTGTAAATAAATTATAATTAAAATAGTTGTAATTATTTAAATAACCTTATTTATTTATAAGTAAATTACAATTTATTTTTACAATAAGTTTTGTTGTTACTTTCAAAAATATTTTGAGGTCTAAGCAGTAAAAACTTGAAATTCAATAAAGGATTCTCATCGTTTTTTCCACAATAACATGGTGTATTTAAAAGTTATTTTTAATACAAATTTTGATATATAATATAAGTATGTAAACGTTAGTATGTTGATAAGATCTATACTATAGTATTATTACAAAAACAATTTTCTTTGGTAGAAAATAACTGCAATTAAAATGTTTTAATTATTACTTGTTTGTCTTGAGACTTGTTTTTTTTTTTTGATTCTCATCATTCCCATCCCCCTGACACTTCTTCAAATATTTACTATTCCATTATTCCAAATATTGAGTATTCACAACCAAGATATTTTTAATTTAATTATAAGCTACTATATTTTAATTAAAAATATAGTCCCAAGCCACGTGTTTGTTAACCAAATATACTGTAACTCACCGTCTATGGCCTTTCTGTGATGTTGTTATTTTGTTTACGAAAGTTACAGTATATTTGGATATACATTGTGTTATTTTATATATTAATTTTCATAAGTAATTTATATTTTTGATTAAAAAATAACAATAAATGCTGTTAAATTTTAAGTAGTACGTTATGTTTGTAGCACTGAGTCTGATTCATAAGTAAACACATCAGTAACACACTTTATGTAGTTTCTGTAACAAATACAATAGAAAGAAAGAAAGTCAAGACTTACTTCAGCACGGTATGGACAATTTCATTCTGATTTCAGAATTTATCAAGCCATTGTTTCAAAATTTTTTTCTTGTAAAAAACTAATGTTCTCTTGATTTTTTGTTGTTGTAATTTTCTTTGATTTGCCAATGTTAAATGTACTAGTTCATGGACCACTTCTGATAGGTTGAACATTAGTTTATTTACAAACATGTTCACACACACAAACGTTTTAATAACCTTTGATAATATACTGAAATAAAATTATGCTAATCATTAATGGAATAGAATAGGTTGTCAGTATTAATCTTTAAAGAATGTATTAGATTTTTTAACACAAAGGAATTTTATTTATATGCTTCCAAGAAACAGGACTTTGGCACTATCCAAGAGGTAAGGTTATGAACTGAAATATTTTATTGTAACACATAACATCTGTTATAATTATATGAAGTCATCCTTAGTTTAGCAAATGATTTAATAAATGTTAGGCAGTGTTTAATAAAAGATGAAAGACTTTTGTTATGCTTGGGCTGTAATTGGACACAATTTCAAAACGTTTGATTTGACATTTTGATAAACTGTTGCCATGACTAGGACCTGTATACAGCAAATAATAGGAGCAATACAGAAATAATTGACCAAATAATTATGATTATTTATGTGTGCGTGTAAAAAATAATGATATCTATTATACATAATATTATTCACATATTAATAAGATATAATCATAATATTTTACACATATTATAACTCAATGTTGTGTATTAATAACTTTTCTATGGCTGTATACAGGCCCTGATGATGACAGTAAATTTTATTGACAAACATTTTACAATTCTATGTAGTCAATAACCAATCACACAAAAACATATGTTCTAGAAGTTATTAAAAAAGTGCATGTTTATCAAGAAACATATGACCCTCTTTGTAGTATTATATCTTGTTAAATAAAAATCTTTGAAATGCTGTCATTCTTATGACATTTCTCTATTAAATAGTCAGCTGAACATAAGACTCTACGCTTTTCTATCTTGTACAGTTCTCAAGATCTATCAGCATGTTGTATTTATTCTTAAATCACCTCTTTTGCCTTTCAGTTTCCTTTCAGTGATAACAGTGCAAAATTTAAAAACTATACAAAAGACACAAACAAGATTTATATAACAATAGTTAGATGAGTAGGAAGATTATATAATTTATTGGCTAAACTTGCCATTTTAATTATTCATTATTACTTTCAACATATTAATTGTCATTATTTTTGTTTGGTCATCTTGTCGTAATGTGTATGTGCCAATCTGAAGAACAATTATTGAATTAGAGCTTAACAAAGTTTATCTTTTTTTTTTAGTGTCACCACGTTTTGTTACTGTACCCGAAAATTTGACAGTACGGAGTGGCAATGCTGCTGTATTAAACTGCCAAGCAGATGGATCTCCTGAGCCAGTTATTACATGGTTTAAAGATGGCAAAAGTGTGACTCGTGGAGGAAGACTTTCATTCTCTAATGAAGGTGAGTTCTTTATGCATTCATTTTTTAGTACTGAATACAGTAAGAAAAAAGCAGTGGCATAGCCAAGGAGATTACTGGCTGTCACATCTGCAGGCAGGCAGTACTAGCTCACTAGTGGTATGCATATAATACACACTTTAGGCTACAACTGGCAAAACTTCTGCTACCAACAACCTCTGTTTACTGTTATTTACCTGCCACCACCGACACCAATCTATAGATAGATAGACAATATACAATAACAAATACAGCCAGCAGCATTATTATTTGAAACACTTAGTTTCAGTTATAATTTAATTCATAATTATAATTTTCATAATTGTATTACTTATTCTTGAGGCATAAAATATATAAATACGTTTCATTTCAGACAAACCACAGTCAGCATCTAAAAAGGCCTTTTGACTCCATGAACACAAAATCTAAGTACACAGTAGAATCACAATGTCACACAAATTTAATATACAATAGGTTTTTTAAAACTATATTTCGTATAAAAAAACTAATCAACAAAAGAAATGGCATGGGAATTCAACATAACTAGAACATATGTTTTTACTTAAAAGCAGAGAACAGGAAAAAATGAAGTTATTTTAAGGCTCATTATAATACAATATTTTCAGAAGCCTATTATAATATTAAAATGTGGCAAATCATTTTACTTCATACTACAGTATGAAGATGGAATTCAGGAAAGTATAAAACAATGTGGTTATGCTATGTCATAGTCAAGGGCAGATCCAACAAGCAATTTGGGTGTGGGGGGAAGAGTTGAATTTTGGGGGGAAACATGAAAAGCTGGACCCACAGAATACAAATATAAATGGTTGGATCATTCTATAATGGCCTGAAGTATACATGGTAGCAACGAGTGAAGATAAAAATGCAGTGTATCAACACAAAACCTTTATTAACGTACAAATATAAAATCATATTTGTGTTTGTCACTTCATTGTTCTTTTAATAAACGTAGGTATTAAAATACACACTTCTCGTTTAAATTATGCATCAAAGAAAAATTAACATGGTGATAAGACACAGTTACAATTTAATATAGGCCTAATTTTAGTGTAAAACCATGAAACTACACAATGTTATATGAATTTTGTATTACATTCACAATCACAAACCATTCTACAATCACAAAACGACAAAACTTTTGTCTGGACTGACTGTTTGAGGGGGGATTTCCCCCACTCCCCCATGGTCTACACCTGGTCAAAGTTTATATGCTGTTAATAAAGGTGTAATAGCCGAGTAAGACTATCGAAAAAAAGGACAATAAAGGCAAATTTCCAGAAACAGCCGCTTTTGAGCTGATTTTTTTTTAACGATAGGTTTAGTGTTTACCTAAAAGTTTATCCAAGTTCCAGACTTCGGACCGCCCACTTTCCCCGACTTTTCACTTCCAGCAAGCAGCGAAGCGCGATCACTGAATTTTTGCTCGATTTTTCGGACGATAACTTCACCAAATCAAAGAAATAAAAATACCAGCGTGTTCCCCGGAAAATTTCCTATCGATTTGTGTTAGTCATGCATTTTTTTAAAGGCAACATAACCTATAAAAAAATCAAAACTTGCAAAAATGTGCATTTTCAGATTTCCGTTAATAATGAGTGAAAAATGACTTTTTCTTAATAAAAAAAATTGTATAATATAGTATTCTAATAGTCGAATTTCCATATTAATTTTTATCCTGAAATGTTTTGTCATTAAGCCACAATAAATTTTTCAAGTTGAAAAACAGAAAGTTTTCAATATTTGGTCCAGTCATCACCGTGACATCACAGGACAAAGTTTTTTTTTTTAAATACTCGTATTTTCATGCTCTATCAGCTAGTTAGAAAAGTGTGTTCTTTCATAGCTTCCCAAATAATAATTTTTAACTTTTTTATTGCGAGGGCATGTGCTCTTTTAAACAGGGAATGGCCGCGCGGGCTGAATCGAGCATACATATGCGCCACCAAGCAGCAGTACTACATACTTTCCGGAGCATCAGCTGCTCTTAATGATGATTAGACACCCTGTAGGTAGTTAAAAAAAAAAAAATCACAATTAACAAAAACGCATTATCACATCACTATATTTACAATTAGTGTGCAGTACATTGTACTGCCGCTTGGCGGCACATATGTATGCTCGATTCAGCCAGCGCGGCCATTCTTTGTTTAAAAGCGCACATAAAAAGTTAAAAGTTATTATTTGGGAAACTATGAAAGAACAAACTTTTTTCACTAGCTGATAGAGCATGAAAATACAAGTATTTAAAAAAAAACTTTGTCCTGTGATATCAGGGTGATGAATGACCAAATTTTGAAAAATTTCCGTTTTCAACTTGAAAAATTTATTGTGGCTTAATGACAAAATATTTCGGGATAAAAATTAATATGGAAATTCGTCTATTAGAATACTATATTCTACAATTTCTTATGAAGAAAAATCATTATTTCACTAATTATTAACAGAAATCTGAAAATGCACATTTTTGCAAGTTTCAATTTTTTTGTAGGTTATGTTGCCTTTAAAAAATGCATGGCTAACACAGATCGATAGGAAATGTTCTGAGAAATACGCTGGTATTTTTATTTTTCTGATTTGGTGAAGGTACCATTGGAAAAATCGAGGAAAACTTCAGTGACTCGCACTCCGCTGTTTTCCGGAAGTGAAAAGTCGGGGAAAATGGGCGGTGCGAGGTCTGGAACTTGGATATACTTTTAGATAAACACTAAACCTATCGTTTAAAAAAAAAATCAGCTCAAAAGCGGCTGTTTCTGGAAATTTGCTATTTTTAAATTATTCTTACTCGGCTGTAATAACAATTGAGGTCAAAAGTAGAAATAATTTATTTCAAATATTTTCAGGAACAACCTTAACTATAGAACACACAAAGGAAAGCGACTCTGGTCTATACACATGTCTTGCTCAGAACCAAGCAGGTACAGCAGAAAGTAGTGGCGAACTTCGGGTACGAGGTTATGGTCCTCGAGCACCACGAATCACTCTTAAACCATATCCTATCACGGCTGCTGTTGGCACAAGTGTAGAGCTACCCTGTAAAGCTGAAGGAGATCCTTTGCCTGTAATTACATGGTCAAAGGATGGATCATTATTGATAGAGGACCGAAATCACAGGTAAATGAAGGAGGTAAAATATAGAAATTAATTTTTAAGTAAATAACATTTGTAAGTTAAGCATACTTTTTACTTCATTAAAAATTAATTTGTATACTGCATTTCAGAGTATTTCCAATTGGCAGTTTACGTATGTACAATTTAAGTGTATCTGATTCTGGAGTATATCAATGTATTGCTAGTAATGTGCACGGACAAGTTGATGCTCAGGGGACTCTGACAGTTGAAGGTTAGTTTTGTTTAATGATAATTATCATTAAAGGTTTAAATGTAGTATATTTCAACAAAGATTCTTTTACAAGTAGAATAAACTTCAATTTAATACCTGCTGAAAATTAGTACCAGCCAAATAAAACAAATCTATGTCAGATGATTGTATTGGGCAGAATATAAGATAGCCTCACATCTCAGATGACCCTAGATATTTTTTATAGAAAAAAGATCTTGAATTTTTCAATGAGTTCTTTGAGAAAGATAATTAAATTGCCTAAATACCACACCTACAGGTGAAACTACATAAACACCCTAAAGATGAAAACATAACTGATATCTTTGCATAAAATGTCATCTTCACTTCCATCCATGTTATTAGAAACATTTTTTAAATCCCTTTATAATGGATCCCCCCTTTTTGATTTTCACCCAGGCTGTGATGATCCACTAGGCCAGTAGCTGTATGCTTGGTTTCTTCAAGTTGCCTGTCAGAGTCAATGCATGGTTTCCATTAATTAACCAGTCACTATAGTTCTTCCATAAGTGGTCCTTAAATGGTTTATTACCAAACATATCTAGAACATGAAGCTGAGAACTCATTCCCCCAAGGATTATAACAAGATTAGTGTTTATTTCTCCAACCAGCTTCTTTATTTTTTCAGCTGTCTGACCATGAAAAGCATAAGAATAAACATGCCTCTCTATCCTAGTAAAGTACATGGGCCAATGTCCCCAAACAACCTTAAACCAATCTGCCATAAATTCTTCATCATCCACTCCCTTTTCCTGTGCTCTAAAAACAGTCCTACCTGGTAACTGTTCCCTCAGAAGCATTTTTTCTTCAAAATAATGTATGGTGGAAGTTTTCTACCTTGAGCAGTTACTCCTAGCATCACAGTAATGTGTGACTTTCCATTGTCAGTAGATCTAACTATAATAGATTTTACCCCTTCTTGTCCATGGACTTGACAGACCACATTTGACCAAGCAGGTAATTGTAGGATTTTCTCAGCTTTATAATACATCACTGCTAATTGATCAGTTTGTTAAAATAATCTGTAGGTAAGGCAGAAGGCATTATTCAAGGGTAACATTGTAAACACAAACGCAAACACCACATCATGCGTTTACATTAGCCCAAGCTTACCTTAAACTTAATTATTGGAATTTCAACTCATGGGCCACCCCCCATTACCTTCACTGTAATAACTTCTCAGCATATTTGATATTCTTGGTTTCATTTCTCATGAATGTATTTGGAAACAAGTGTTTCAAGACCAATAACTTTTCCAGTTTCAGGACCTTTGAATACTTTTCTTGATGCACTGACATCCTCAAACTTTTCTTCATCTTTTTGCCAACATTGTACATTACATTTAGATACATAAAACTTTTTAGTGAAAAAAAAAACAGGATTACCTGTTTGTTTCGCCCATGTATTACTCTTCATTTTAAATTCATATCATAGCTTCTTCTCTCTCTCATGTTTATATGACACGTAAAGGACACCCTCTATTCAACACTATCCTTTATTTGTGAATCAGCCACTATTGTTTTAATGTCAGTGACAACAGACCACAGTATAGTACTTGAATACTGTAATTAATGTGCACATGTACAAATGGAGCAACAAATGGATGCACTCAAATGTGTCCATGTGTTGACAGTATAACAGACACCTAATAATAAAATACCGAATATTTAACAAATACACGTGTCAATAGAAAAATGCACATGAGTATTCGCTTAACCTTAAAGTGCACAGCTTTTTTAATGTCTGTGACACATGTAATATAACGAGTGTCTCCCGTGAAAGCCCCAAGTTGCGGTGCCAATTTTGTAATAAAACCTTTTTCTCTGATTGTGAAATGCCTCACTTTGTTTGCCAATTTATTACGTAACGTGTACCTTCGTATTAAGAGTGTTAATATGTAATAAAAACTGGGTTGCTTAATAAATATTTTTGCTCTATGTGTTAATAAATGTCTAATGACTAATAAATGTTTTTGTCAGTTGATACCAATGGTTGCGTGTTTATTCCTCGTATATATGTTAATTCTATTCAATTATAATTTTATTTTATGTATGAATCTTCTTTATCGGTTAATTCTAGAATTAACTGAAGAGAATTCTTCAGTTCGTCTGCTTCAAATGTTTGAATATAGCGGTTGTATTGTCCCAAAACAATTTCTTAATGAATACGTTCGATTTCCATCTCAAACGTATTCGTTGAGGTTAATTTCGGTTTCATAATTTTTGTTATTTTTACAACTCACAGACGTCTTCTTGATCTTCGTGCATGTAGAGCGAATCCTATTTATACTTTACCTTCGAGAAATAAAACACATGGAAATGATATTGGTAATAATAATGTTTAATATTTAAAATTTTTATTCAGTTTAGTAAAAAATTGTTATTTCAATATTAACGTTAGCAATGATCGATTCTTATCTCAGGGTCATTTGTCAAATGAATTAAATATATAAAATTGAAGTTCTTTTGGCTGCTATGCAAGGTTCAATTAATTAATAAAAAACAAATAAAGAGTACATTACAATGGAAATAGATTAATACTTATGAATTATGAAAGATATCTGGGCTGTTTGGCCGTGGTCCCTGGTTAAAAACAAAACCAAACGTTTCGGCAGCTCCACTGGCTGCCATCATCAGTGGAATAAAATTTCTGCACTTTGAGTGACTACGTGCAGGCCCACAGTACTGTGGTATAGACTAAAGCTGCCATGCTACCTGTACATATAAATTCAGCAAAGTCCCACGTACAGGTAAATATGACACCATCAACCAATCACAACAGAGATGGTGTATGATTGGCTCGCACCAAGCTACGCCACTATGTGACTCACTTGTTTTCCAAGAAATACTGTGGGGAAGGCTGCTGATTTCCTGCGATGCTACCTGTGCTAATTGTTTACTAATTGCAACCCCCGCACAGGTAAGTACAGCATCACCGGCCAATCAGAAACAAGAAGGTGTGTGAGAGGCTCGCATCGTGCCATGCCATAATGTACTTAATGAGATGCTTTCGCCCCGCCGATTCATAGCGATCGCAGCATGCTTCTGAATCAAGACGGACTCCATATGAAGACGAGGGAAGTAATCACTCACCGCCGACAAGAGTTTCGTCTCATCGAAACGGATCCGATGGTCGGCATTGGCAAGCTCGTGTTCGGCCACGGCAGACTTCTCCGGCTGTCCCAGTCTACAGTAACGGCTATGTTCAGTGTAAAACGGCTACTAACACCAGGGACCACGGCCAAACAGCCCGGATATCTTTCATAATTCAAATGACACCGGCCGTGAAAGCCTAAGGAATAATTTAAGATTAATACTTATTATCTAACATAATATTATAAATAACTATTAATGTTTGAACGGTATGGCCAGTAATATTTTATTTCGTTATGTGCGCAAGTCATGCTGGTTGTTTAGTAACATCATCATCATGGCCGATGAGTGACCAGTTGTAGTTAGAGTAAATTAGTTCCCAATGTATATTAGTAAAATATTGTCACTTCATGTTCACTATTTCTTATATTATGTTCTTTTTTTCTTTTTTAAAATGTTTTTTATCAGTTACTAATGTGGTGTGAGTTGTTGGTGTTGCTGGTGATTATTCGTATTTGGATTACAAGAATTGGTTGGTTAAATTTTGTAGAATACATACAGTTCTTTAGTTAATTTTAATTTAGGCTTCCTTCTTGTTCAT
This sequence comes from Magicicada septendecula, assembly GCA_034769895.1. Taxonomy (NCBI): domain Eukaryota; kingdom Metazoa; phylum Arthropoda; class Insecta; order Hemiptera; family Cicadidae; genus Magicicada; species Magicicada septendecula. Next base: position 497,818,316 of record CM068367.1, read on the forward strand.
CTCTTTATATTTTCGTTAACTTCACTGGTAGTCGTTCATGTTGGGTTAAATGACCTATTGTAATGACTTCATGATTTTCTTTTTTGGTAATTCATCCTTCTGAGTTTGGTTCCTTTCTTGAAATTTTTTCACATAATTTTTATAACAGCACTCCTCAACCGTATTCTCTCGTGGTTAACAATCAAGTGTCCCAATTTCTTCTTTTTTTCACAGAAGCTGACCAAAATTTCTTTGATTCTTATTGGCCCATTATACAAAGTTCAAGTGTTACATTCCCATGATCATTCAAATACATTACATTTTATATTTTGCCTTCAAATTACCTTTTTATCATAACACAATAATATTTAATACAATTTATATGTGGTTATTCCAAATAAAATTATAAATCATTTGATACCAAACATGGCTTGGTTTGGTCATGTAAAAACTAGTATCTTGTGGATTTTACATTTATCTTACTAAACAATTTAGAATGATGGATGATAGTTGACTATGACCCTTTGATACAATATTAATTTAACTTGATCTGCTAGTAACAAGAACTTTTTTTAATATAACACAAAACTCTTAACTGTACTCCTTATTTTAATAATTATAATTTCCTACAGTTAACTGGTTACACACTGCTAAACAATTGTCTGTGTGTTATTTTCTAAATCACCAGTATCAAATTCTGTTTGATTGAACATAACTTCTTACTACTAAATAACACCCCACTTTTTAACTATAGTCTGTGTGATTATTATTATGCCACTTTTTATATGTTTGTTCTCACTTTTGTCACTATAGGGTTTTGTGCCCTTTTGTCACCTTATTTTACTAAAAGAAAGATTTTTATTGGCCTATTTAGTCCTATAGGTAATACACATTTTATGTTATGAGGTGGCTGTATTCTTTATTATTTTGGTTATTGTTTCTTTACTTGATGCTCGTTTACAGCTTTACTATTTTACTGATTTACTGCCCTATCTAACTGGGTAATGTCTGGTTATTATTGGTTAGTCATAGTCATGTCAATGTTTGGTGTTGTTGAGTTAATTTTGTCCATTCATTATCTTTAATTTTGGGGTTTTCGGTTTATTAGCTGGTGATCATAATGCTTGGTTCTTATTCCTGAATGAGTTTTCACAGTTTATTATTTACAATTAGTTATTCTGTTTTCTGTTTCATTACACACAATACAGTACTTTCAAATGGGTGAAAGTTTGTTTGGGAATATTTGCCTCGTTGCTTTGACCTTTATTTGATTACAATACACACATGTTGATTCACACTACACACGTGCCAAGCGTTCACAGCTGGCAAATGATACTAAAGATTGGTATGGTTTTCAAAAGGGCATTTTAAGGGGAAAAAGGTCATCATCTTATATTCAGGCCCATACAGTAATATGTGAAACTTCCATGTTCTTGTGTTTATGTATGAGAGGCAAGACCTATCTTGTGACTTTGAGTTGTGGAGCAAACCAATATTGGTTGGTAGGGTAGGGGGAGAACTATGGATTCTGTTAGAATGAATGTGAATTCAGTTCTCTACACTAGCTATGTCTCCTGTTTAGTATCTCCTCAAAACCTCTCTTGCACATCTGGCACAACAAGTCTAGCCTCTCAAGTTTTAATGGATTTCTTTCATGTGCTTTTGTAACTCTACTAACACCTTGTGATTACAGTATGTGCAAAGCCTGCATGACAAGAAATTACATTACTTTTGTTAGTATATAAATGATGTTTTTCTTTTTGTCCATCTGCATGTCACCAATAGAAAGTATATAAAAATTCTATCAATATATACAATCAATCATTTCTGTGTCTAGAAAAATAATGCAAACACTTTCACTTTGTGGATGTGATTGCTGACTCTGACATGCAAACGGAGTTGTCACCTCCTGTGACCTATAGATGGTGCTAAGTCTTAAGTAATAAGTCATTACTAAAGTACCGGTAATTGTAACAGATAACAGTATAAACTCTAAATCTCATTACTACCTTTGCACAAAGAAGACAGAACCATAAAGTTGGAGGAATCAAATTTATAATGTGTAATACAGTAGAAATATTCAAATAGTTTAATACTCCACTTGTTAATATTTGTGTATGCAACTGGATGTGCAGTTCAGCCTTTCAAATCCAGAAATGTTGGGGGGGGGGAGAATATATTTGTAATTATTCTTGGGGTATTTAATAGAGCAAATGAATGTAACCAACAGGGGCAGTTTCAATGAGCGATATTATGTCACTGATGACTATCAAACATGTGAGATTGAAAGTGTTATGACACTGAAAGAAATATACACTTTCTGATCAGTTTTTCAAAAATACCAAAAAATCCTACAAGAAAAATTTTATATTTTCAAATTATGCTGTATGGGAAGAAACCTGCTACTTCTTAATCCAAATGATATAAAAATGTTTATGTTAACACAAGGAATATATTTGTAATTGTTAAGAAAGGTATATTTAAATGTCATTTTACGTTACAAAAATTCAGAAAATTTATCTTTACTATATATGAAGATTATATGACCCATTAATTTCTCAGCTATCTTCTTTGAGTACCATAGTAATCTCAGACTATTAGGTGACAATGCAATTCCATTTCTATAAAGTGAAGGAATTTCAAATATCAGGTATTATAACACATTAGATATTTACTAACATACTCTTGGTACTTCGTTTCTATACTTGACCAACATTGCCTTGCCAGCTTTGTTCACCATAAGATTTACTGCATCAGTATTGAACACCCCTTTCTGATGTCAAACTGATGTTCTGATAATAAGTAGCTCCTGCCTTCCTTCAATCTGTTGTTACTGATACGCTCTGAGATCTTCACATTGATGTCCAGCATTTTATAATGTACCCTGTTGAGTATAAAGAAGCAGCTTCTGCCTTTCCGTGATTCAGAAAAGAATCTGTCACTGAAGCACATGCTATAAATATTTATAAAAACATCAGAGATATTGGCAAAAGTGGTTCTGAGGGTGATATCTGATATCCCATCTGGCATGGGTGGCTAACTTAGTCCCACTATGTACATGATTTCAATTCCTTGACGACAACTAATGGATGAGATCTCTTTTTCGTCTACAGCTTACTCTACTGAATATTAATGTTTCTATAATAGATTATGAAGATAGCATTTAGCACTTCACCTAACCTGTCCATAATTATGTAAGACTTTCTCCATAGGTCACATCAACCTCGCTATACAGTTCTCTGAACAGCCCTATTTGGAAGCCTTAATAGTCTTTTTCAGGTGAGAAAGTAAATTCTTTCTTAAAATTTGTCTGTAGAATAAATACAGACTACTTCCTCTCTGGTATTGTCATCTTGCTCTATAGCAATGCACATGAATCTGAGTAATTGTTAGTCAGTACATATAAGTGAGTGGCAAATGAATGAATGTGTATTTTGATATATTACATTCTTATCAAAATAATTAGTATAATTCACATTGTATGAATTGTTATATAGACTTGTCAACTGGTGGTGCACCTGGGGATCGCTATGTACACTTAGCTTTTCAAGAAGCCAGTGCCTCTATTGACAGAGCTATTAGCTCAACAATACAGTCTCTCTTCAACAGAGGTGGAGTTCCACATACACCATCGTCATTGATGCGCTTGACGCGTTTCCCTGATGCTGCAACCCGTAACATTGTACGAGCAGCAGATGTTTATGAACACACTCTCACAAACATTCGTAAACATGTACAAGGTGGACTAAAAATCAACTACACAGAAGGTGGTTACATTGATTGATAACAGATTATAACACTTAACTAGTTTAGTGCATTATTGTGTTTTTACAGTTACTAACATATTTATATTGTACAACTTAACAAAACGTACAATATAAAAAGGTCATGAAAGTGTACAATAATAAAACAAAAGAATAAAGAATTTGTTGTTTCCACATTATTATAGGTGATAAACATGTTAATTGACATAATTAAAACCTTTTAATGGCTAAAACAAAAAGTTTTGTTCAACTGTTTATAGATACTGGTATGTAAAAGTAAGATAATTCACCAGTCTAACTATATCTTGAAAGGTACATGCGTATGTGTGTGTGTGTGTGTGTGTGTGGGCAGCACCAAACTATATAACAGGCCCAGTAACTACGTCATCAGCTCATCCTCGACGTAGCACATCTAGACCGCCATGCCATATGCCTACTGTTGATTTGTGTAGCGTTGTGTTGGTAGCGTACTTTTGTGTGTTTTCAAAGTTTTCTAATTTAATAATTATATTTAATTACAACTTAAAAGATGGGATTTAGATGTTGTGTTCCTAATTGTCGTGGAAACTATGATAACGGTCCACGTGTATCTGTTTTTTCATTTCCAAAAGACGAAGACTTACGACGAAAATGGACGAGAGCCATTCACAGAAAAAACTTCCATCCATCTCAGTCTTCCAAGGTAAGCATTGTACATAGTAATATTTTAATACTGATGTTATAATGTGAAGACTATTTAAGAATGTATTCTGCCTTTGATGAAAAACTAAATTTTCAGTGAATTATAAGTTAGGCCTAACAATATAAATAAAGGCTAAAATGCTTTAACCTGTTTTATGACAAACGATGTGCAGTTAGTGTTTTAATATATATTATAATTTATAACAATAACAAAAAACACTGTTGGTTTGTGTGGATAACATTACCATACAATTTATAAAAGAATGCAGATAACATTCCACACATTATAATAATTCTCCCTTAGTTTATTGTGGCGTACTATATTACATTTTTTTGTCACATGAAGTAGACACTTCTGTCTTTTTTTTATTGAATCTGTACATTGGTTTCATTTCTGAGATTATTAATGAAATTACTATGGCTCACATAAAATTGGTTTTTGCCTCTGAATGAGACAGAATTACCTAAAAACGTTGTTTAGACATTTGTGCGGTTAGGTTAGGTGCAGATGTTACAAAGATACCAACATTTTCTGTAATTTAACATAAACTGAAGCTTTATATTTTTTACATTATTGTATCTTCTTTAAAACATCAACTGCTTTGCCAGTAATAAAACTAGATCTCCTTTAAAACAGTATTATTCAAAGATGTGAAAAACAAGTGGTGCATAATAACTGAATCTGGTTTCTGCAAGGAGGTAACTACTGGTTTCTGATCAGTCTACTAACTGTAATATACAGCACCATACACATGTACTATACATGTGTTTTGTGAATACTGTGGACACAATGAATTAAATGAATGAAGTGTTTTGTGATAACATGAACACTTAAAATATAACTGCTATTAAAATAGACACACACAGATATTAAACAGAAGTACTGAATACTTCAGAAAGTAGTCTCTGAGAAGTAAAAATAATACAATTTATAACATGATCTTTAAAATTCTAATATAACATAGCCAATAAAATTTACCAGTTGTAAAATGTACGGTAGCCTAATATGTGTTATTTTAACAATAAAAATGTTTTCAAGGCTTGCTGAAGTTGCATATACTTCACTTACTATAATGGTAAAATAATTTTGATATTGATAAAGTGGTAAGCCTAATAAAATAACAGTAATGTAACAGTTATTATAAATACTCTGAAAGCATACACACAATGTTATATATAAACTGCATCTACTCTTACAGGTATGTGAAGTTCATTTTCGGCCACAGGATATTCAAAGGTTTATAGAGGGCTACAATGAAGAAGGCAAGAAACTCGAGGCACCTTTGAAAAGAATCAAGCTGAAGGAGGGAGCTATTCCTGTAATATTTCCTAACTGCCCTGATTATTTATCAGCACCATCAACATCCAGGGAGAGTGCAGAAGAAAGAAGGATTCGGAATGACAACGAAAATTTACAAACTGCGATACAGGAAAGTCTCACAACAAAAGACGAATATGAAAAAAACTTTTGTTTTAACAGTTTGGCTGAGTTTTTAGTGTGTGTGAAAAATGTGACCTTCCCTAGTGAATGGAGTGTAATCACAAAGGAAGACAGTGTAACATTTGTTTTACTTGAACAGTCTACAGTGCCCAGTATATTGCTTTCTGCCAAATTAGTGAACAGTTTCCTATTAAGTGTTTATACCAAAAAAGTTGAAATACATCGAGTAGGTAAGGAAAAATTTCCTTTACAAATAAACAATATAAATAAACTTGTAGACATATTAAATACATTTCAATGCCAGTATTTACCTACAATTGATGATAAATTAATGCCAGTTGAGGAAATAATTTTTGTTATTGGTGATCTATTTAATAAACTTTTACAGGTGTTAGGGGATGAAAACAAGAAAAATTGGGGTTTTTGAAAGAACAGTGACAGTTATTATCTGTTAATAAACAGTATAACAGGTATTCCCCAGAATTTTCAGTATTCTGCAGTATTTTGTATACCATTTCCCCACATGCTTACAAATTTTTGAGAAGTGCTGGCTACATTACTGTTCGACACCCACAATCTATACATAAAATATGTGTAAGTTATAATACAAATCCACTTGTGGAACAGAATGACACAAATTTTTTGACTCATATGAAACAAAAATTTAATTTATTAAAAAAAGGTGATCATATTGTTTCATTAATGATCGATGAAATACATGTGAAACCATATTTAGATTACACAGGGGGTACTATTATAGGGAGTGCTTCCAATAGTGATCATGTTGCAACTTCTGCTCATGTATTTATGGTACAGAGTTTGCGTTCATCTTTTAAAGAAGTTGTACACATTCTCCCAGTTAGAACAATCAATGCAGAAAGTTTATTTTCTTATGTTAAGAAAATAATTATTGGATTGCATCAAATAGGCTTCACTGTTGTGTGTGTGGTCAGTGATAACAATGCAATTAATCGAAAGGCAATGTCATACTTTAGTTCACCACCAAAGGTCAGTATTGTCTACCAACACCCATGTAATAGCTCCTCCCCATTGTTTTTTGTCCTAGATTCTGTTCATATTATTAAGTGTATACGAAATAACTGGATTAATCAGAAAGATCAAAATCAGTCATTAAAGTACCCATCATTTAATACAAATTGTGATCAACCCATCCATCTATCAACAACTTCATTTTCTAGTTTAAAAAAAATGTATCAAATAGAAAATAAACCAAACAACTTAGTAAAATATTCATACAGATTGAATCTTAAAAGTCTAGCACCAGGTAATTTTGAACGGCAGAATGTTAAGTATGTGTTAAATGTTTTTAATGATCATGTAATTCAAGGCTTATTATCTGTAGGTAACCAACATGCCATAGACTATTTCCAGAGTATGGCAGAACTTATCAAAATAATTTTAAATTGGTGGTATATTGTTAATGTTAAAACTACACTGAAGGATGAGTGTTTCAGAAATCCTTTACAAAAAACACTTGCTTTGGGACAAGAAAATTTTGCTTATTTAGAAAAATTTCTGACTTGGTTAGACTTGTGGAATGAAATTGATTTAGATTCACATAAATTGACAAAAGAAACTCATCTTGCTCTTTCACACACAACATATGCTTTGATAGAACTTACAAAATATTGTATTTCAGAATTAAATTTTAGTTAATATTTTACCAGGTAAAATTCAGACTGATTCATTAGAAGCCTGTTTTGGTAAATACAGGACAATGGCAGGATCACAGTACTTGGTATCAATAAGACAGATTTTTGAAGTAGAATCTAAACTAAGAATTCAAAATCTCTTACCTTTAACTTTAAATTCTGATACATTTGGTAAACTACAAGTACCGCTTTCAAATCATACGCTCTCTAAAACTATAGATAATATTGAATTTGAAAACACACGTAGTAACACTAGGGTATTAACAAACTTGGACCTTGTATATACTGAAGAAGAGTTTGCAGATATCAGTAACTATTTACCAGTTTTCACTTACTTGGGTGGATACTGTGCCAGAGCAGTTATAAAAAGAAATAAGTGTGAAGCTTGCCAAAAGCATTTAGTACTAGATAAATTTTTTGATACAGAATTAAACACAAATTCTCATTACAGTTTAATAAAGAATATAGACAGAGGTGGATTATTGTATCCCCATCCTGATGTTGTAAATGTAGTTCTTTTAAATTACATCACTGTCCAAAAGTTAATTTGTAGTGAGTATGAAAAAGAATTTTTACAGTGTACAGAGCAAAGAGAATTAGTAATTGAACTGACAGAAAAGGCTGTGAAACAACACAATTTTTTCTTAACAGACTTTAGCTGTAATAATCATAGTAAAAAGTCAATCCTATACAACACTGCTAAAGTGTCAACAAACATAATTTTAAATAATTATGTTAAAATTAAAAATGATAACTTCATAAAGTATGGAAATAAGAAAAGAAAGCTGTCTACTGTGAAGCAGTAACAGCTGAATTTTTTTAATAAAAATTATGTTTACTTAAATTTAGTGTTAAATCGATAACTGAGATCTTCTGAGATGCATGTCCATTCCTAAAAAGTTTCATAATCACTTTTATTATTTTGGGTTTTTGTAACATGAAATAACTACTTCACATTATGTGGAGTTGGATACACTAGATCAACTCTACGAAACTGAAATCTCTATTTCTGAAATATAAGCTTTTAATCCGATAGCATAACATAATATACATACAAACATAGACATAGTTTCTTGCAGGAAAAACATAAATTTATTGTACTCCCAGCAGTGTGTCATGCATATGCTACAAGTCATAGAGGCATAGTGTGGTATAAATTTAACTAGCAAAAGATTGTTTTACATATTGAATGAATTCAGAGGAACATTTGAATCTGTTACATCTACCCTATCAGAAAATAAACCAACTAATCATTATAAATAAAGGAGGTTGTATGTAATAAACTGGTTGTTCTGTAGATCGGTAAATTCAGTTCGTGATCATTCACATTATTCTTGTTATTAATTCAAAATAAGTAATGTTTTTATAAACAAGGATATATTTTAATATATTTTTTAGTCTTTACACGGTGTTTTGGTAATGTTGTAACTATCATAAGCAGAAACATTATATAAATAAATAAATATAAATTTGAAATGAATTGTTATAAACAGCTGTTTTTTAAATATATCTAAATTATGTTTATATATATTTAAATTGTATATATAAATGGGTATTATAATAGATGTATATATTATTTGATTAAGTTAAGAAGTTTAAAAATATTATCATTTTAGTACATATTTGTATTTGTCCATCTCTTAATTTATTACTCGTTTTGTTTTTATAAATTTCCAGATTTTCCCAGAGGTTCATTTTAGGGATATATCTAAATATATTTAATAGTTATATTATTTATAATAGTTATATCTAAAAAAAATAATTTATTATTTGTTTCATGTTCTATAGGGACGTTTATATTACTGTGGAGATTATTAATTCAAGTAAAAATTTGATTATTGTTATGACCATTATTTTGAGATATTAAGAGCATGTCATCTACTTGTGTATAGTAATTACCTAGAGGATCTAAGTTTTTAATAATATTTTGATTTTATTATCTAACTTTTGTAAATAGTATTTCTGATAGATGGGAGAAGTAGGAACTCCCATTGCCAGTCTGTCCTTTTGTTGATAAATATTATTAAACGAAAAAAATTATTTTGTTTTAGAATAGTATTTAAAATGTGGGTTATTTGTTTAATATATTCTTTATTGAAATTATTGTTTTTTAGTTTATTATTAATAATTTCAATTGTTTCTTTAATTGGGATATTTGTGTACATGTTTGATATATCAAAAGAAATTAATTTTGTATTTTTATTAATTTCAATTTTGTCAAGAATTTGGGTAAGATGGTAACTCTAAATGTATAAACGAATTGTGTATCTATATATAGATTTACTTACTGTATCCAGTAACATAATTACAATTTTTGAAAAAAATTATATTTGCTGCTATGTAAATGAGAATAAAGCTTACTTTATATATTGTAATTGTGGTTTTTTACATTCCTGTGAATACAATTTAATTTTATTATGTGTACCTGTATTTGGTTAAACTTAGTATAGCATACAGGACAAATAAGCCTTATGTAATAATACTTTATTGTAATGCATTTTACAAATTAAACAGAAAAATAAAATGTATACACTTTTTGTATAGTGCTGACTTATTTAAAATCATATAAAGAGGCTCCTGAAAGTTAATACATTTAAAAAATGTATTTGAACGTCATGTAACAAAAAGACAAGTTTTGAGACATTTACTCCTAGTAAAATTTTAACGAAACAGTGGTTCAAACAAAAGCGAATTTAATAAAATATTTGGGGCTTTTAATGCAGTAGGTATTTCAGAAAAACAAATTATGGTAAGCCTTTTTCAAATAGATTGTAACAGGTTAGATTTGATATGTATTGGGATCATTTTTCATTTCGGTAGTTAAACGAAATTGCATATGTGAATTTTGTATTTTCTCTACAGTGTCTAAAAGTTCGGTGGAGAGTCAAGTTAAATGTAGGTAGGTTTTTAGAAAAATATTCAAGTGCACGATCGAAGAACGCACAAAGTTTATAACTTGCAGCATAATCACGTACTCTAAAAATAGAAATAAAATGTTGAATAATTGTGTCAAAATAGAAATGTAAATTTCACGTCAGAATATGAATAAGGTTTTTTTTTATTTTGGCCATCTTTTAGATAGTAACGTATGCTGTTTATTTATTTACATGCTGCTTAGATGACAATAACTACATAAATTTTAATGTTCGTAAGAAACTTGTGTTAACCGATATATTGACAGTAGCAAGGCGCTTGTATGTAATTTTGATATAATATTGAATGATTCACTCTACAAAATAGTTTTACAGAAAATGAATTAGTGTTACCTTAAAAAGTTTTAGGACCCCATAAACGATCATGCGTACTGTAATTATAGCCATGCGTTAGCGGCAATTAATAATTCGTAATATACAAAAAGTTACAAATACAATTAGCTATTAAATTATTTCAAAAAAAATTTAATAGTGTACTTAGTTAATATAATTAAAAGTATAAAGAAGTTAGTATAATTAAACACAAGAAAAGTACGCGACAACAGTTACGGGAACCTAGTAGTCTGCACGGCAAGGCAGCACGGGTCTAGATATGTGACGTCACTCCTCAGTTGTTGGGCCTGTTATATAGTTTGGTGCTGGTGTGGGGGGGGTTGGGAAAAATAAAAACAAACTGACAGTTATATTTATGCACAGATTTAAAAAAAATCTAATATGGTTTTATAAATATTGAACAGATTTTTCATATCAAGATCTCCTGTCTCCCCAGCAACTTCAACTGGTCGCCAAACTATCAGGATGTATGGAACACCAACGTGCTGTGAACTGTTCAGATATGTGTTTCCATACTAAATACCGTACTATTGATGGTACATGCAACAACCTTCAGCATCCGATGTGGGGAGCATCTTTAACTGGATTCAAAAGATTGCTTAAACCTATCTATGAAAATGGGTTCAGCACACCAGTAGGTATGAATTTTATTTTGATTTCAGAGTGGTAATAGTTGTGTTTTATTAATTACAACTTGTAAAATGTATATAAACTTTTCAGTCCTGTGACAAAACATGTAAAAAAGCATGTATGTGTGTGTGTGTATACTACACACACACACACACACACACACACACACACACATATTGGTACAAGTCATACTGAAGATACATTTGCAATAAATAAATTAACTCATCCAGTAGGAGCTTTTTAAACTAACAATGTAATATACTATTATCATACTATAGGGTTTTTTTATTTGTATTATTAATCTGAAAATATTGCATGTAGTGTTTGCACTTTCAGTGACATGAACACATTTAAAAGACTATTGAAAATTATTTTGTTGCCTGTTAAAATCGTCTTTTTTAAGTGATCATATTTTAAAATATCTGCATTATGTGAAGAAAACAGTGAAGATGGATGTGTTTTTAAACTTGTTTTATAGTATCCTATGAGAAAACTCGAAGACTTATGTACTTAAATTATACTTATATGTTCTGTCACAAAGAACACATGGAAACCGTGAAATATTCTGGGATATCGTATGGCTTTTTTGAATACATTTTACTATCAATTATTATTGACAGAAGAAGATTAGAATTAGAAATAGATTGTATGATAACAATTCATTGAATTTTATCAGTCTATGACATACTGCTTGCTGCTGGCTTCCCAAGGCATTATCCAACAGATTAATATTCTGTACTTCAATTTTATTTAAATATGGTATCAAATAAGAGTTGTTTGATGATAAGTTATGGCTCGTTTACTCCTCTAGTATACAGTACAAGTTCCTTGATGATCTATGTCTTTAAGTGCAGCAATAACCCTTTGAGGGCGGCTGATAACCCATTACCTCGTTTAGTTCCCTTGTTAAACATTAAAGATTCACTTAGCATGTTCTTATACTTAATGTTGGCTTTCAGATATCTCATGACCATCAGCATTATCTTGTTATCTTTTAAAGGAATTCCCATATCCTGCATAGTTTCATAAAGGTTTACCCTTCACACACTATCAAATGTCAAAAGTCCACAATCAGCATGTGGAGGTCTACATTATGCTCATAGCACTTGTTTATATCTGCCTGATATCAAACATTGATCAGAATCAATCCTATTTTTTTATGACATTGATCCTATTTTTGTTGGAAACCACATTGGTATTTCCCTAGCCTTATATTGGTAATAAGTTTAAGTCCTTCATTAATTGTCAAGGTCCATACTTTGTACGCAGTACTGAGTAAGTTATGCCCTGTAATTGTTACAGTCCAGTTTATTTCCCTTCTTATAAATTGGGCATATTATTCCATTGTTCCATTCTTTGGGCATTGTTTCTTTTATTCAGACCATACATAATAGACCATGTAAATAGGCATTAATAATCTCACCCCCCCCATGCTTTGGTAATTCTGTGGGCAGTTATCCTGTCTTGGAGCTTTGTTGTTCTTAAGCTTTCCATCAAATAGGAAACAGGGCACATTGTACTAGCAGTAGACTGTTGAGAAGAAAGCTTATTAGTCACAGCACAAAAATGAAAATATATAAGACACATATTAGACCGGTTGTTCCTTATGAAGATGAGACAATTAGCAAAAAAGGAACAAGAAACACTGAGAAGGTTTGAAAGAAAGATTGTATGATGTGGTTATAACATGGTTAAGGAAAATGATGAATTGAGAGTAAGAAATAACCAGGAAATAGATGAGTTATTGAAGCATGACACTCATCTGTAAGATTCATAAAGGCTCAACAAATTGACAGCAACAGACATCTGCTCCCCATGTCAACATGAAGTAATCTCAGTGAGCCCATCCAAAGACAGAAGGCAACTAATAGGTTTGCTGCAAACAGCAGATGGGAACCAGAAGTATTCACAGCGAGCCAATCAAGAGCTGGCAGCCCTCTGATTGTCCTGGTGTGATGACCAAATTTGAGGCATAGAAGAGTGTGGATAAGCCACAAAATCATTCCATTTTATGACAAGAAGAAGCAACACCAAAGACAAAGCACCAGGAATGAGCAAGATGGAGGAGAAAGAAAAAGAAGTGACTGAAGGTAAACTGAGTAATGTCTGAAGTTATGCACATTTGTAATGACAGTACATAAAATTTCCTTGCCAAACTGAATAAGAAGAAATGAAATAAATCATGGAATAATGTACAGAGCTTCTGAGAAAGTACCAATGTTAAAATTTTGCCTCTGACAAGATACTGTCGTTTACCGAGATATATCAATGCAGTCAACATTGTGTTATAATTATACATTTTTTATCATTAAAATTTTGTTTAAGTCTGATGTAATGCAGGGGTATTGGTAGTATTTTTCATTGCAGAAATTAAAATCCTTAAAATAATGAAAATTATTCAAATTGTTCTTGCAGCATTTTGTGTATTTTTATTACAGTTTAAATTGCAGTGTAAATTAACAGACTGGGCAAGAGAAATTCTCTTCAATATAATAATTATTATTGATTTTACAGACTTTGTTTTTGTCAGTATATTTTTTTAAATATGTATATGTGTGTGTGAGAGAGATAAAAGGAAATTAAATTAATAAAAGACATTTAATTAATTGCTTAATTTTTCAAGGTTGGAATAAAGACCATAAATATTTTGGATTTCCAAAACCACCTGCACGTTTAGTATCTACTACTCTGATCAGTACGGATGAAATCACACCGGATTCTGAAATCACACATATGGTGATGCAGTGGGGACAGTTTTTGGATCATGACCTGGACCATGCTATTCCTTCAACTAGTGCTGAAAGCTGGGAAGGCATAGATTGCAAGAAGTCTTGTGCATATGCTGCACCATGCTACCCTATGGAGGTTCTGTTACTCTTATTTTCAAATAATTTTGTATTTGCATGTGTGTGTGTGCATGTATGTGTGTTTTAATTCATATAGTTGGAAGCTGCAATTCATAAAATAAAAATATTGTAATATCAGGAGATGGAACCAGGGGCAGCTCAATATAAAATATAATTTGCACCAAAGCAAGATTGATTTTTTGCATCCTCATCTTCATTATGCCCCTACAATAAACCTTTACTGTCTCATGGTAAAGTTCAATTTGCAAGTGACACCACAGAATATGCAGTGTCATGCTAATAATGATGCGGTATGTTTTAGTGGCTAGATTAGGAAAGACATTCCTTTGTTAAACATATGTTTTCTGTAAAACAAATAAAAAACGTATCTTTTATGATGCAGATATTGTTTCTGTATTGCATCCTCACTTCCTTTAGGAAGAGGATAATGCTTGTAGATCTGCAACAGCATAAGGTTTGGAGTAAATACTTCCTTTCTGAAATAGCAAAATGTGAACACATTTATGGATCCAATTGTCTTGGGAATATTTTTTATTTTGTGTTATTTGTAGGTACATAGCATCTTAACTGAATTTGTGAAGTAAAATGAATGTAAGAATTTTCTTCATATAAATTACTCTCCTTTATATTTCAATATCTAAATATTTGGTGAAATCAGACCTCTTGACTGTTTATGTTGTTGCATGACAGATAATGCCCATAATTCTGAATGGAAAGAAGAGTTTCATTAAAACCATATATACAATGAATGATGAGTAATAAAAATAAACCAAAAAGCTAAAAATAAAAAGGAGATACCCAGGTAGGATAGGAGTAAGTAAGGAAGAAACCAGAACAAGACAACATTCACAATAAAAAGGGATACTTTTATAAGAAACAAGTAGGATAGGAGCAATCAACGAAGAAACCAGAACAAGACAACATCCACAAGAAGAAGGAATGCTCTTATAAGAAACCAAAACAAAAACCCCATAAGAAAGTAATAAAAATAATAACAAATGAAAGTATAACAAAAAACCAAAATTTAGAAAACCATGTAAAATAGATATAAACTAAAAGTGTATAAAGTAGAATTGAGAGTGAACCAATGTGAATTAATTATATAATGCAAAAAACAAACCTTCATTATCCTCTATAAATAAGTTTCTTGATTTTAAAAAGACTATAAAACTAATTAGAAATAAAATCTAAGAATAAAAAGGGGATCAGTGCAAGTTTTTATATTATATTAAATAAACCTAATGTGTCAATATTGGAGTTCATAAACTGAGTAAATTGTGAAAATTATACAAATTTAAAGTTTTATATTGTGTCAATAAATAATATTTAATTGAGTATTATAATGACAAATAATACAAGTGTTTCTAAATAATAACTGCCACTCTTTATATACAACATTCATTAGAATGACCATAATAAAACAAGAGCAGGCCAATAAAAAAGTGAAGTGACCAAGTATCATTACCCCAAAAACCAAACAAAAACAGATAAGACTGAAAATAAAACTAGGTATAAGAAGTAGTGTAAACGATGGAAGGACAGATATGTTTTGTTTAGAATAAGTTCAAATAATCATTACTGAAATGTCAGAGTTAAATATCATTCTTTTATTATTAAAATATTTATTATATGTTAATAGTTAATCCAGATTAAAATGTCTGAATTTTAAAAGACCATTGTTAATTTCAATTATGTGTTATGAATTAATAGTACGAATTATATACTAAATGTTCTTTTGTGAAAGTAAAGAAATGTTAATCAATATTATATTAGAATAGAAAGTCAGAAGGGGTATAAACAAGATGTATTATTCGAAAAACTTTGTATGTAAAAACAGTTCAAATCTAGGTCAAATGGTAAATCTATACAGCATTATAATTGATGAATTAAGTACAGAAAAACAGTTAAACTGATGGAATTTATATAAGGTAAATCAGTCACAGAGTCATATAACTGTAACTATAATTAAGAAAGATATTGTAAAAAGATAGTATTATTGGTAAAAATGCAAATGTAAAAACTGAAAATTCAAAGAGGGGAGTCACATATTAATGCATAATATTTAAAAAGATAACCAGTTAATTAAATTACAAGAAATTAAGGGAAGATAAACCTTTTATGTCAATCTGAGATTTAGTACAATCATCAATATAACATATAAAATGGCAAACATTTTGAGAAGGACAGGAAGTAAATTTTAATGCCTACAATTTACAAAATGAGGTAAATATAGCATTTTAGATAAAAAACTTAGTAAAACTATCTTATTTGGTATCAAATCAAGCAGAATGAACTAAAGAAGGGGATTATGTATTTAGTATTTAATAAATTTAAATAATAGCAAAAATATATTCAGTGGTATAATGTAAAATTTTCACATGTAACGGATGTAAAATAGATTTGAAACAAGTATTGCTAATATTAAATTGGCTAAGACTTTAGTAGAAGACGAAGGAAGTTAGTTAGTTGATTCTTAGATTTTGTGAAGCACACTTTAAGACGAGCTCTTGCTAAAATATTAACCTAATAGCGAAGACATAAATGGCGTTCAACCCATAAGCCTAGTCTACTGTAAAAATCGCGAGTTTTGTAAAATATCATTTAAACATTAAATTCAGTGAAACTAACACCTACAAACATTAAAATAACTTAAAACAGAATAGAAAACAAGTGAATATATAATTTAAACGATTAAAACCATTAATTCCACATAACGAAACAAACAGTGCAATTGTCGACCTAATAGACTAAAGTGAAATATAACTTAATCCAACACATTTTACCGAAGGAACCACAAACACTTAACCAGGACCACTCCACTAACACCAGAAGGAATAATCGCAGCTGCAGGAACGAGAAATCATAGGAAAAGCAGTATTTATTTGAAGCAGATTCTTCGAGGTGCAGTTCGTCAACTACATCTGAATACAAAGCGGCCATCTTTAAGTTCCCACAATTCAAAGCGTCACTGCCAGTAAATCTTCACGGTTCGAAAAATTTCTTTACTTACTATTATATATTGAATGTTATATTTGTATTTTAATTTATAAGATTAAATATTGTAATGTTATACTTTCAATACTATGCCTTTTTCTCTGACTATAAATAAAATAACGGGTCTTTCACTAAATCCTGCGGCCAAAGACAACTTCCGTCTCCACGTTTGTATTTTTTTCCGTGTTCGATGTGTACTAGAACTGTTTTCTTCACAAGTAACTAATGCCAGGTTATGGTGGTTATGTAGACAATGTAACTTAAATAAAATTTACTTTGTTAGTGTACAATAAAAGGGTGTATTTACTGGAAGTACAGAAATAATTTTCCATTTATCGCACATAATTACGGTACACAGCCGATTTTTGGACGTTGTGTCTATGTTTAACAATGCAACTTAACCTTTTAGATTTTTAAAATTAATTAGATTTAACAAAAATTTCCTTTGTTAGTGTACATTAAATTATTGTATGGATACAAGGCTGCTGTACATAACATTAAAGGCTGTATTTATTCGAAGTACCGGAATTAAAACCTAGTTCCAATTTAGAACGTAGACCTATAACCTATTTGCATATTTTATTGGGGTTTATTGGCACATATTTTATTAAAAGGGTGTATTTATTGGAAGTACAGAAATTATTTTCCATTTATCGCACATAATTACGGTACACAGACGATTTTTGGAGGTTGTGTCTACGTTTAACAATGCAACTTAACCTTTTAGATTTTTATAATAAATTAGATTTAACAAAAATTTCCTTTGTTAGTATACATTTAAAGGCTGTATTTATTGTATGGATAAAAGGCTGTATATACATTAAAGGCTGTATTTATTCGAATTAAAACCTATCGGTACTTCCAATTTAGAACATATAACCTAGTAGGCTACATTATTCGTACATACAGTATTTTATTGGAGTTTATTGGTACATATTTTATTAAAAGGGTGTATTTATTGGAAGTACAGAAATTAGTTTCCATTTATCGCACATAATTACGGTACAGAGACGATTTTGGGAGGTTGTGTCTACGTTTAATTATCTAACTTAACCTTTTAGATTTTTAAAATTAATTAGACTTGTAGGGGTGTGCATGGCAGTACTACTTGTAGGGGTGTGCACCCACTTTATAATCATATTTTTGGTAACACTGAGAACTTTAAGCCTTCTTTTATGCTTAAACAAATTATATATACACTTAATTATAGAAAAGCAAAAAACAAATATGTAATTCAAAAGACTAATTTGCTCTAATAAACACATGCTGAAGTTAAAAACAAAAGAGTTTTTACTTGCCTAACTAATCATTAGTTACTAATGTGACAGTTGGAGCTGCTTTTTCTGCAAAAGCTGGGGTATGTTGGATTCAAGAGTGGTTAAATTAAGTCATAAATCTGAGTGTGCGTCAAGTCTATTTCTGTGCTTGCTTTTCACTTGAGATGAAAATCCCATTTCACTCAAGAATGAGGTGATGAATGGGATGAGCAACTCCGAAAGTTCAGGATATTCATCTCTTAAAGATATCCAGAACTTTGTTAAGTCAGAATCTAAAAGTTTATGGATTTTGTTGTCCATGACATGTCTCATGTTATCACTAACTATACAAAATAATTTACTAAAAATTTAGTTTTAATCCCAGCATCACAGATGATATCACACAATTGCTCATTTAGTTTTACTGACAACATGTTAGAACTTTCAAAATACAAGAATGGGTCTTGAATCCAATTGAATTCACTGTATCCCTCTGGGAAGCAACTTTCAATCTGGTTATAGAGAGTTAAACATCAGAGCTGGTAAAAAACAATGGTAGAGCATGAATAACAAAATTGTACAGTTTAGACTATGTACAAAACAGGTTGAATTTAAATTGTTAAAATGATATATCTTAGTTATTTACATGTAGTAGCTTTTTAAGACACAGTAAATAAATTTCCGAACCTGACTTTGCAACCCTCCAAATGCCCTCTCAGGACCCAGCAGTGGCTCATGCCTCTGCATTTTAAAATTAATTAGATTTAACAAAAATTTCCTTTGTTAGTGTACATTCAAAGGCTGTATTTATTGTATGGATAAAAGGCTGTATATAACATTAAAGGTGTATTTATTCGAAGTACCGGAATTTACTTCCAATTTATAACCTAGTACAATCTAACAAGTTAGTATAACCAAACAAGTACATTAAAATCCTTTTTTCAATTTCCAGAGGAGTGTCAGTTTTTTAGTTTCAAAGGATAAAGAAAACACTTGTTTACAATTACTTCTAAGATGACAAGGGTAATTGTAAATTGGGGTACCCTTAAATTGAATTTTAGAGCTGTATTTATTATTTACATTTTAAACAATTTTTTCTATGCAACATAACAAAAGGTTGAAATATTTGCAGTTATTTCAATTTTAAAACGTATACACAATTTTTCGGGCATGTTGCAAGTCTTTACTCATTTTTCTCTAGCAGCCCTAGAGAAAAATGTTGGGAAGTTTTGAAAAAGCACATTCCTTTATCACTGCAGAGCTTCCCTGAAACAAGATGAAGTGAGAGGATCCAAGCTGTCAAACCGATAGTTAAGCACTACCCAGGAGTACTTAAATTGTTGGATATATTTTAGAAGAGATGTCTTCTAGTCTAACTCCCTCTGCCTACAACATCATATTAGGGCTTAAGAAATATTTCAATTCCACAAAGAGCTTAATGTTGGCATCTTTTTGGTTCAAAGTGCTTTCATATATTGACTAAAAAAATGTTGTTATTCAAAGCAAAGGAATCACACTCAATGTTGAAATAACTCTAGTGGAAGATTTGCTGACAGAATTGAAATTGTTGCGTGATAATCCAGACAGCATAATTGAAGAACCAAACTTAATTGCAAAAGAACTAATAAAAGTTCCTCCTGAATCTCCCAAAAGGTGGAAAAATAGTACAGATCAATCCAATAGTGATTTTTCAGTAAACAAAGATCAAGAAAATAAATTTAAAACCTCAGTCATGTACCCAGTATTAGAGTTTGTAATGGGCAACATAAAAACACGATTCACTGCAATTAGTTCAATTCGTGACTTGTTTCCACCAGTATTGAACTTTACAGACATGGAAAATGATGAATTAGAATTGAAAGTAAAAGTTCTCATTAGCAAGTTTAAAAAGGAATTGGCAATGGATCTATTTGAAGAAATATTACACTTGAAGAACATTCATAAAACAGAGTTTGAATCAGAAAAGAATCCACTAAGCCTACTCCAAAAACCTTCAAGCTGTATTTGTGAACTTCTGTCTTGCCTATAGGCTTTTCTGTACTATTCCAGTTACAGTTACGTCTCCTGAAAAATCTTTCAGCGGGTTAGCGAATTCACTGAAAACTTGGCAGAGAAGCTCTACCTACCGAGAAAGGCTTAATAATTTGGCAATTTTAGCTATTAAAAATGAATTGGCTAACAGTATTAATTTATCAGTCAGATGTTATTGACCAGTTTGCTCAAATGAAAGCAAGAAAAAAACTTTGCACTACTTAAGCCGTTTTAGAAACGGGTCTCTCACTTATAATTGGTTATAGCCTACTCTTAGACATGTTTTTGTTTATCTTTGTAACAACTGACTTATGTATCACTTATGTGTTGATAAGCACAGATTATGTTTATTTTTTGACTTCAATTTAGACCATAGTAACATTGAATTCCACTCTAACCCATTATTAATACTTAATCATTTGGGTGTTAACAGAAACTGCACATTGCTTTTTATTGCATTATGTTGAAAAAAGGATTTTAATGTACTTGTTTGGTTATAGGCCTACGTTAGATTGTACTGTGTTCTAAATTGGAAGTAGGTTTTAATTCCGGTACTTCGAATAAATACAGCCTTTGAATGTACACTAAGTAAGGAAATGTTTGTTAAGTCTAATTAATTTTAAAAATCTAAAAGGTTAAGTTAGATAATTAAACGTTGACACAACCTCCCAAAATCGTCTTTGTACCGTAATTATGTGCGATAAATGGAAACTAATTTCTGTACTTCCAATAAATACACCCTTTTAATAAAATATGTGCCAATAAACCCCAATAAAATATGCACCAATAACGAAGCCTACTATCTTAAGTTAGATAATTAAACGTAGACACAACCTCCCAAAAACGTCTCTGTACCGTAATTATGTGCGATAAATGGAAACTAATTTCTGTACTTCAAGTAAATACACCCTTTTAGTAAAATATGTGTCAATAAACTCCAATAAAATATGTACGAATAACGTAGCCTACTAGGTTATACGTTCTAAATTGGAAGTACGATAGGTTTTAATTCGAATAAATACAACCTTTAATGTATATACAGCCTTTTATCCATACAATAAATACAGCCTTTGAATGTACACTAACAAAGGAAATTTTTGTTAAATCTAATTAATTTTAAAAATCTAAAAGGTTAAGTTACTGATGTTACTACATGTTAAACGTAGACACAACCTCCAAAAATCGTCTGTGTACCGTAATTATGTGCAATAAATGGAAACTAATTTCTGTACTTCCAATAAATACACCCTTTTAATAAAATATGTGCCAATACTCTGAATTCAAATTAAATAAAGAAAAAAGGATTTGTGTGGTGTGTGTGTGTGTGTGTGTGTGTGTGTGTGTGTGTGTGTGTGTGTGTGTGTGTGTGTGTATGTGTGTGTGTGTGTGTGTGTTTTCTGTGGTTGAGGCTGAAGATAGAAATAGTTTCTGTAGAAATATTTCATTTCTAAAACAATTTTAAATATAAATCTTAAAACATGGAAGTCATGTATAGTTCTCCACACGGATATTTTCATTATTTGCATCAAATAGTATTATTGTTTAATACACGTTCTATCCAGATCAAATTATGTGTATACAGTTCTGGAAAAATTAGAAATAAAATTTGTTTTGTTTATTTTAAACTGTATTATGTTTGGAAGTATCCCAAAGTAAATTTAACGTTAATCATGTCAATCAATGAGGCCAGTCCAGTTTTTTAAGGCTAGGAGAATCCTTGAAATGTTTGGAGCATCACTAGGTCATGATTGATCAAATCATCAAACTTCAGTTTCTGTGAAAACTGGCAGATTTGAGTAGTCAGTTGATAAAGGATGGTATTGTAAAAGCAACAATTCTTTCAGAATTATTTTATAACCCTGTCAGTCTGCAAATAACTTTCACTCCTTTAGATCATCAGCAGATTTAAACTTTTCTTATTTGTGCTAGGAATGTATCATGTAAAACTGCTGGAAGCATGGTATACAAAGTTTCTATTATCCTTTTCAAGGTTGATGACCAAAACAAAAAGTACTACTTATAATTCATCATTGTAGCAGTTACACAGCAGTATACTAAACATCTCTTGGTTAATACCTGTACTCTGGTCAGGTAGCACACAATGAATCATTCAAAACAAGTACAATTCAGTGTCAATGTCTAGTGTTTATGTGTCACTGCTACCCATAGTGAATCATTTGTATTGTACATAACAAATAGTATTCTGACTGTACACATTTTTCATCTGACAAGAATTTTATATTTAGGCAAACTCATTTAATGGTGTAACCTTCTGTAATATGTGCCAAACAAGTATTCATAAAATTAATATTTGTGTCAAATTGTGTTTTATTTATTTCAAACAAAATCTGTTTTGTGGACATAACTTTATGTCCAATACAATTATTATGTTATTTTTTTTAGTATCCCTTATAGATTTGCATGATCAAAACTTTTAATACTAAAACTTTTTTTCAGCTGATAACCATGCTTTGTTGAGATTATTAAAGAAAAGTTTTCCTCATTCAGTGATGTGGCATCTTCAGTGATAAAGTTGAGTCTCATCGTGGTAAAACTACTGAAGACTTCATAGAACTGGAAAATTAATGAGAATAATATTCTTACAACCAGTGACAAGAATTATGAACTTAAAACAGTGGAATGAATTATTGAATACCAGATACTCTCAATTGCTAAAACAAATACACTTATATTACAACAGTTCTCTTTATATAATTATCCAGGACACACTGTTAAATTGTTGTTAAATCTAATTAATTTTAAAAATCTAAAAGGTTAAGTTGCATTTTTAAACGTAGACACAACCTCCAAAAATCGTCTGTGTACCGTAATTATGTGCGATAAATGGAAAATAATTTCTGTACTTCCAATAAATACACCCTTTTAATAAAATATGTGCCAATAAACCCCAATAAAATATGCAAATAGGTTATAGGTCTACGTTCTAAATTGGAACTAGGTTTTAATTCCGGTACTTCGAATAAATACAGCCTTTAATGTTATGTACAGCAGCCTTGTATCCATACAATAATTTAATGTACACTAACAAAGGAAATTTTTGTTAAATCTAATTAATTTTAAAAATCTAAAAGGTTAAGTTGCATTGTTAAACGTAGACACAACCTCCAAAAATCATCTGTGTACCGTAATTATGTGCGATAAATGGAAAATTATTTCTGTACTTCCAGTAAATACACCCTTTTATTGTACACTAACAAAATAAATTTTATTTAAGTTACATTGTCTACATAACCTCCATAACCTGGCATTAGTTACTTGTGAAGAAAACAGTTCTAGTACACATCGAACACGGAAAAAAAATACAAACGTGGAGACTGAAGTTGTCTTTGGCCGCAGGATTTAGTGAAAGACCCAAAATAACTGTTCAAAGAACCCGATAATAAATAATTGTACAATATGTTGATTTAACCCTGAGAGAGTCGATTCATCAATCGATATAAAATCGATTACTATATCATTTGTTAATAAAATTCTTTGAATATTATAAAATTGAATCCTATTTAATTCTGAACTATAAATAGAATAATATATCATCTTAGCCGAGGCATAACTACCAGAATTTAACAACTTTAAAGGAAGATAACCAGCAAATAAGGAAAGTTCACCAATCGATTGTTCCAGGAGACAATCCTATTAACTAATTAAAGAGTTCTAAATACACCAAAGGACATAATAAAACAAAAACAATTAATAAGAAGTTCGAAACACCACGAAACACTTTAAAATAATTAATATTAAATTAATTAAAAAAAAATAATAAAATAATAAACATTTTTTTTACAAACAACAAGAACAAATTAAGAGTTTTTTTAATTTGTTACAATGTTAATAAAATAAATTAAGTTTACACCAGTAGTTTAGTGCAGAAAATAAACAAACAACTAAAACTAACATTATATACATTTATAAAAATTTATAGTCCTGTCAGTATTGTAATTGTGAAATAAATTTTTAATAAGCTTACAAATACCTCAGTGAACTTTTCCATCAAATAGGAAACAGGGCACATTGTACTAGCAGTCGACTGTTGAGAAGAAATTATCCTCTTGTCCTCTTCCTAAAGGAAGTGTGGATGCAATACAGAAACAATATCTGCATCATAAATATGATTGATACAATACTGCAAATTATGGCGATTATTTCAACCATGTATTTGTTACACAACTTTGTTGTAAGTTTTTTGTAAATTGGTGTTGTAATTTTTTGTACATACAAATACAACCACAATTCAGTTGAATACATATTTATGTTAATAGGTACCAGAGTCTGATCCACGAATTCATAACAGACGGTGTATGGATTTTATACGGAGCAGTGCTATCTGTGGTTCTGGAATGACCTCTGTGTTTTTTGATAAAATTCAACCAAGAGAGCAAATCAATCAACTTACTGCATATATTGATGCATCTCAGGTAATCTCATTTTACGATATAGAAACAGACTCTGTCTGTCTGTCTGTCTGTCTGTCTGTCTGTCTGTCTGTCTGTCTGTCTCTCTCTCTCTCTCTCTCTCTCTCTCTCTCTCTCTCTCTCTCTCTCTCTCTCTCTCTCTCTCTCTCTCTCTCTCTCTCTCTCTCTCTCTCTCTCTCTCTGCATGCACACATGTCTGTATGTACACCCATTTCATACTTGCTGTTGACAGTATTAATTTTAAAAAATAGATTTATATTTTAATTTTATTCTCAGCTTATTAATTTAAACTGTGTAATGTTTATTGGAACAATAGATTCCAGTTTCTTAGATTATCTGGAGTAGTAGACATGATGATTTATTTTTTTCAACTAATACTTTGTTATTTGTGCATGCCAGTGGAAGAAAAACAGTAAATAACAGAATGTATTATTGAAAATAAGTAGAATAAACCAGAACATATTATTATGCCATTACAGAATGTTCTACATGTTTCTCGGCTATCCTAGCAGAGTCCAGTTGTAACAAGAAATTCAATAGGACACTTGAGCAGCATCTTCCGAGGTTGTTGATGAGAACTAAACAGACTGGGACCAACATATACCACTATTCCTCATGGCATATAGGTCATCAGTACATGACACAACTGGCATGACTCCAGCAAAATTGGTGTTTGGGTGGGAGATTCGTCTTCCTGGGGACTTGATGTTCGGATCACCTGAGACTCAGTCCCAAGGGCCACAGAACTATTCCTCGCCATTAGAAAACGAACTGTGAGAAATGAATCACTTGATAAGAGGACGGTTGAAGATAGCCAGTGATAAAATGAAAACTTGGTATGACATTCACAGTAATAGTGTGAGTTTCCAAGAAGGAGATCAGGTTTGGTTGTTCAACCCAAAGTGCCATCGTGGTCGCTCACCTAAACTTCAGCCTAACTGGGAAGGACTCTACACTGTGAAAAACCAATGTTGTCTATTGGATTCTACAGGAAAGGCAGCGAAAGTTCAAGGTCATCCACCTAGATCGCCTGGCTAAGTATTACTTCAGAGATGGGTTGCCAGTTCGGGACAAACAGGCTTAAGGAGGGACCAGTAGCGGATTTAAAGGTATGTGGAGTATGCGCTCGCATAGGGCCCCGCTATAAAGGGGGGCCCCTTTATAACTGGATTTTTTAATGAATAAATCTATAAAAAATTTCACGTTACTTTTTTTTTATATATGACAAACGTGAAAGAAGAATAAATTATATCGATTCCATGAGGCCATGACAACATGTAACATGTAGGGTAGAGACCACAGTCGTCGCCATCTCTGTAGTTATCGCCACCTGTGGGCATTTTGTTAATTAAAAAAATATCGAATAGTGTTAGAAACTCGAAAGTTTCATAAGTTTGTTCGGTGGCGGTAACTGTGTCATCGAATAGACTAATTAATTAGTTATCGCCATATGTACGACAATAGCAAAAACTTAAAATGTAAATACGTTACTTAATTATAGTATTTATGTACAGTAAAATGTTAAATATATATGCTAAATAAAATTTATTTTCTACAAGAAATATATTTTTTCTTTATTAGGTATGTATTTCTTAACACCTAAAAACATATAGCGATAACTGCCATCACACCTAAATTTTTCCTGTCCAGGAACTAAAATGTTCACGCATTTTAGTACCTCTTACGTCGTAAAGGTGATATTGCATCCCTCTACGTCAATACTTGCAATCAACGTGAAGTTTGCACGCTTAGCATCAAATTTTGTTTCGTGGAGTTGGAACACTGGTTTCAGTAGAATATGCACTGTTCATCAACCGTTGCGCGTGTGGCAGCACTGATAAAATTTGTGCACCTGGCAGCAACAGTGAAAACTTCAACATAACCTGGTTAGTGTGAAATATTGAGCGAGTGCATTGTGTAGTAATTGAACTGTTTTATAAATTTTGATTGTTTAATCTACCTAAAACCATAATAATGAAACGGAATTATTGCTCAGGAAGTGAGAAGAGGAAAAGACAGAAAATAAAACATGAATTAGAAATTAAGCAAAAAGACAGTTTGTTTGTGTTTTTAAAACCTAGAAATGATGAGGCATCTGACGAGGCAACTGGCAATAATGACAAGGTACCTTCTTCGTCTTTACATCTAGAAACCACCGTAGAGCAAATTACGGTTAGTGAAGAGTGTGAAGATATTTCAGATAAGCCTAAGCAAGATTCAGAAAATAACGAAAGTAAAAGTAATGAACATGAACTAATTTACAACATCGACAAAAGTCAATTGAATGATAATTTACCTTGTGTAAAGCCAGTTAGCTTAAATCAAACTAGGCCTACAGAACACAATGCCGCTGATGCGACTGATGGTAATGATTTTCTTGATGCATGCCCTACCTCAGTAGAACATGTGCCAATCCCATACCCGTACCCGTAAGATATACCATTGTGGCCACGACATCTAACTCAAGATATGGTTGAATATTACCTTATAAACAAACCGAAAAGTGTTGGGAATTTAAAAAATGTAAAAAAACAATACATGGATAAAGGAAAACAATATTATAGAAATTTAAATGAGAGCCATTTTTATCGGGTGAAAAAAATGGACCCAAAGAACGAATAGAATGGTTAATATTCTCTGAAACCTCAAAATGTGCGTATTGTTATGTGTGCAAGTTATTTCCAGACCCAAAAAAAGATAAAAATTCCTTTGTTGACGGTTTTTCAAACTGGGCATGTGCTAGCAGGCTACTGGAAGAACATGAATGTTCCAAAATGCATGCTACGGCAATGTTTACTTTTATTAAGAGAAGTAATTCAAAGAACAGAATTGATACTAACCTGGCGACACAAATTGATAAAGAGTGCATGTATTGGAGACAAATATTGCACAGAGTAGTAGCAACTGTTAAGCTATTAGCAAATTAGGCCTTCCGTTTAGAGGGCATAAAGAATCTGAGTTATCAAAAAGACAGGGTAATTTTTTTACGTGCTTAGAATACTTAGCAGAATTTGATGAATTTCTTAAAAATCACTTAGATAAGTATCAGCACTGTGGTTCAGGCAGAACTAATTACTTATCCCACCAAACTTATGACGAACTTTTAGTTCTTATGGCAAACCAAGTTCAGAATAGCTTTGTTAAAGAAATAAAATACAGTATTTATTTCTCTATTGTAGTAGATTCGACACCAGATGTAAGTCACACAGATCAACTTACAGTAATTTTAAGATATGTAAACAATAAAGGCGAGATAGTTGAGCGTTTTATATGCTTCACACCAATAAAATGTCACAAATCTGAGCATCTAGAACGAACCGTTTTACAGAAAATTGAAGATTTGGGATTAGAAATAAAAAATTGCCATGGGCAGAGCTTTGATACAACAGCTAACATGGCTGGCCAATACACTGGCTTGCAAGCGAGGATAAAGGAACATAGCCCTACAGCTCTTTACGTTCCGTGCTCCAGCCATTCGCTAAATTTAGTCGGGAACAGTGCTGCAGAATGTTGTCAAGGTGCAATACAGTATTTTGATTTTGTTCAGAAGATCTACACATTTTTTCAGGATCAACACACAGATGGCAAGTCCTTACGCAGCTTCTAGAAAGTAAAAGTGAGGGTATTAAGAAACGAAAAACAGTTAAAAAAATCTGTGATACTCGATGGTCCGCTCGAGCGGACGCAGTTGTTGCTTTAAAAGAGAGTTACAATGACATAAAGAATGCTCTTCTTAAAATTTCTGAAGATTCGGGTGAAAAACCAGCTACGAGACATGAAGCAAAATCACTAGCTAATCACTTTGAAAAATACGATAATGCAGTTTTAACCATTTTTTGGAATCGCTTGCTGCAACGAATTAATAGAGTAAGCAAATCTCTGCAAGCCGAACATGGAACTGTAGTGTCAGCTATAAACCAATTAAGTGCTCTCACACTATTAATTGTTAAGGTCAGAAACGACTTTAAAAATGTAGAAAAACAGGCTTTACTTTTAACTGACGGACCAGTCAATGAAGGTGAAGAGATCAACAAAAAACGAGTCTCAAAAAGAAAATCATTTTTTGATGAAGACACCAGCAATGACACAGTGTTGGAAGGCTCTCAGAAGTTTATTGTTGAAACTTATAACAGTATATGCGACCAGCTTGTTGTCTAACTTCAGAGGAGATCAGAAGCCTTAAAAAACATATTTGATTTATTTAAATGTATCTTACCTGACTCTGATGAATACAGTGATACTGACCGAGCATCTACCAATATTGAGAAACTAATTGAAATGTACTCTGATGATATAGACGCAAACTATTTTGAAGACGAACTTCGTCACTTTTTGTATTTAGTGAAAGAAGATGATAATTCAAAGTCAAAGTGTGATATGAAGGAAAAGAAACAACAGGAAGAAAAAAACGAAACAAACGCCAAGAAAAGTCCTTACCAAGTGATAGTAAGGAAGAAGAAGAGACTGAAATTAAACCAAAATGGTTTAAATCACCTGTAGATTTATACAGAATTATAAATAATTGTTTAAGTGCAACGTTTCCTAATGTCAAAACTATTCTACAGATCTTCATGACACTTCCGATTTCAAATGCGTCAGGAGAACTCCAGTGCTTTGAAAAGAGTAAAAACATTTTTTAGATCATCTTTAAGCCAAGAACACTTAAGTAGCTTAGAAATTTTATATATAGGAAATGAGGCTTTGAAAGAAATAAATTATGACAAATTGATAGACAATTTTGTAAGAAATAAAGCTAGAAAAAAGTTCATTTAACTTAGGGTAAAAATAAAATAAAACATACTTGTTTAAAATTGTTAAAGTTTGAGATTTGTGTTTTAGAATAAACAATTTGATAAACATTCAGTAAACTGTGTGTCTAAAGCCTTGTGTATTATTTGAATCTATTACTTCGATTTAAATTAAGTGCCTTAGATCCTTTTTTTACAATCTTTAATTATTTTTGTACTTTCTTATATATAGGCCAAGAAAATACTTTTATTTTTCTACAGTTCTTATTTTCACAGACTATAAATAAAACTGAACAATTGTACTGTAAATTTGTTGTGACATATTTAGTTTTTCGTTTTTGATTAGGGGGCCCCCAAAATGCTCAGCGCACAGGGCCCCTCACAATGTAAATCCGCCTCTGGGAGGGACTGTTCTGTATTACGCTATTACAGAACGTTCTACATGTTTCTCAGCTATCCTAACAGAGTCCAGCTGTAATGTCTGTGTACATGTCACTTACCACGTGTGGCAGTGTTACGTAATGCACATCTTGTAATCTTGTACATTTGATAGCGTTGTTCAAGAAGCTTCTCAGCTAGCCCAACAATGCGTGTTTCTACCAAGGTCAGACTGAAGTATCCTCTCGAATTTTCAAGTGTTTGTTAAGGACGCCTGTTATGGAACCTTGCAGACTATAAATACCCCAACCCAGTGCTTAGAGTTCAGTTATTGTCGGGCGATTTCCACAGTGCGTCAAAGTGGTGTATTAGTGAAAAGTGATTATAGTGTGGAATTCTTTATAGTTGACATTATTATTTGTGTGGATAGATTAACTTGAATTATTGTACGAGTATAATCTTGTTGAATAACTTGTTGTTTTCAAACTGTTAATTGTGATAATTAAAACTGGTTATTAGTGATTTCACTGGTGTCTTGTATTTTGTTTTCCACTGTATCATACGATGATCAAGGAGACCATTGTAACAGTATTATGCACTTTGCAACATTAGAGTTAAGACAGTACTTGCAGCTTTATTTCCAAAGATCAAATTTATTTTGCCTTTCTGCAGAATGTTTTAGGTATTTTTAGAAACAGATCTTATGTGTACGACTGTCCACAACCAGTGGCGGCTCGTGAGTAATGAAATGGGAGGGGCACACAGTGGGGAGGATCTAAGGTGGGCCACCATTCACGGTAATTAGTACTTAGGTAAAAAAATATAGAAGGTCTTACCTGGTATTTCACTTTTTGTATAACAATTCCATTCTCCTGTTTTTAGATGTAGCGAATTCCTCTATCACTTGTTTGTTGAAATCTTGAATTCCATGAATCATTTTTTTTTCTATGGATAGCATAGCCAATGCATTCAGTCTATCAGTGCCCATGGAATTTCTTAAAAATGTTTTTATTCTTTTCAATGTAGAAAAGCACCTTTCACTTTCAACAGTTGTCATCGGTATGGTAACAATTATCTTTAAAATAGTCACACACTCTGAGAAGGTACGAAACATGTTATTATCAAGGAAAAACTGTAATAAGGGTGTTGCACCAGAAGCAATACGTAAATCTTCATGACTGTATAACACTTCTAGTTCGGTTCTCAGTTTCAGACCATTTATTGTTGGATAAAATTTAATTGTAGTCTGAAAATCATTTTCCGGAAACTCAACACAGTACTGTGGGAACTTTTCAACTAAAAACAATTTGGAAACACATAAATGATCTGAAAATTGAAATCTTTCATTAATATTGTTCACAATCATATCACATACTTCCAAAGCGGCCACACGGTTGCTCCTATTACTTAATTGTTCAACACACTGTCTCTTAGTCACAGGCTCACTTACAGACACTTCACTGTCTTCATAGGTCTTACGAATATTAACCATTGCACACACAAAATGTTTAACAAATGTTCTCATTTTTATTGCATCAATGTTTCTTTGTTGAATGCAATCAAAGAAAATCGCCACATGAGGCATAATTTTGTGGAAAAAAGTCAACCAGAAAATGAACTGAGGATCCCTCAAAGTTCGTACAAATCCTGCAGCCTGGCTAGAAGCACTTTTGTCAGAAATCTCTATGTCCCTAATGTGTTCAAAACATTTTATTAGATTATTTTTATGTTCAAACACAGTATTAACAGCCCTGTGTTGAAAGTACCATCTTGTAGGAGGCACAGACCCAATTTTTTTTTTTACAATTTCTACTAAATAATCCATCCTCTTGGAGATCTTGAAAAATATGGTCCTATTCCTTGCAGGTCTTGAAAAAATATTCTACTCTGGGAGGCAGACGATGTTGAGTTTTGAAGAATCAAATTCCCTTGATGGGCATAACAATGAATAAAATTTGCATTTGGATACTTCTCTTTACCCAAACACTGGACCCCTCCTTTCTGACCACTCATGACAGATGCACCATCGTAAGTCTGACAAATTAGTTTTTCCGGGGACTTGTATATTCCTATTTCTTCCAACTGTCCTAAAATTGTCGAGGCTAAACTTCGAGCACTTTTATCAAAAGGGACTTCAAAAAAACCCCAAAACCTTTCAATTATTCTCCCTTCAATGAGATATCTCAAAATCAGTGCCATCTGTGTTTTGCACGAACTGTCAGTTGTTTCATCAGCCTGAAGTGATATGAAGTCTATCGTAGAAATTTCAGTCACAATATTTTTTCGACACACTGACAAAATGGCATCTAAAAGTTCGTTCTGAATTGTTTTCGAGGTTCCTTTAAACACTGTTGAATTTTCTAAATGATCTTTCAAAACACTGTCAAGTGCTGCAGTATAATTGATTAGTCCTTTAAAAATCCCTGGGTTGTTGTCTGCTTCTTCCGTTTCATCGTGGCCACGTAAAGCTAATTCAAATTCCCCACAAAATTTAATCGCATCAATTATTCGAGACAAGATGTATCTGTTCTTGTCTACAAGTTCGTTATGTTTACGAACAGAAATTCTGTAACCATCATCGAGTTGCAATCTAATATTTACAATACCTAGCACAGCTAAACTCATTTCATTGTCTAAATGACATTTAGACAGCGAATGCTTCTTACTCTTTTCTGGTAAATGTTTCAGATCTTTAACGCCCGACTTAGTCCACGTGTCTTCACTGCCAAACAGAAGACAAGCAAAGCAAAATAAAGCATTGATTGTGGGGCATCCGCACATCCATTCCCATTTTTCGTACACTGTGGTATTGAAAGTTCTATTATAGGTTCTGTTTTTGTCCTTAAACACTTGGTTGATAGACAACTGCGGTTTTGGTGGACCCAATTGTTTTGCTATTAACCTATCTTCATAGCACAAAGTTTTACTCTGTAAATACTTGACATCATTCATTTTGTCTCAGAGATTTACACAAGCACACAAAATACCGACACTTGAATATTTTCAACACCGTTATTTACACGCGTGCGTAACACTGATTACTGAAAACCACTTGTAAACTTGTAACACTACAATTTATACAATTACTATAAGCACTGCCTATAGTAGTGCTTACAATTACTATATAATACAATTACTATTTACACGCGTGCGTAACACTGATTACTGAAAACCACTTGTAAACTTGTAACACTACAATTTATACAATTACTATAAGCACTGCCACCACAACTATCGTGTAGCACATAACATAACCGCTCTAGGTACACGTTCTATTTTAATATTTCCTTCAATGAGAATATAATTTAAAATTATATAAAATCGCAAAAATTATTATAATCATATTCACGATAGAAACACTATAATAACATTATTTCGAACAACATACACTAAGAAAGTAACAGTAATTATTAGTATTATAGAACAGCTCAGATGGCGGTAAAATGTAATAGTCTACTAAATAGCTCCGATTCATATCCGTTAGTTGCAGTAATGTGGCGCACCTACAGGATTCAGAGTTTACTACCTGAAGACTGTAAATGTTTGGTCAATGGTCACATAGTCTGGGTGACCGAATGCTATGGGATTTTAGCATTACGCTCTCCCACCACAAGAGAGTTGAGAAGTGGAAGGGAGTAGTGCGACCTGGGTCACAACGGTCGCTGTGACCGTCGCTATGTTGCCACATTTGTTTTCGCGTTGCCACATTTCTCCAGACTTCGCACTGTTACAAACTATCATTTGAAACGAGGACGTTTCTACAATATTTATTTATTTATTTCGTGTTTTTTTGGTGGGGCACGTGACCATGTGCCCTTATGAGTGAGCCGCCTCTGTCCACAACACACTTTTATAATTTCTTCCTTTTTTCTCCCAAAGAATTGTCAAAATCAATCTAAATCTAAAGTCTGTGGTGTGGATGTGTTTGCAATTACTGTTAAGAACCAGTGCCAGTCAACTTTCTTACACAGAAATTATCACTTTTTTAATTTCCCAGTTTCATTCCATTCTTTAATTGTATGAACAACTGAAAAGTATAATGATAGTATTTAACATTTTTATATTTAAGGTATATGGCTTTACTGATGAGAGGGCACGACTTCTCAGAGATTTCACTAACGATTCAGGACTTCTAAGGGTTGGGATTTCATCAAAGTCAGGCAAAGCAATGCTTCCAATCGCTGGTCAGCAGGAAGTTGACTGTAGAAGGGATATTACAGAAAGTGATGTTGGCTGCTTCCTTGCAGGTGACATTCGTGTCAATGAACAAGTGAGTTAGAAAAGATGTTTTTAAGTATTTGTCCTTAATATAGTTTAATACAAATAAAGATTTATAATTATTTTTGTCAGCAAATGTTATTACATCTAGTGTACTAAATACTGAAAGTCACGCAATGTTAACACTATCACCATTATCTTCACCAAACTTGGACAGGACCTGACCCCCTGAAGGAGACCTCACCAGCTCTCCCCAGGCACATTTAGTACTGGCCACTACTATGTTTCTTTGGCATGTGAAATTAATCAACCTAATCCCATTGGTATTAGAGGTATTGTGAAGACTATGTTGACCAGCATATTCCTGATACTGAATTTTCATGCCAATTTAGCATTCAGATTGGCCAGAATAATTTTTATATCATGAGTAGGACACCTTGCATATGTCCTGTCCAACAACTAGTAAAAAGCATTAAAGAATCATTTTCAAGCATGTATGCAAATTAAACTATATTTTAAAAATGTTCCCTTGAAACAACCTATTGGGCATCTCTTAATATTGTAATATTGTATTGAGCATAGTCGATGGCTGATTGGATTAAAACCAATAACCAATGGTTTTATCTTTTTAAACACCAGGAAGCCAGTTCGTCGCAGTCTCTTTTTTAGATAGTTCCATAATCCAGCTATCTGATTTCCTGTAATGCTACTGTGCCTGCCTGCTTTATATTATTTTAAATCATCTATTATGATCTTCAGTGCACCTGCTCTATATAGTGATGTGTGTTCCAAGTAAAGAGTCAAAAATCGTAATCCTTTCTCCGTTTCTGGGTCAGTTTCCTTTGATACCATCCAGCCATTTCCTTTCATCTTCAGCACTCTCAACACTCGATTGTTTTATGGTGAAGGATTGTTAGCCCCATGTCCAACCCCCAAATTGGAGGGCCAGGAACTTTTATTAGGGATGTTTTTCCATGGGAAATTGCCTTCACCTTGGCTCACGAGCGCTCCGTGCCCAGTTGCAGTAGGGTATCTAACTTGGTCCATGTATGCAGCAATTGATCCACTAGGGTTTCCTCTGCCTCTACACTAGGTGTACATCCTGCTACTGATGCACACCATCCTGCCAGGTCAGGACCACCTGCCTTAGCAGGACCCCCAGCTCTCATTTACTCACTGAACCTTCTGCCTCAGGGATATGTGAACACTATTAGTTAATAAAAACAGATGTACAGAAATATTTATGAGTGAAATAAATTAGTTCATGAGCGTTTACTTATTTCAGTCCTACTATATTTATAATTATATGCAATAAGTGTGCAATTAATTAACAGTATATACACATTACTATAATATACAATTATTTTATATTGTGATCACCATTGTTATAAATTCAAAATGTTATTCATTGATGAGAAGTGTTCACTCTTATTGCAAGAATGTTATAGTTTTTAGAACCAATATAAAATCCCTAAAGTTATTATGTGAAGTTCCAACCATGAGCACAGAATGTTTGAGAACACCTTATATAGTACATTTAACAATGAAATACCCCAATAGTTGCTGTTTTGTAATTGTTAACCTTTTTATGTAATGGACAACTGATACTTCCATTTCAATCTTGTGGCATCTCCTCATTTCTTCAAACCTTTAAAATAATTTTGTGAAGTTTACAGGTTAGTTCTGTTTACCCATGCTTTAAACGTTCTGCAGGTATATCATCTGAACCCTTTTCAAACTTTTATGGTCAGAATTATATGAATTTAACAATGAATAATTGTTTCCTCTGTTGGAGTTTCAAAAATTATTTACTAGCACAAAACAGTGACTACTTTTAACATCTTGATATCAATATACAGAAAATAATTTTTCAAAATATTTAACCTACAATGTTTTGACTAACACGGAAATAATTACTTAATTTTTTTTAAATTTAAGTGTTAAAGAGAGTTATCTGAATGAAATAATAAAGTATTGTGCTCTGATCTCTTTAAAAGATGACCTGATATTATTTAAAACTTTTGTAGATTGCTTTGGCAGCAATGCATACAATCTGGCTTCGAGAGCATAACAGAATAGCAACAGAATTGAGAGAAATTAATCCACATTGGGATGGACACACACTGTTCTATGAAGCCCGTAAAATTGTAGGTGCAGAAATGCAACACATCACATATGCTCATTGGCTACCACATGTACTTGGACCTAAAGGAATGAACATGCTTGGAGATTATGCAGGTTATAATCCTAATGTGGATTCTGGAATTTCAAATGTTTTTGCTACTGCAGCACTTAGGTTTGGACATTCGTTGATAAATCCAGTTTTAAGGAGACTGGATGAAAATTATAACACTATTCCTGAGGTAAGCTTTCTCAGTGAAAGTAAAATTATTTATTACCTTGCTTATAGATTTATTCTTTTGTGTGCAAATGTCAATATATTGACATATAATTGAATTCTTATACAAAAATATTCACTTGTGTGATTGCTTAAAAAGAGTCTTTAATTGTTCACAGAAACACCAAATTTTCATTGTTAGATTTGTATACAAAACCTTCATCCATTGCTTTGTCATTTTCAGACATTTTATCCTTAACATTAATTCTATAAACAATTATTCTGCCCAATTTAGAAAGGGTGACGTTTTATCCAACCTAACAAACTGCTATTCTAGTGAATACGGCTAGTACATTTTGTTGTGTATTAGGGAATCCCCAACCCACATTCAAAGTGATATTATGAATATTGACTGATATTATTTAAAACTATTTTGTCACTAGAATAACACATATGTATAATACATAGGTTATGTTACTCACATACATTTACATTCTATGGGACATGTGTTGTATAACTTACATATATTGGTAGACACTAGAATATACTGTAACAATTGTACTGTAAGTTGATAGGTAAACATAGGTTGTTTTACACGATTCTAGAAATAGTGCCCACAATTTTCTGGGCTTAGCTAGTGGTGACAAAGGCTGGGTATGATGTCATTGCCCCCCCCCCAACACACATACACACTTTATACATATACAAACAATGGTGGTAGACAGAGAAGTCAGTATTTATTGGGGTAGTTCAGTTAAATTAGTTTTCAGTCAGTCTTTATTGAGAGTTCGGTCAATGAGTTAAAGTTGCAGAATTAGTGTGTGTACCTGATACCACATTTGTAGATCAATATTATATTTGTGTTGTTGTTTGTGTCAATAATTCATATCACAGTTGTGAATCAAAATTTGTATTTTCTATGTTATATATTTATTTGTGAAAAATAACTTGTGATAACGATAAATATACAATGTGTCGACAGAGATATGAGTGTGTTTTTGTTTCTATTGCTGCCTAGAAGACGACATTTTATCACTCATTGTTCTGAAATAAAAACCAAGTGAACTAAAGGAATCTAAAATTGTCTACAGTAGTTTAATCTATAGGTACTCGTACAGGCACAAAAAATGTACTTCAGCTCTCTTCTTCTTTGGTCTAAGAGTTCTTTACTGGACTGTGGACTCTTTCAACTTACACCTCAAAACATTTTGATTCTATGACACTAACATTCTTCAACTCTCTACCAAGTGAATTCTTACCATGTCAAGTGCTGAGCTTCATTATAAAAAAAGT
This sequence comes from Magicicada septendecula, assembly GCA_034769895.1. Classification (NCBI taxonomy): domain Eukaryota; kingdom Metazoa; phylum Arthropoda; class Insecta; order Hemiptera; family Cicadidae; genus Magicicada; species Magicicada septendecula. The sequence continues at coordinate 497,856,303 of CM068367.1, forward strand.
AGTGATAATCAAGGAGCAGAGTGGACAGCAATTTTAATGCGTCCGTATGCTCAATTCTTGCTGCCAGCATGAAATCAGTTTGTGTTTACCTGGATTAAACAACCAGGTCACAGTGTCTTTAATACATTCACTTCCTCATTTGTTATAGCTTGTGTTTCAAGCCACTGATAACAATGTCATTCAGAGTTAATAAATAAAGATAATCTGGTCCTTTGTTTTATCTAATTATCAAAAAGCATTGCAATGTTACTCGTTACAAATCAAAACTGATTTCACAGTGACATGAAAGCACTGATGTTACCATGGTTGGTATTATGATATTCCTGAGGTATAGCTTTCAACTCAGCAAGTGTAGGTGTAATTACCTAGCAGTCCTCCTAACACATAACACATACTTGCACTTACTCTTCACTATGAGTATAGACCTGATGATAGAAATTAAACACTGACTTCGAGATGTGCAGTGGACAAACACCTCATTGCGAGGCTAATAAAATTTACATTCATCCCGCATATGCGCACAACAATCTTTTACAGTGTTTCATAGTGTGAACACCGGCTGCAACAAGACTGATGAGACCAATGGAAACATGTAGTATGTCACACAGAGATAATTAGTGTGTAAAGTGAGACAGTGGACTGTTATCCATGTTGTCTCCTCTCACTTCTCTATAGACAACTTAGCTATACTTTTAAGTGGAGGTAATTCATTCGCTGTGTTGGTGCAGCTCAGCGACCAGGAAAGGCTGTCACATTTCTACAACATTAGACGCACATGTCTATTCACCATAGTAAACATGATCAATTGTGTCATTTAAGTTATCTCTCTGTTAAAAAGATTTTGTGTAAAATGTATTTCCTTTTTTTATAGAAAAACTATTTTAAACTAAATGTAGTTGTAATTTAACTATACAATAAATTTTAAATAAGTATTTCTGTGTCCTTTAAAAGTGAATGATTTTACTTTTACGTTTTACTATACTACAAAATTACATGTTACATTATGTCATACATGTGTGAACTGAAAGATTGATGAATCAGAAGAAATGAAAAATATGAATTGAATAAATATGAGAAGTAAATTCAATAAATATTTTTGTTTAGTTTTAATAGTTTTGTCTCATTAATGAAAATTAAATTTGTATTCATCTTGACTTTATTTTTAAATATTTGTGTAACTTTATAACCTTACAAGTTATGTTTTCATTTTAACCATAAATGTTTGTTAGCTTTTTTCTGTAGAGACACCTTTTGGTTTCAAATTATATAATTTCATACTTTTATGAAGAGTGGTGATATAAAATAACGAAAATATTATGTTTTATGTACTTAAAATTTTTATACTATACTGGTATAAACTAACATTCATTTTCAAGAATGTCAACATGTATAGTATTAGGTATCTTAGTAGATCTTTTAGTATTACAAAATTATTTTTAAGATCAACACTTTTTTTCATAAGGACAGATGATTCTGTGCAAATGTATCTCACAGCCACAATCAAATTTGATTAAATTTCTCTTAGTAAATGTTTTTTCTGACTCCATTAAAACATTTTTTGTTCAGATGCTAATTTTTTTGTGTTCTTAACCATGGTGTTCATGTAACATGCTGTATAGTAAAGTTAAATGTAAAGTCACTTATTATTGTGTGTATTAACAAGAATGATTACAAACTAAATGCTACTTTAATAATAAAGTATTATAACTTTACTTTAGGGAGACTTACAACTGGGTAAAGCGTTTTTCTCCCCTTGGCGTCTGGTTGATGAAGGAGGTGTTGATCCATTAATGAGAGGAATGTTCATGGCTGCTGCCAAACGAAAACTGCCTCAAGAGAATCTGAACAAACAGTTAACAGAACACCTATTTACAGTAGCACATGCTGTGGCACTAGATTTAGCTGCTATGAACATTCAGAGATCTCGTGATCATGCAATTCCTGGGTACAATGATTGGCGAGGATACTGCAACTTGACAGTAGCAAAAACATTCAATGACTTAAAAGATGAAATATCAAGTAGAGTTGTTAGAGAAAAATTGGAAAAGTTGTATGGACACCCAGGTGAGAATTATATCTACATGATGTAATAAATATTTTTAGTTGTAACAAAATTTTAAGATTTATTAATTATAATGTTTGTTATTATGAAGTCAGCAACTTATCTTAATATTCTTCCACTGCTTGAGAATTATGGTATTAATGCTATCAGTAAGGTCTATGGCATGAAATAATTGTAGGGTTTAGGCATTGTTATGGGATCTAGGCTCTAGGTTCTATATTTGAAGACTATAACAATTTTGGGATAGGAATATTTTGGCTACTGCTTACCAGAGCACCAGCATTATGGTACATCAATATATTACAATAAAAAACTTGACCTGGTAGTATGATATATTGGTTCTGCATGAATTACTTATGGATTTCTTATTTTACTTAGTATAAATTTATATTTACTTAGCCTGGAAAAATTACTGTTTTCCCATACTAACAATTTAATAAACCCAAATATTTATTGTGAAATATTGAATTCGAGATAATTAAAAAATTCGCACAGTAGAGTAAGAATGAGTGACAACCTTCATGGAAAGCAAGTCATATGCTATTTTAAAGTAATGTCATTTCTAGACTTCACTCCACCTGCCCATAGTTAGGTCAGAATATGCAGGCATACACTGTGCAAACGTTATTGAGAACTGGAAAGATAGTTGTACTTGTAAAAACTGGTATTTTGTTACCATAGACTGATGACATTGAGTGTGATTGTTAAAATGAACTGATGTTTTTAGGTAACATTGATGTTTGGGTTGGTGGTATCCTGGAAGACCAAATTGATGGTGCTAGAGTTGGTCCTACTTTCAGATGCATACTTGTTGATCAGTTTAGAAGGATAAGAGATGGTGACAGGTACAGTTCAAGTGTGCAAATAATTCGGCATACATACCATGTGTCCAGATGTGTGTGTGTGGGTGTGTGGGTGAGAGAGAGAGAGAGAGAGATTTTTTATAATGCGTTCTGTCTTAACCAGCAGTTTTTATAACTTGAATTAAAAATTCTCATCCAGTAGCTATACATTCATTTATCTCTGTCATGTGTTAACAGTAATGAGTATAATAAGTAGACATCATTTACATAAAATGGCTTAAAGTTTATACATTAATAACTTATGTATCATGTATTAATAACTTAATCAAAAAACAAACACTGATTGTCTTTGTCAATCATAGCAATTGCAGCACAAGAAGAAGTGTAACAAAGGCACCAAATCTATATATTGTAGCGTGTCAATTTTTGGGTATTTTTATTTTTAACAGTTTGGGGCAGTTATATTTTTTATTTCTTTTATTCTGGGCGGGTTTGTCAAAAGTTGTGAAAATTATTGTGCAACCAGATTCATTCCATTATAACAGAACGCATGGCAACGTTATTTCCATTGTGTTAAGAAACAGTTTGAAACAAAGGCATAGACGCAGTTGTTGTTGAGCAATGCGGCTGAAGAATTTACCCCCACAAAATTCTAAGAACTTTACATGTGTGTCGACCCCCGAGCGCAACTACACCCGCACGCGCTCAAAAGGACGCTCTGGCCGAAAAACTCAAGATGGCCAAAGCGAGAGAATTATTCATCATCTTCTCCAAGATTAACCGGAAATACTGCTAAGAGACCGCCTACTATCAATGACGTCAGCAGAGCCAAAGCCAATATCGTGCTGTGGTACCCAGAATATACCTCTATTAGTGCCTATATAAAATGGTTACCTCACAACAACTGAGTATGAGCGACGAAAACATAGTGGCAGTGAACCACAGTTTTCCCTCCAGAGAAGGCAAGATGTACCTGTTACGTTCGAGTTCCCAGTCGACTAACAACCTACGCCGCGCGTGGCTGCTATCAGTTTTGTGCCCGGGCAAAATTTCATATTTTTTCATAAGTCGGCCGACAAAATAATTATGTGAGTCTCCAAAACACAGATTACAGTGCATCTAGTGACGATGAATAACTATTGAACTTGATTAAATGTTACCAGTTTATAAAAATCCAGAGTATGAACGACTGTGGAAAACGCAAAACGTGGTCGGGTAATACGACGCCACACACGTAATGTTACGTATTAAAGACTTGTCATTGATTTTACATAAAAATGAGGGGTTTTGGTATTAATACGGGGTGTTAAGAATGTGAGTATTGAGTCAGCAGGCTGGGCTATTTTAAAGTACGTAAGTAGTAGAAGTTAAGCATAGTACGTAAGCTGTAGGAGTTACACAATTTCTAAAACATGTAAACCTATAAATATGAAATTGGAAATTTTATAAATGGAAAATTTATGAAGTCAATATTTCTGATTAATAAACAAAAATTATTTCTCTTCCAAAAAATTGAGGGTTTCTTTCAAAACCTTAGTTCGTTTTATGTGCTGTCAGAGTTCGTCGCACGAAATGGGTTTACCTCCACTACACGATCCGGCCAGATCATAGAAAAAAGGTAAGTGGGAGATTGAATTTAAATAAAATATAAATATTACCGAAAAGTAAGAGTTACAATTGGTGCCGTGACCAGGATGTAATATAACAAAAAAGTTATTGCACCGGCCTACATGTGACAGTACATTGAACGGAGTACGGTTGCGAAAGCAAAAGTGTAGTGATGTAAACTTATGTAATTATGATAAAAGGGTGATTTTATGTATGTTGTAATATCAGTTTTGAAAAAAGACTAATCATTGGTAGTTGTTACGTAAGACAAAATAGATTAAATAAAAATGTCTGAAAACACAGAGAAGAGCAGTATAGTAGATCCCGTAGATTCAATTATGAGTGAGAGTGGCCTTGGTTCGATGAACCCGTCACCTGGTGTGAGCGAAGTAAGTCAGTCAAGGCCAACAGCTGAGTTGAGCGTACAATCAATAGTTAACGATGACCTAACTGGATCAATTATGGTCGATCACGCAGAAGCGAAATCTACCCCAATATTGATTAAATCGAATAAAACGAAAGAGCAAAAATTGTCATTAGATGACATATTAGATTTTATGAAAGTTAATTTCGATAAACAGAATAATGACCTCAACAAACGCTTTGATAATAATGATAAACGCTTTGATAATAATGATAGAATTTTAAATAATATGAAAAGTGATTTTAACAATAAATTAGATCAATTAACTAATGATTTTAATGAACAGAAAATAAAATGCGAACAGCAAAATATTCAAAACGAGATTAATTTTAAAGAAATTAAAGACCAGAATGTTCAATTGCAGCAGAAAATGAATGTAAAATTTGACGAGTTAATAAATAGTATACAAGACAAGAATGTATGTCTTGAAAATGCCGATGAAATGACAAAAATTAGTTCGAATAAAGTAGAACAGAGTAAGAATAATACAAACGAAAGTTGTAATGACAATGTTGTGTTAGGTAATGAATTAATAAATAATAATGATGTTGATAATAATGAGAATAATAATGTAGTCGAAAAGTTGGTATCTGAGAGTACTAATGAAGTTGTAGAATGTGATTATGAGATGTTAATGTGTGTTAATGACTTGGAGAGAGAGTGGAAAGAGAGTTATATTATAGGTATGAAACGGGGGGTAAATTGTTTACGAGGTAGAATGGGGGGTGAAGGAAGACCTTCACGTATATATTGTGTAGACAAGTGTGCTACAAATAATTGTTTTTTGAAGTTTTTTGTTTCTCCTGGAGAAGTCAGGAAAGATTTAATTGAATTTATACCCTCTGTCTGTAATACTTTTGAGAGTGTGATTTGGGGTTATGATGAGAGAGATATAGGGGGAGAATTGTATGTTTGTAAAGAAACGGAAATATATAACTTAAATAGAAAGTATGACGAATGGAAGGAAAGTTTAGAAGTATATGTGAATGATAATGATCACAATGATTTAATAAAAAAGATTAACCCAATAGTTAATGAATTTAATGACGGAGACTTAACAAAAATACCTAATGTAGACTGGTTTAACGAGTATTTGAATAAGTTGATTGAAGTTAGTTTTTCTGGTTACAACACACAAAACAGTCATTTGTGTGGTGATAAAATTGAACGATGTTATGTAGAACCAAGGTTGATTTGGAACGATGGAGGTTAAACTATTAAAACAATAAAAGACAGTATAAATATTTTGTTTTAATGGTTCTGACATGGCAAAAATGGGACATGAAGTGCGGAAAAAACTGAACAATTAATAGCAAGAGTTTGTAAATAATATAGTGAATTCATTTGTGTGTATTATGAAACGTTAGGTAAATAATGTGTATATGTATTAAAAAATGTTGCGATAATAATAATACCAAAATTTTGCAAGTTAAATAAATATCAGAATTAATTTTGAAAACAGTAATTGATTAATGGTAATGGTTTCGATAACCATATAATTTATATTTTTGGTAATTAATTTAATTAAAACAATTTGATACATGTTAAATATTTTGATTGCTTATTTGAATGTTAATTAATTAAATTTTTTTAATGAATTTAATTTATGTCATGAGAGTGGGAAATTTGGTAATGAATGATAAATTATTTGATGTAAACTAATATTTTTGTGTTAAATGTTACAGAGATGAGGTGAAAAGTATTGTGGTGGTGATTATGTTTTGGGTGTATATCATGTTAAATCGACTGTAAGTAGAAAAAATTTGATAATCATGTATAATAAAAATGTTTACAGGTGTGATTGAGGTGTTAATGCAATAGTGAGATTTTAATGCAATCATTGTGTTTAATAAATATGATAATTAAAAAATTTTAATAATAAATGAACAATGATATATAATGATTATTAATAATAAATTTTGAACATTTTTAGAAAGTCAAATGGTAAAAAGTTGTGAATCGGGTTAGATGATTATTGATGCAAATATTATATGATGATGCATACAAAAATTTTAATTAGTTCAATTGTTAATAAATTAGTTAGCTATTAAGTGGCTATTGTGGGGGTGGCCTGTGCTCTCGCAAGTAGCGAAATGGGTTGGGGGTAACAGGGAGTGTTACCTCCATCGGAGGCCAAAATGGCGATAAATGTGCGGCACACCTTATTCGTGTAAAGTAAAAAATTTTACACACATTGCTAAATGACCGTGTCGCACATAATAGTATTGATGTATAACAGGCAGTCAAATGAAAGTTTAGATTTCCCCGACTTTTCGGGCGGTTACTGTCTTACCAGCACTAACCGTGGTTTTGGCTAGCGGCCAGCTATGGTCATATCAAGTCCCTTGACCATAGCTGACTTGAAATTGGTACAGATTTGAAATTCAATGGGGGGAGAACTTAGGGGAAATCTTCCCGGAACTATGAAACAGCGGCTGTCACTCTGCCCGCCTTGGGGTAGCAAGACAGGTGGTAGATCCGTCTTAAGGGTGTATAAATATAGACAAGGACATGAAGATGTTCAATACGTTTAAAACTTAATAGCGGACGCAGAGACACGGAGAGGTAAAACCTGCTCCAAAATATACTGTCTCTGTCGAAGCGCAAGGGCGAGACAGTCCTCCATAATTTGAAATAGTGTGTGTGGCTGGGAGGTGACGCAAAGGAGTCACGAATGTAAATTTTATAACATACCATTTTTTTATTCAAAGTTTGATCAAATAAAACTGCTTGTGCTCTGTTCAGGCAACTAGCTGCTTAGATATTTAAAAATAAGGTGTTCATTACATGCTATAATTTTAAATGTATTATTTTATTGTTATAAGTTAGACATAGGTGTTGCTAAGAATATGTATTGTCATCATGTGTGTATATTTTTTTCTAAGTCAATAATTAAATCGTCTGGCAGGTTAACATAAATGACCAGAATCAGAGAAATGGGAAACAAGAAGGTGAGGAGTAATGATAAATAAATATGTATATTCCATGTAATTTGTTCAACTTTGACATGTATTTTCATTGTGTTAGTAGGATCAGCTGATCAGCAATAATACGTCACTGGTATATTCGTTATAAATGTTTTAAGTAATTGATGTTCAATGTAATGTTTAATGTATTACAGATATTATAAAGTAACGATTTGTGAAATCTAATAAGAGATAGTTTTTTGGGTGATGAGTATTTTAGGGGACACATATATCTGTCCACGTTAAAATCAAAGTTGAATTTTAAATAGTAGAGATGATAATGTAATATTGTTTTGAAATGATGTAGTTTTGTGAAGTATTAATGTTGACACAGGGGTAATGGAGACTTTATGTAGATTCTGAATGATATATTTTGTTTATAATTAATGAGGTTATTTTGTGTATTTGTAGTGAGGTAATGAGATTGAGATTTTTGGGGATGGCAATTTTGTATTAGGGGGTAGTGTCATGTAGGAGTCCGCAACAAGGGTTGGGACGGGATAGGGATAGATTTTAGTGGGGAAGGGGCCGCCTTAGGTAGAATCCAGGCCGCCAAATAAGGGAATTGAGCTTTGGGTAGGGGAAACACGTATCCTATGTACAAAGGGTTAGAGAGTTTTTTTTTATATATGTAGAGAAGGTGGCGATTTGAGTTCAATGATAAGTGGGGCTTAGAGTGTCTTGATTAGTAGAGATTTTGGTAGAGATGGGTGTCATGATAGTTGAAGTTGTTAGAAGTTAGAGTCAGGGGAGTAAAGTTTATGTATGCATACAGATCTAATACAGTAAATGAGAATAAATGAGTTACATCACCCACAGTAAAGTATAGCGAGATTGTTAAATGAAGAGTAGGATTGTTGAGCAAAAAGAGGGATTTATGATAAAGATATAAAATTTTCATTCCAGTGGTTTAGGAGGAGATGTGGAAGACCCCAAAGAACCCCCCAAAGGACCCCATAGAAAAAATACAGAAACCTTCTCGGGCGTGCGCACAACAACTCACCAAAGTTTCATCGCAATCGGATGAATGGTATAGGAACGCATGCGGGACAAACAAAGAACATTCATTTTTATATATAAGATGTAAACTATACCACTTACTTGACATAAAACGTGATAGCTAAGCTAATGTACAACATATATGTATTAATTATACACATAAATGTTTCTTGATAGACACTCTATCTATTGGCGAAAACTTGAATAAAATCCGTTCAGTACTTCCTGAGATTAGCGATTTAAAACACTGAGAGAAATGGACCGACTTTACTTTATACTAAGTATAGATAGATACCTAGTCAATGCTGAAGTTGGAAGTGAGGAGGCGAAATGAGGAGTACTAACCATACACCAGTGTAGGACTTTGCCTACACCACATTTGCCATTAATAATGCCCCTAATAATAGCAGACAGAGCAATGTCATGCACAGAAAACTGATTTAAAATGGTTAAACAATATGTATACGCAGGGCCGGATTTAAGATGTGGGTGGCCCGGGGCCAATTTTGGTGGGAGGCCCATTGTTTCAAGGTGTTGAAATATGTAATGCAAAAACACGAAATGAAACGAACACAAGTTTATTTACAAAATTTATTTACACAGAGAAATTGAGTTAAAATTATTCAATTTTTTCATTAAAAAGTATAGTATAACATAACTAACAAATAACACATAAATATATTACAAATCAGCGAATGAATAACGTATAACCATTACAATCCAGGCACTTTCCTTGATTTTCATGCTGCAAAATCGCTGATGATATCACTAAAGTCCAATTCACACAGTATATCTGACTCGATGCTCATGATAGCCAAATTTACAAGTCGTTCCTGCTTCATGGATGTCCTTAATCGGTTTTCAATTAATTTGAGTTTTGAGAAGGAGCGCTCGCCACTCCAGTTTGTTACCATCAAAATTTGATATATCCTTAGAGCTATCTCAATGTTTGGGAAAGTGTCCTGCACACCCTTTTTCATGATAAGCTTGTACATGAAAAGTTCAGTGCTGATATATTTTGGCTCCTCGTCTGTGAATATATTGGCAAATGTTACAAACTGACACAGTTCATCGATAAATGTAATGTCCAAGTCATCTGAATAAGACCTGACGAGTTGCTCTGCTGCGGCCTTAAGCTCGTCTGAAGACAGTTCTTTCAGATGGCTAAAAAAGCTAAATTGGCTTGATATATCTTTATATGCTTGAAGACGTTGGTCAAGAGAAGCAATAAACTGATCAATAACAGGCAAGAAAGTTTCTGTTCTGTATTTTTCAGAAGGGCTGAGTTGTACTTCTTCCGTATGGCCATAATCCAATGGATTAAGACGCACATTTCGGCGCTTGTGTCGAGTTTTCGTCTGAGTCTGAACATACTCTGTTGAACCAGACAGCTCTTCGCCTTGCTTCTCATAAGTTTCGAAGGAGTCACGCTTTGATGCGACATAGTTATTTAAGCTGGTCAGTGATGCCACAGCAGTATTTAGATCGAGTTTTGCATGTTGTAGATTTTTACTAGTAGCATCTGTTCTTTGCAGGATATCATTCCATAAGGTGGTGTAAATACCAATTTCAAGCTGATTAATCTGTGTTAACAGTCCTTCTGCTTCACACCGTACACAGCCTTTTTCTTCAAAGTCATCAGCAATCTGTTTAAGTACATCCTTAATCTGCTGATAGTCATGCTTAAGTGCCTTAGTTGGGTCAGCTCTGCAGGACCAACGCGTTGTTGTGACATGTTTGAGAGTCAATGCTGAGTCATTATTTTTCAAAGCCTCAGTCAGAAGCTGATGCCGATGCGTTGAAACTGTGAAGAAGACGAACAGCTTTTCAAGGAAGTCAAAAAAATGTACAGCACTCGAGCAGCTTTCTACAGCATTTTTAGCAGCCAGATTTAGAGAATGTGCTGTACAAGGAATCCAGGATGCAAGAGTGTTCTTCTCTCTCACTTTGGCTTGTAGACCATTGTACTTTCCACTCATTGCAGATGCATTGTCATAACTTTGACCGCGGCAGTTTCCCAGGTCTAGGTCATGTCTCTTCAAAAATTCCACCAAGGCATTGAACATGTCTTGAGCTCCATGGCCTTTGTTTGCCATGAATGTTACAAAGCGTTCCACGGGGCCATCTTTCTCCATATACCTCAATACAAGGGTTAGTTGGTCAATGTGGGCTGCATCGGGTGTGGAGTCCAAAGAGATGGAGTAGTATTTTGATTTCTTAACTCGAGAAATAATTTCTCCGAGGACTTGTTCACCCATTACACTGATAAGTTCTTCCATTATTGTAGATGACAGGTAGTTTGTGTGACCCTTGCCGCGATTGGCTTGAGTTTCGATATGCTGTGCAAGAAAGTCGTCGTACTGGGCGATGAGTTCGAGAATACCCAGAAAGTTTCCATTTCTAGGTGATCCAACCAATTCGTTATCTCCTCTAAATGCTAAGCCACGCTCGGCAATAAACTGAATAACATTTTACTCGTTTCAACACTGATCTCCAATAATGCTCCAGACGCTCGACCTGTTGTGTCAGCTCTGTATCAATTCGCCCAATTGCTTTTAACCTCCTGTTGAAAGCAATCGTAGCCTTCAGATGTTCCATTGACTGCTCATGACTTTGTATATGTTCTTGTGAATGTTTCCAATCACAGAATCCATTAGACGAAAGCTGAGAAGACTCAGGTGCTGTAGTTAAGCACATCAATCTGCACGTGAAGCAGTAAACACGTCCATTAGAGGGAGAGAAGCATAACCAATTCCTCGTTATGACTTCTCCATTATGATTTTGACGACGGAAAAGCCCAAGTGTGCACATTCTTGGAATACTGCGGTCCTTTCTAGGTTGCTGAACCGAGTGTGCAATGAACAAACTTTCATCACAGTACTGGATTGTTGATACACCCCTTTTCAGCCAGTAATCCCGCATCTGTTCCGAAATAATGGATGGCCAAAGTCCAATGTCATTGCCCCCTGGTGGGCCCTCAACTTCAGCTTCTACATAAGATGTGCCACTATCAGCCTCCTTTTCTATGTGTTCTTCAATTGGCCCGTTACTGCTTCTGCCTTTTCTTTGCCAGGATCAACAACCATTTCCACTGAAGCATTGTCAGGTTGATCAGGTTCTGCAAAGTCATCACTCCTTTCCGACACTTGTCTTGATTGAACAGTGAAGAACTGGTCCAATTTTCTTATCTTTGCCATCTCTTCTGCTGATTTCATTGTTGCTTCTTTTGCCTTACATCTTTTAGAAGCCCCAGACTCCCAAATTCTTGTGCGATGTCTGTGTCTATCTCCTTCACGATTGTCCATGCTGGTAATCTAAAAATAACAAAATGACCTTGTCAACCCTTTAAGTCCTGAAGGGGGATTAAAGATTAAAATATTTATATACAGGGTGTCCCATAAGTAAGTAGCCAAACTTCAGAAAATGGTTTTAAGTGTCAAAATAGAGAGAAAACCAAGAAAAACTTTTTTTCCAGAAAACGCTTAGCTTTCCAGATATCCGCCATTTTGTTTTTTTAATTAAATAATTTATAAATTTATTTGTAAATAACAAACTATAAATACCTTGTACAAACAAATTAAATGTACAGTGTTTTAATATTAGCAATATAGGCCTAGTTGGTTAGCAAAACATATTAAACTTTAAGTATATTTATCAATATTAACTTAAATCTACAAAAAATAATTAAAATACAATTAGAAGCAAAAAAACTTATTTAACTGTTTATTTAATTGTCCTGACCAACTATAGGGAGGGCAATGATGAAACTGCATCATATAAATATTTAGAGTTCCCTCCAAATCTTTTGAGGTTAGGTTTATACTGAAAAGACATCACTGTTAGCATGCATTCATTCTAATTAGAATAAAACAGTTTTTCACTTACCAAGATGTACCATATGACAAAGTCCAGGAAAATGACTCTTGATAAACTCAGGACTTGTCACTCAATAACTCATAACATCACTACTCTCTGGAAGACTAGTTCTGTTCTGACATTGTGATTGTGCTGCCACCTATGACCAAGTTATAAAATGAAACCTACATGCTAGGACAATGATCATATTCCTGGTCACCAGTAATAATAAATCATGTTTATTATTTTAACATAATGCAATTTGTGTTTTTCAAGTAAAAACATACTAAACATTTAATTGTGAATAATTATAACTGGTGTAAATTAGTAAATTATCAGCCATTGTAACTAAATTTAATGTGCATTACTATGTTGTTGGAAGAACAGGCCAGTACAATAAATTTTCATGATTTTAAATAATTTTAACTAATTTAAAATATAAAGTTTGATTATTACACTTCTTATCAAGCTAGAGAAGTAAGATAGAATGTATGGAAATTTTTGTTAAATGTTCCCTATCATTATAAACAGTTCACAGCAAAGAGACATGTATTTTTCCTGTTTTGTAATATTTACCCCTATATTGGTGGGAGGCCCACTCTTGGTGGGTGGCCCAGGGCCCGGGCCCCTTGGGCCCCTCCCCTTAATCCGGGGCTGTGTATACGTACTTACCCAACATATCTTGTTATCCAAAATGTGTCAAATGATATATACTACACTTAAAAATTTGTTTTCTTTTAAAATTGTTTTCTTCTATTAGCAATTATTTTCAAAAAATATTTACAAACTTAAACATATTTACATTTACATCTTGACAAAATAAATATTCAAATAGAAATCAAATTTATAAAACATTCAAGGTGCAAAACTGCCTATTTCCGGAATGTAATAGAAACCTCTTCTGGTTTCCTGCACATCAGTTTTTTTAACATCACACCTATTATACAAGAATTTATCTTCTTTGGATGGCCACTTCCAAGCTTTTTTCCCTTTCTCCATGCATTTCACTACTAAACCTACAGAAACATTTAACACTTAACCAGGAAACAGTCCGATCATTATATTTTACAATTACATAATTCCCAATACAATAATCACTTTTACCGGTCACTGTAGCTTGACAAACATCATTCAAAACCTCTGTAACTTCATCAGCCTCATCTACTTCTACTTCACTTGTTACTATTGATACACTGAAAAAAGAATTTCCAGATTCTGCAACGCTAAGTAAATCATTATCGATATCTTGAGAAGAAGAACCAGAACTTATGAAGTTGTTTGGACAAATACTTTTGCCAGGAGGCACGTTAAGTTTTTTCATTGTGTTCATGATTTTTTAAAATAATTCTCTTTTTTTCAATTTTCAAGGAAAGCTTCCCCAGCATCAACAGATAGTGTTGTATCACCTGAGGTTATACTACTGCAATCATCAGAAGAAAGTCTTTTCATAACTGCATTGCAGTTAATGGGGAAGATGCTGCATTTCCTGAAACCTCATGGTACAATCTCTTTAAATTTAGGCTTCATTTGTTCCATCAGCTGATTCAGGAATCAAGCAAAAACTTCTTTGGGTAGGGTGTGATAGTGCATCCCTTCTGATGTATCTCACCAGTGTGACAGCACCTTTCTCCATTCATTTTTCACGGATGAGAACACAGAAACATCCAAAGTTTGCGTCAGGTGGGTGGTATTGGGAGATGAGCGCACAAAACGTAACTGTTGGTTTCACATAATTTGATGACGGTTTCGTTAATGTGCAATGACAGGTTATCACCTATTAAGACTTTCGGCCCTTCTGTTTTTTTTACTTCCATGTTCCTGAAGGAATGGAAGTATGGTGATGGCAAAAAAAATCGTGATCGAGATTATTGCAGATTCTGATTGTACTACACTCAAAACATGAAAAAGTCATTTTTGGAAAAGCGTCTGGGTGTGTGTCTGTCTGTCTGTGTGTCTGTAGAATTTTTTTCTATGGCAAACGATAACAGCTGCAAATTCAAACAGAATCAAACAACTTTTTGCAAACAGCTCTGATTTGTAGAGTACTCAAGACCTATTGCTTTTGGTGAAGATCGATTAAGGGAAAGGGATAGTTTACCTGCAACAGTTTTTTTTAAATCAAGGGTAATTTTTTCCTACGGCAAACGATAACAGCCGCAAATTCAAACAGAATCAACTACTCTCTTGCATACAGCCCAGAATTGTAGAGTTCTCAAGACCTATTGTTTTTGGTGAAGATCGGTTAAGGGAAAGGGGTAGTTTACCTGCAACGTTTTATGTTTTAACAAGGATATTTTCTATGGCAAACGATAACAGCCGCAAATTCAAACAGAATCAAATAATTTTTTGCATACAGCCCTGATTTGTAGAGTACTCGAGACCTATTGTTTTTGGTGAAGATCGGTTGAGGGGAAGGGGTAGTTTACTGGCAACGGTTTTTTTTACTTCCATGTTCCTTAAGGAAATGGAAGTATGGTGATGGCAAAAAAAATCGTGTTCGAGATTATTGCAGATTCTGATTGTACTATACTCAAAACATGAAAAAAAGTCGTTTTCCGAAAAGTGTGTGTGTGTGTGTGTGTGTGTGTGTGTGCCTGTCTGTGCGTCTGTGTGTCTGTGTGTCTACCTGTCTGTCTGTAGATTTTTTTTCTATGGCAAACGATAACAGCCGCAAATTCAAACTGAATCAAATTATTTTTTGCATACAGCCCTGATTTGTAGAGTACTCATGACCTATTGTTTTTGGTGAAGATCGGTTGAGGGAAAGGGGTAGTTTACCTGCAACGGTTTTTTTTAAATCAAGGGTAATTGTTTTCTATGGCAAACGATAACAGCCGCAAATATAAGCAGAATCAACTACTCTTTTGCATACAGCCCTGAATTGTAGAGTTCTCAAGACTTGTTGTTTTTGGTGAAGATCGGTTAAGGGAAAGGGGTAGTTTACCTGCAACGTTTTATGTTTTAACAAGGGTATTTTATATGGCAAACGGTAACAGCCGCAAATTCAAACAGAATCAAATACTTTTTTGCAAGTAGCCCTGATTTGTAGAGTACTAAAGACCTTATTGTTTTTGGTGAAGATCGGTTGAGGGAAAGGGGTAGTTTACCTGCAACGGTTATTTTTTATCAAGGGTAATTTTGTTTGTTTGGTAAACGATGACAGCCGCAAATTCAAACAAAATCAAATAATGTTTCGCATACAGCCCTGAATTTTAGAGTTCTCAAGACCTTTTTTTTTTTTGGTAAAGTTCGGTTAAGGGAAAGGGGTAGTTTACCAGCAACGTTTTATGTTTTAATAAGGGTATTTTCTATGGCAAATGATAACAGCCGCAAATTCAAACAGAATCATATTATATTTTGCATACAGCCCTGAATTGTAGAGTTCTCAAGACCTATCATTTTTGATGAAGATCGGTTAAACGAAAGGGGTAGTTTACCTGCAACATTTTATGTTTTAAGAAGCGTAAATTTTTATATGACGAACGATAACTGCCGTAAATTCAAACAGAATCAACTACGTTTTTGCATACCTTTTTGAACTAAAGAGAACTCAAGGTCTGTTGATTTTGTTGAAGATCGGTTAAGGGAAAGGGGTAGTTTATCAGCATCATTTTATGTTTTAAAAAGGGTAATTTTTTTTATGATGAACGATAACTGCCGAAAATTCAAAGAGAATCAAATAATTTTTTGCACACTTTCCTGAGTTGTAGAGAACTCAAGGTCTGTTGATTTTGGTGAAGATCGTTTAAGGGAATGGGTAGTTTACCTGCAACATTTTATGTTGTAACAAGAGAAATGTTTCCATGACAAACGATAACTGCCGCACATTCAAACAGAATCAAATATTTTTTTGCATGCATCCCTGAATTGTAGAGGCAATTGATTTATTGTAGAGGAGGATTGTCTATTGATTTTGGAGAAGATCGGTTAAGAGAAAGGGGTAGTTTACCTGAAACATTTTATGATTTAACAAGAGCAAAGTACTTAATTCTTATAAATAAAGTATCCTGATAAGAAGCTCATTGTAATCCACTGTAGAAACGTAGATGAAATATCTATAAACGAAGAGGTTAAGTGAACGGGGTGGGAGTAATTTTCTATTATTAAAAATTATAGTTGAAGTTGGAGGGGAGAATTTTTTACATGTGTACTACGTTATCGGCAACAAAGAAGTAGTTTTTTGTTAAAATTGCTTCCCGGGCTCTTTAGCCGTAGTCCAACGTTTTCTGCAAAACCAGACTTTTCGGCAGTGCCATCGACTGCCATCATCGGTGAAAATTGAGTGCAAAAACGTGAGGTGGTATACGTTAGTGACCACAGTACTGTGGTTAATGCTGAAGCAATAAGTAGAAAGACGTAGTTTCTATGGAAATATTTCATTTCGAATATGATTTTAAATATAAATCTTAGAACATGGAAGTCATGTATGGTTCTCCATACCGATATTTACTTCCATGTTCCTTAAAGAAATGGAAGTATGGTGATGGCAAAAAAAATCGTGTTCGAGATTATTGCACATTCTGATTGTACTACACTCAAAACATGAAAAAAAGTCATTTTTCGAAAAGTGTCTGTGTGTGTGTCTGTCTGTGTGTGTGTCTATCTGTCTGTGTGTCTATCTGTAGATTTTTTTTCTATGGCAAACGATAACAGCCGCAAATTCCAACTGAATCAAATCATTTTGTGCATACAGCCCTGATTTGTAGAGTACTCATGACCTATTGTTTTTGGTGAAGATCGGTTGAGGGAAAGGGGTAGTTTACAGGCAACGGTTTCTTTTTAATCAAGGGTAATTGTTTTCTATGGCAAACGATAACAGCCGCAAATTCAAACAGAATCAACTACTCTTTTGCATACAGCCCTGAATTATAGAGTTCTCAAGACCTATTGGTTTTGGTGAAGATCGGTTAAGGGGAAGGGGTAGTTTACCTGCAACGTTTTTTTATCGGGGTAATTTTTTCTATGGCAAACGATAACAGCTGCAAATACAAACAGAATCAAATAATGTTGTGCATACAGCCCTGAATTGTAGAGTTCTCAAGTCCTATTGGTGTTTGTGAAGATAGGTTAAGGGAAAGGGGTAGTTTACCAGCAACATTTTATGTTTTAAGAATGGTAATTTTTTTTACGAAAGATAACTGCCGCAAATTCAAACAGAATCAAATAATGTTCTGCATACACCCCTGAATTTTTGAGTTCGCAAGATCTGCTGTTTTTGGTGAAGATCGGTTAAGGGAGTGGGGTAGTTTACCTGCAACATTTTATGTTTTAACAAGGGTAATTGTTTATATGACGAACGATAACTGTCGCACATTCAAACAGAATCAAATATTTTTTTGCATGCATCCCTGAATTGTAGAGGACTGAAGGTCTGTTAATTTTGGTGAAGATCGGTTAAGAGAAAGGGGTAGTTTACGTACAACGTTTTATGTTTTAACAAGAGTAAAGTACTTAATTTTGATAAATAATATATCCTAATAAGAAGCTCATAATAATCCACTATAGAAACGTAGATGAAATATCTATAAATGAAGAGGTTAGGTGAACGGGGTGGGGGTAATTGTCTATTAATGAAAATTATATTTGATTGGGGAGGGGAGAATTTTTTATGTGTACTACGTTATCGGGAATTGTTAAAATTCGTTCCCGGGCTGTTTAGCCGTAGTCCAATGTTTTCTGCAAAACCAGACTTTTCGGCAGTCCATCGACTGCCATCATCAGTGAAAATCGAGTGCGAAAACGTCAGGTGGTATACGTTAGTGACCACAGTACCGTGGTTAAGGCTGAAGCAATAAGTAGAAAGAAGTAGTTTCTATGGTAATATTTCATTGCGAATATGATTTTAAATATAAATCTTAGAACATGGAAGTCATGTATGGTTCTCCATACCGATATTTTTTCTTTGGCAAACGATAACAGCCGCAAATTCAAACAGAATCAAATGATGTTTTGCATACAGCCCTGTATTGTAGAGTTCTCAATACCTATTGGTGTTGGTGAAGATCGGTTAAGGGAAAGGGGTAGTTTACCTGCAACATTTTATGTTTTAAGAAGGGTAATTTTTTATATGACGAACGATAACTGCCGTAAATTCAAACAGAATCAACTACGTTTTTGCATACATTTTTGAACTAAAGAGAACCCAAGGTCTGTTGATTTTGTTGAAGATCGGTTAAGGGAAAGGGGTAGTTTATCAGCATCATTTTATGTTTTAAAAGGGTAATTTTTTTTATGATGAACGATAACTGCCGAAAATTCAAAGAGAATCAAATAATTTTTTGCACACTTTCCTGAGTTGTAGAGAACTCAAGGTCTGTTGATTTTGGTGAAGATTGGTTAAGGGAATGGGTAGTTTACCTGCAACATTTTATGTTATAACAAGAGAAATGTTTCCATGACAAACGATAACTGCCGCACATTCAAACAGAATCAAATATTTTTTTGCATGCATCCCTGAATTGTAGAGGACTGAAGGTCTATTGATTTTGGAGAAGATCGGTTAAGAGAAAGGAGTAGTTTACCTGAAACATTTTATGATTTAACAGGAGTAAAGTACTTAATTTTTATAAATAAAGTATCCTGATAAGAAGCTCATAATAATCCACTGTAGAAACGTAGATGAAATATCTATAAATGAAGAGGTTTGGTGAACGGAGTGGGGGTAATTTTCTGTTATTAAAAATTATAGTTGAAGGTGGTGGGGAGAATTTTTTATATGTGTACTACGTTATTGGCAACAAAGAAGTAGTTTTTTGTTAAAATTGCTTCCCGGGCTGTTTAGCCGTAGTCCAATGTTTTCTGCAAAACCAGACTTTTCGGCAGTGCCATCGACTGCCATCATCAGTGAAAATCGAGTGCGAAAGCGTGAGGTGGTATACGTTAGTGACCACAGTACTGTGGTTAATGCTGAAGCAGTAAGTAAAAGACGTAGTTTCTATAGAAATATTTCATTTTGAATATGATTTTAAAAATAAATCTTAGAACATGGAAGTCATGTATGGTTCTCCATACCGATATTGTAGAACTGGCAGCAGTGACTAGTGAATCAGTCTTCAAATGTACTGCTGTCAAACCAACCATGTTTTGTCAGGTTGTAGCAACATCCAGCCGGCCCATCTTGAAACCACGGACTCCATAAATGTTTAGCTTTATAAACAACATACAGTTACACTGAACCACCAATTGCATTCACACAAAAATAACACTGAAAGCACACATACTGAAGTTACATAACTGCTCTGGATATTTTACCCCACATTTCACAAGTACTTTTTTGGCTTTTGGATCATCAGTCAAGTTTGTTTCAGCATGTTTGATGCTGGAAGTCTATTAAGTGTAGTTTCTAATGATAGATATATTCTATTATATCCTGACATGAGACATTAACATAATATTGAGACAATTTTGATGTTCACAAAAAATCTTTTTGATAAAACACCGTGACATTTTACAAATATTCTTACTCAGTCTTTCCCTGGAATATTGTTTTCAAATTTTTTAACTATCGTAACTTTTTGGTTTAGGTAGTTTCCAACTATATATCTTAAATCATCACTTGTAACTGGAAAACCAAATTCTGCCACCTTTAGTAAATGGATAACAAATGCATGCTCTTCTTTTGGCAAGAACACTCTTTGTCCCCCTACCAAACGTTTGGCTGGCCGTTGTTTTGGGCATCTCACTTTTAATAACTTCCATACATTCATGAAGGGCATCTTTTGTGTAATTTCCATAAGGACAACTCCCAAGTCATTTTAGATACAATCGTGGCATACCTTCTGTAAAAAAAGTAAAGCAAATGACCAGTCAATAATATTAACAACATTGTGAAATGCTATATACTTAGTTTTAAATAAATTGCGATGTCTTTGATGTTGCTTTGTTTAAATGTTGTTTATTCAACTACGTAAACAAATGGTGTACTTTTTAAAGAAAATAATAGACAACCAGACCTATTAGTATTTCTCTAAACTAAATTCAAGAATATCTTGTTTATGTCGTAAAGATAATATTTAGATAAATGTAGTGTTTCCGAAAATATAATGTCAAAATTTTCGAGTTTATATGGGGTGACTTTGCCCACTTTCCAATAGGCAAAGTCACCCCACTGCTGTATCCATTTTGTACCTGAGTCAATAAAAGTAGCATAATTAGTTCATAATTGCAGTTATATTCTTTTAATTCATAAGATCATTCAACAATACATAACTAAATACATTAAAACACTTACTTTTGCAAAAATCCTTTTAACAACAAAATAACTACTGAAGTTCAGCCATAAACATTACAGCCTATGCTTGTATGATTTAGAATTTTACTCATTTACCAACTGATCAACTGTAAGTCTTTCTCTTTGTACTCCATAGAATATAAATTAAAAATTGATTGTAGGTCACTGTGTTGTTGGGAACACTGAATGAGTCGAAAATTTGAATTCAATTTTTTTTCAGGTTAGTAGGCAGTCACCCCCGCCTTATGGTATCTAAACAGAAATCCAGAAAGCATGAAAATGTTAAAACAGAATAGCTAATACATTCTTTTAATTTTATAAACCTCTCAAGCAAGTTCATGACCACTCAGTCAAATGGAAACACAAGACATGTCATTGCCAATACAATTTGAAAGAAAACACATTATTCTAATTATTTCTTACAATTGCATCAACTGTTCGTAAGCACAGGAGTGAAGTCAGACATGAAGAAAGTGAAATAGCATTAAGCATTACAAGCATAAAAACAATCAGCTTTACTCGAAGACACATAAATTATAAACTAAACAAGATAAAATTAAGGCAAAAATAACCTGCTAAAGTTTTCCTCTGACTAGTAGAATTAGGAAGTAACATATAAAAGTTGTATAAGGATGCCATTTCAAAAATGTGTTTTCTTTAGGGAAGACTACATATGTCTACGCATAGTGACATTAACATTAAATTTCAGCGCTCATGTAGGGCTACTGAATTTATTTTTTGTTAGATAACACTATTTTGATTAATTTTGTTTTTTTTTCTGAAGTAACCAATGTTATGTATAACACCATTTTCTGTATTTCAGTTCTGTGTGTTCTGAGAGTCAGGTTATGGCGTGAATTATCGTCGTCCACACTCACACAGTAACACGTAATCATAAAGACAGTGTTTGCATGCATATGACCACAAGTCGTTCATTAAAGATAAACACAAACTTAACATTCACACACGAGGGCCACAATCACATAAGAAAATGTAAACACAAAGACAGCATTCACCAGTATACAAAGTTGTTTTTCATATTTAAAATTCTCAGAAATGAGTTAACCAGCAGGGAAGTATTGATTTTACCTCTGCTTACTCCCTGCAGCTCATAACTGCTATTACATGATAAATGTTATACTGGCATGTGTGTGTGTGGGGGGGGGGGTTTGGTCAGACGTAGTGGCTCTGATACACAAACAGTGTTAGGGAGTAGTATGAATTTGACAACTGCACATCTGTTTGTCAGCCGCCATATCTGAGCAGAATATCTATACAAAATATAAGTGTTTAATTGAATGATATTTAATGGTTAATTCAAGGAATATCATGATTTCAAATTAGGATCATATATTTTATAACTTTTTTATTCTTTGGCTTTAGGTTTTGGTATGAAAACCCTGCAACATTTAAACCAGAACAACTGACACAGATCAAACAGTCTACACTGGGGAAAGTACTCTGTGACAATGGAGACAATATAACTGAAGTTACTGAAAATGTTTTTGTCTTGCCTTTAAGACAAGGTTCCAGCTTCCAGAAGTGTTCACAGTTACCAGCTGTTGATTTACGGTTTTGGTATGAGTGTGATGGTAATATTTTCTATTTCATTATTTCATATAAAAAACATTCTTGTATTTTAAACCCAAGAAAATAACAGATTACAGAAATTCCCACAAAATACATTTGTAGAACAGTACTTAAAAATACAATGATTATAAACAATAATTAAAACAATAATTAAGACAGTAATCTCTAATTTAAAAAATGTATGGATACTGCACGAACTAATCATTGTTAACATAACATATATAGTTTTAAATTCGAATATAAGTAAATGTAAATGTTTCCCATTGTTCATCTTCCAGTCGTCACTAGTTGTCATAAGTTCTTGTGCCCCTAAGTATATGTATCAGCTGATCCCCTAGATAATTTACACACAGACCAGCAAACAATATATAATTCTTCCCATCAGAAATAATTGTGAATATATTTCTGTATTGTGTTGATGACTTTATACTCAGCCAACACTGGTATTGAGAAACTGTCAGGACTATTGACAGTTTTACTAATTAGCAGAGTTACTTATTAAGGATAAGGAGACTCTTGTGCTACAATGTACATAATAACGCCTGGAGTATACCACACACACACACACACACACACACACACACACACACACACACACACACACACACAGTATACTGTATTTAATGTAACAAATTAAAGTTAAAATATTAAAAAATAAGTTTTTTTAATCTGCTTTTGTTTACCCAAAAATTCAGAGTCCAGTATTCTGTCAATTTGCTCAGTCTTTCAAAAGGTGTTTTCTTCTCCAACACTGTTAAAATACATTGTCAGTTGCATACAGTCGACTCCCTCTCGTTCGGACTCCGATGGTTCGGACGCCGGATGGTCCGGACTACTTCTTGGAAATGAGTCATCAGCGCGCGCCGGGTTTCTCACGGCCGAAAACGACAGGATTGAGCGTGTCTGTTTATTTCCGGCCTACATGTAAACAAAGATCCTCAGTTCGGCTTACGATTGCGTTTGCTCCGGATCGTCATACAGTGTACTGTAGCTGTTTTTACTAATTACTACTGATATTGTTGTGTGTTTTAATAATTTTCAATGTGAGTTACATATGTTATTATAAGTGAGTTTATTTGTTAGGTGAAATTGTAGTTTCAGTAACTCTGATTATTTGACAGTAAAATTCTCAAAAATGAGTGAAAAACGGAAGCATAATACGGTTAAAATGCAAGACAGACTTAATATTTTACAACGTTTAGATAAGGGTGAATCAGTGCAAAGTATTTGTACGGAGTTTAATGTAGGGAAAAGCACAGTTTATGATTGGCGGAAAAACAGAAAATCGATCGAGGATTTTTGTATGCAAATTGAAGTCGAATCCGTCCTTTCTACTCGATCTACCTTGAAAAAACCACACCATGAACTTGTTGATGACGCATTATGGTTGTGGTTCATGCAGGAACGTAGAAGAGGGACTCCTATAAATGGGCCGATTTTGAAAGAAAAAGCCGTCATTCTTCATTCAAAACTTGGGGAAAAAGGAAACTTCTCGGCAAGCGATGGGTGGCTAACGAGATGGAAAAAACGGCATGGAGTGCATTTCCTTGGAGTTTGCGGGGAGAAGCTTTCAGCAGACCAACCGGCAACTAATGATTTTTCTGAAAAATTGAAGCGTATCATTGAGCGTGAAAAACTAACCCCAGAACAAGTGTACAATATCGATGAGACCGGGCTTAACTATAAACTTTTGCCTAATAAAACCTTTGCCACTCCTCAAGAAAAGTCTGCTTCGGGCTTTAAAGTAAATAAAGAAAGGATCACTGTTGCACTATGCTCAAACGCAACTGGGACACACAAGATGCCGCTATTTGTGATTGGAAAGTCGGCCAAACCCAGAGTATTCAAAAACTTAAACATGTCTTCCCTTCCAGTGTATTACAGGTCACAAAAGTCTGCCTGGATGGATTCTTATTTGTTTAAGGAGTGGTTCGTGGCTCAATTTGTTCCGTCTGTAAAAGAACATTTGACATCCTTGAAATTGCCAGTAAAAGCAGTTCTTGTGCTTGATAATGCCCCTACGCATCCAGAGGAAGGTCTCGAATGTGATAGTTACAGTGACATCAAGCTTTTATATATGCCTCCAAATGTAACAAGTATCGCACAGCCCATGGACCAGGGTGTAATCGAATGCTTTAAGAGAAAATACCGGAGGAAGCTTCTTTCAGAAATTTT
Source organism: Magicicada septendecula (assembly GCA_034769895.1). NCBI lineage: Eukaryota > Metazoa > Arthropoda > Insecta > Hemiptera > Cicadidae > Magicicada > Magicicada septendecula. Next base: position 497,881,015 of record CM068367.1, read on the forward strand.
GGATAAGATGGATGGTAATGACAATGCAGGTCTCATCCAGACGCTCAAGACAATTAACATTAAGGACGTCATTTATATCGCTGCTAAATCGTATGATGAAATCCCATCATCTACGTTTACCAAATCCTGGAGAAAATTGTGGCCAGATGTTGAAACTCTCGTTGAGAAGAGACAAGAAGACAACCCAAATACAATAGGGTTAAATATTCATGCAACTGAACCTGATGACAACCACTCAATTTTAAAGGATTTACAACGGCTGCCTGATTCTGCTAGTATTAATGAGAATGACGTTGTGGAATGGATTTCGCGAGCTGATGATGAACTGGCTAATGAAATCCTGAATGATGACGAAATCGTCGATGTAGTCCTTCGTCAAGAGGAAGAAAAAGAAGAAGACGACGACGAAGGTGATAGTGAAGCGGGAAATGGCGTGGGAATTTTGACTCATGCAGAGGGTAGGGCAGCACTGGAACTGGCAACTACCTACGTCGAACAACAGCCTGGCGCATCAGCTGTGGATGTTATGTTTCTAAGGAAGTGGCGTGATTATGCCTTCAAGAAAACAGTTGAAGTAAAGAAGCAGAAGAAAATAACAGATTTCTTTTAATATTACAAAGCCAAGTTTTTCATTAGTTTTAGGTTTAAGTTTATTCGTTTGGGACAATTTTGTGAACCTAAAATTGTGTTCCGTACACTTGAAAATTGTCTTAAAATGTGATTTATAAATATAGATACGCTATTACAGGTTGTAATTTACATAAGTAAAAAACCGCCGGATGGTCCGGAAATTTTTTAATCCGGACAGGGATCCGGTCCCGAGGTGTCCGGATTAGAGGGAGTCGACTGTATGTGGTGTTGAAGCTGAATGAAAGTTGATGGCGATTTTTAATCTCCTGACTCCTCACCACATCCAGGTTGACAGTTGTGTCCTGAGATATGTTTTACAATGTCTTTGTGTATCAGTTGGACACACCATTAAGTAGTTTTATGATAGGTACTGGTAGTCTGCGTATGGGAAGATCCAATCTGCTGATATGCTAAGGGCAACAAAAGCACCATTATCATTTTCATATCCACCATAGAAGTGACATGATTATAAAGGCTGAAGTGTGTAATATGCAAGTTTCCACTTGTAGAGCAAACTTGCTCATTTAAAGTAAGAAAATGACTGTCTCACAACATTTGAAACAGTAAGAGGCCAGTTCAGTAAGGGTCATCATTTTTATTCATTTTTTCAATCCCTACTTTAAATCTCATATAATCTTTCAAAACAGAGCATATAATGGATTTATAAATATTACATGACAATATATATTTCAGTTGACCAAATAATATGAAGCATGTAAAACTCAGAAACCATCTCCTCGAATTTTGAATATGTGGTGGGGCAAAGTCATTTCTCCCAAATGTTACAGATTCGGTTAAACAAAAACAAATAAGTGAATCTTAAGTGGAAACATGACAGCCTTTCTTGGACACTGAGTTGTGCTGACCCAGCGAATGAATTCCCCCACTTAGTATAGCATAAGTTGTCTAGAGAGAGGAGTGAGGGGGTGAGGGGAATAATTCGAAAACAGTGCATTGTCTCATTTCCACATTATCTCTCTCTCTCTGTCACACACATACTTCCATTGTTCTTGCCAGCCTTGTTGCAGCTGATGCACACACTGAAACACTGTACAAGACTGTTGAGCGCATGTGTGAAATTAATGAAAATTTTGTTAGTCTCACAATGAGGTGTTTTCCCACTATGTATCTCTAAGCCACTGTTTAAATTCTATTGTCAGGTTTATAGCTGTTGCACCCAGTCTAGAAATATTCATTTAATGAGAATTGTAAAATTCAGTAATAAATGTTTTATTTATGCATGAAATGTGACTGTGAATTACCTTGTTTAACAGTAATGGTGGGTTTAGTATCAAATTGCATGTAAAGGTAAACTAAAAAGAATAATTAAAATATATTTTATAAAAAGCACACATGAAAACACAAAAATATCATGGGAAGCAAGCATGAGATACTGAGAGAATTCAAGAAACCTTTAATGGCTTCAATTTAAAAAATGTCTTTAATTGAATAAATGGCAGTTCACAGTGAAGTGGAAGAAAGTTATAGTAGCTCAATCGTTGAAGTGAGGAGTACACCAAGCTCTTGTTTCCCATGTATAAATTTAAAATCTTTATAAGAGACTTTTTGTGTTTTATGTATATACAGTTCATGTTTGACATTTTTAACAAATTTTGTATTAATACATTTAACAGCTAAGTTTCTATTTAAACTTATCATTGGAAACATTTTATTGATGAATCAGAATTGTTGTCAATTCTCTTTGCAGATTGTGATAATGATGAAAATGATGTACGTCCTCGAAGAGATATAATTGCGGATAATATAACAGATTCTAGACTAGAAGGACTGGAAAATGTTGTACAAGAGTTACAGCGAAGTGTAAAAACGCTGAAGAGAAGAATAAAACAATTAACAGGAGGTCATCATTGTCGAGATGAAAATGGTCTCATTCGGCGTGAAACAGAGAAATGGGCCAAAGATAACTGTACTCACTGTGAATGCAAGGTAACATTTGTCATTAAATTTATCTATGATTTTATAAATTTATCTATTGCATTCATTTATATGGAGCATAATTTTTAGACATTTTGGGTATGACACAAATTAAATATTTATAAGGCAATACAAATGCTACTGTGTTACTGTTTGTAGAACTTGTAACTTAATCTCATGAAATACTACAGTGTGACTTTAGGCCCTTTAACCAAGTGCTTTCGAAATGTGGTGGCATAGGCAGTAGGCAGTCTTTTTTTTCAGATGCTCCTTGAGACTATCTTATAATATGGCAATTAAAATTATGAAATGCATGGAAAAATTGCGAATGGATGGCATTTTTACATCAGACTGTTGTTATCAAAATGCAATATTTTATTCAAAACTCTAGTTTTTACAGATCAGTTCTTGTTAACAATAAAAAACAGAAAATGTATTTACCCCTGCAGAAATGCAAGCACAGGAATCTCTAGCATCCATATCTTTGTACCCAAAGTTTCTCTTAACCAAACTTCTGGCTGAATAAGAATGTTTCCTTTTGAAACAAAAACTGGTATACAGTATACAATATTTCCAATAAAATATATGAATTTATTAACATAATTTTATAAATATAATTATTTCACAACCTATATAATAAAGGTTATAAGGTAAAACTTTTATGTTTTTACCCATAAAAAACTTTGTGTTCCGAGTCGATAGTAAAATAATTATATTTAGTTAAGTAACGGACACGTCATGGATAAAGAAATCCAAGAATATAATTTTATATGTGCATGTTACGTTCTTCATACAAATTTTTAAATGTTTTTTTTTATATTTAATTCAGTTCTTGGACTTAATAGAGTAAGGTACAATAAAGTTAGGTGGGCTTACTGTTTAAAAATTGTACCCTTTATAGTACCCTATTCATTTCTATACCTTGATGTAGTTTGTGTCAAATTGTTTAATATACCAAATTATAGTGAATCATTGAAACACATTTTACTTAGTTTTTGTATATAAATTTTTAATTCAAGTTAATGAGAGTTTATAAGTGCACATAGAGCATGTGTTTGTTTTTAATAGTTTAATACTGTATAACTATATAATAAAATTATTCCAAAATATTCTGTAAAACAAATATCTTCCTTATTTATCCTGAAAGGTGCTTTTTTATATGACCTGTGAGATTTAGATATTCAGACAAACAAACACAGGATGTGTTTGTTTTCAGTATCCAAGGTAGCATCCCATCCCCTATTAGCATAATAAAAGACGTTTTGTAACTTTTTTAGGTCTTTAAACTATTTTTATATTTAAAAAATGTAATGTTTAAAATGACAGAAAGTGTTTTGACATTTCATATAATTAATAACTAAGATCCAAACTAAACATTGGGTATTGGTAAGTTTTACTAAATACAAATAAAAGTAGGCCTACTAGTTTAAGTAGAAAAATATTCTATCAAATTGGTAAAGCTTATCATTCTTAGTTTATTACAGTGCAGGTTATTTTTAAAGAAAATGTTGTGTTGATTATAACCATGTATTAAGATTGTCAACTGTAAAATTACTAAAGTTTTAACCTTTAAAGGAACATAACAAATTTTATTGTTTCTTATTTGTTTTCATTGCATTTCATCTGATTTCTCTGACAAGCAGTATGAAATTATAGCCCAGTCGTGGAGGGGTTTTAACCTGGCATTAAATTAAAAGTGGTTGATTTAAACGGATTATGGTTTTCTTTTTAAAAAAATATGTTAGGAACTTGTTAGGAAAATAAAATAAGAAATTGTTGCCATCGCCAGTCTGTGAGCTTCACAGAATAAAAATGGGAAGTTGTTGAAAAAAAAAACGGTTTTTTGCAATTATCTTCATGAATATCATATTTATGAATAAAACAGAAGAGGGGTAATTTAAAGAGCATAACATTTTCTATAAAAAGGTCTTTAGTGAAATTCTTATAAAATCAACCGTTTTCAAGGTAATCGTAGTTGAAAGTCTTGCGATTTTCCATCCCAAGTATGTTCGTACCATTTTATAATGGTTAAAAATATCCGAGGAATAAAAACTTAAACTGCAATAACTTCCTTAAAATAGATGCATTGAAATAAAAAAAGAAGCATTTTGAAGTATAAATCTTCAGGTATCTGATGAATTGCTTTCCTATCTAAAATACTCATTTAATTGTAAATTATAATAATTTAAACAAACCTGTATATCCTAAAAGCATCTTTATGTTTAAATAAATAATAATATTTTGAAATGTATTATTTAAAATAGAGATGTTTTTCATGATTACAATAATAAAACTATAAACTTTAAATTTCTTATATTCAAAACCTTCTGCTCATTACTAATTTAAAAAAAATACAATTTTAAAATTATATTAAATTTCATGTATTTTAAATTTATTTAAAAAACGATTGTGTAAATTCCCACAAAACAGTAAAAAATGATGTTATGTATATGAAACAAACTTGGTTGTGTAGCTTGAAGTATTTACTTTCACGTGTCAAAAAGAAATACACTACAGTCCCGTTTAACCGAATTTGATGGGACCCATAAGGCTTCGGTTAAACGAAAATTCGGTTAAACCGGAAAATATGTATTTTCATATCTCAGACTGGATAGTTGTGTTGTTCACGGGGTCACGGCCCACGGGCGAGCAAGGCCTACAATAGCAAGGCACATTACAATAGGCCTATTACAAACGAATGCATCACAACACTCTACAGGTATTAATTTATAAACAGAGTACGCTAAAAATGCAGTGAAATAATACATATTTTATTTTACATGAATGAGACATTTTGGAAAAGTACAGTAGTCGTAACAAACATAAAAAATTGTAGTGGAATACAATAGTACAGTAAAAAATTTATACAGTACTCTATGTAGGAAATAAAAACGTATGCACATGAATAATAAAACATGAAATTCGCAACAAACATGAAAGAATTATGGTGGAATACAGTACAGTAAAACAAAATTTAATGTAGCGAAAATGTGTGTCATAGAATGAATAAAAGTATGAAATTTCTAAAAACAATGAATAAAAACATTCCTGCACGATGGAATGCAAAATTAAATCGAGGAAGTAAAGAAATGTGATATTTTCTTTTGCTTCATATGAGAAGAACGTTTCTTTGCAGCTCGATCTCTAAGGCGTTTAATGAGAAGCAGCTCAGCAGGAGATGTTTCCTCTTGTTGTTCAAGGTTGTAACGTACCAAAATAGCAGTTACATAAAAAAAATGTCTAATACGTCAAGTAGAAGAATAACATGAACATGTTTCATCAAGCATAGAAGAAGGAACAGGAGAATAAAAATAAAATGTGTATCTACAAATAAATAATATTGAAACAACCCAATGAAGAAGAAGGAAGAGTAATAAGAATATCATCGAGTATAAAAAAGAAAGAGAAAATACCATGAATCAATATAATACGTTAGCATCCAGGCCCAATAGATCAAAATAGTGAGGGGATATGCCGAAAATGATTATCATCGTAAGAAGGAGACGAATCAAATACAATCACCATAGTGAAAAAACAAACTAATTTGTTATAAGAATGAAATAAATATAGGACAATGACTATCATAATAATGAATGAAAATGTGGAAGAATATGACTATATTCAGTGAACATGAATTATTACAAATAATGTGTAACCAAGAAAAGCAACAAAAGTGACAAACAACTAACCAGAAGAAGAAGAAGAAGAAGAAGAAGAAGAAGAAGAAGAGGAAGAAATGTACCATGAAGAATGAAGATTATGTATGACCAGTACAAGACATCGACATTCACAAAATATGGAAAGCATCAAAATCAATGTAGTGACCAGAATAAGTATAATGATTATTGGACTATCAATAATAAAGAAACCAAGTGTTGAGCATCAATAAGTGATCACAAACAATGACAGTGAATACCTAATATAAGTGTAACAACATATGATATAATAACATTTTACCCCAAGTAAACAGCACAAACAATATCAGCGAAAGTGTTTATAACGGAGGGAAGTGAATGACCATTTGTAAAGAATCAACGATTAACAAGTGAAATACACAGACAATTAGTGTACAAAGTTTAATCCAAGATTGTAAAACCACAGATATAATCAATAAGACCACCAAATATATAATACAGAAAAGTGAATTAATTGTTCATAGAGATCAATAATAAAAGCTTTATAATCCTTGATTGAAATGTGCCTGAATGTCATAGCAACACAGGACAAAATGTAGATGAATGGCAAGACAAATAGTAGTGAATAAACTAATTTGTTGAGTATAAACAAGTCTATGTACCAAAGCCTAGACACAATCCACCAAAATATGTAACATAATTAGACTAAGAAACCCAGTATTATTGTTTCAACAGATAGTGTAAAAAATGTGTACAAAATGTGTAAAACATAATAATAAACCATTGTAGTAACATGCCATAATGAGATGACAGTAGTTGAGATGAATACTGTAAAAAACTATGAAGCACATTGTTGTCAAACAAATGACACAATTAAACAAAGTAATTATCCATAATTGTTTCAAATAGAGACTAAATAAGAATAAAAATACAAAACAATGAATACCATATGAACTGAAGGACACAACAAATGAGTCAGATTAAGTACAATAACAATAAACCAAATAGACAGAACCCCAATGTGACAAGAGAGTTAGTCAAAAAACATTATCAAAACTTATAAAGAGATTGTAAGAAATGTTACCAGTAGTTAGAGAAATGTTCAATACTACTATGAGAACACCTCACAAATATTACACTAGTAATTTAAATTGAAATTTAATAAACTAACTAACTGCAATCATAGAACTAGGTGTAAATAACCACCATACAATAACTTAGAGAGATTTCAGATAACAAAAAGTTAGTGAATACACTGAACTAGCCATGTACAACAATTGTACACAATTTTAATTGTTAACAATATATCCAATGTGTAGTAAAATAACTAAATAAGAGTGACAAAATGGCGAGATGAGAGCATAATGTATTTTGAACCATACTATATATGTAAACAAAATAGCATTTTACCAAAATAAAGTATGAACAAATGTATATAGAAATACCTATTAATGTTATAATACAAAAAATATCTAGTAGAATAAGGGATAATAGCGGTATAAGTAAATGTAAACAATTGGACATAGTTGGCTTATACGCCATTAGCAAATTTTGTTTAAACTGTAAATATAGCAATATTATGTATTAGCATGAATGAGAAATGGACTCAAAATGTTTAGTCATAAGTATTAAGATGTAAATACAACAAATTATAGTGAAAAGGACTTATTTGTGTTAAGAACCGCTATATGAGTTTTGAAGAAGGTAAAGTGAATTATTAATGGATGGAATTATTACTTGTTTGGACTTAAAATAAAGACGCAAGTGTCCGCAATTTAATGCCACTATCCAAATGACGATCTGACAAAAAATAAGAAACTTATAGCCATTATAAGATTTTCGATCATTTTCGAATGTCCATGTACACGTCATAGATAACCTCTAACCCGAAGTTAGTAACGCTAAAAATTAAAATATTTATTTAACCAAGGGGTTTGGGGTAGAGAGTATGGCTTTCTAAACCAATCGAATGACTCAATTTCACCAGACGAAAAGAGACGCTTTAGCGAGATGAATTAATTGTCTTCCAACACTCGAAGCGGGAGGAGCGTGTCACAGTCGTCAAGATATATTTTAAAATGTGCGCGTCACCCCCAGTAACGTGGTCAAATATTAACCTATACTGAACACCCTATTATCGAGTGACAGTGTAATATGTGTATAGTGAACAAAAGACATGACCAGTGTATAATAAGGGTCATGTCATGTGAAAGGAAACAGGGAGTATAATACTTTAACAATTTTAAAAAATATTAATGAAATAATTCTCGTTGGTTGAATGAAAATTATTGTTTGACTGCACTAGTCAAGTAAACACGCTTGAGTGCATTCACCGATAACGATGAATAATTATCAGAATGAGATGAACAAGGTTATCGTCAATGTGATGGCGATAATTAATTAAAAGATATTATATTTTTATATTTAAAGAATAATTAATAAAAGCGGAATCAATATTAAATACCGCACACAATTACTTGTAAATATAGTCGCTTAATTGACTATGAATTTAGTCTTGATAAATAATAACTTTCTTTTGTGGATACTATCATTACTGATAATTCTACATCCTATTACTAATAAATAAAGTGTTTGTAAAAATAGTATTAAGAGTTCTATATGATATTACTTATTGTACATTATAACTTACTCTCATCTAGGTAAACTAACCTAGAACCAAAACGTATATTTTGTCACAGAGAAACACTTCTGTCATAAATGATTTTTATAAGTGGAATCGATAATAAGAGTTTTTTCAATTTTTTTCTCTTTCCAGTTCATAATAGTAATAACTAATAAATCAATAATATTATTTTAATAGTGCAACGTTAAAAGCACGTGTTTACAATCTTAGCTTCACTAGGCACCAGAGTACCGTACGATAGTACGATAGTATTGACTATCGTATTGAGGTTAATAATTTTAAATTTTGTTCTTTTTAATCATAATAAATAAGTAAACATTGTTATTTATTAACACATCTTTATATCTAGTATCATGTATATTAAAAGAATTCACGAAAATTGGTAATACAAATGACCAAAGTGAACATAACCTAAAGTACCATATTATCGTACATTGTAACAGTGTTACCAGCCTTGAGCTGAAGAAGTCTCAATATTTATTTAATTTGTTGTTGTTTTTAAAAAAATCAATATTAATTGTTTTAAAGGAGTTTTTGCTAAATTTCACTAATGTCAATAAAAAACCTCAATTTATTACCAGTGGATAAAGAGTCTTCATTTCTATAAAATAGAAGTAAAAAACTTATTTTTTTTTAGAAACAATTATTTCACAAGGTGGCGGCAATATTCGAATCATTGATATTGAAATATTCAATTTACCGTTGAATATCAGTGTTGTTTCATGTAATGTGCATTTATCGATATTCAAACGAAATATCTGTGTATTGTAAATGTATTTACAGTGAGAGAGAGTCGCCCATCGAGAAGATTGAAGACCTCCACGGATGGTAAGTGGGGAGGTGAATACAGCGAATAATTAGTGATTTTAATACTCTTTTAAACACAAACTTTAACTTCAAATTACCCATTACTAATTAATTATATTAAATACTAAACAAGCCATATAACGACGTGAGAATCAACAACTACAACAACAACACTGCTAGTAAATAAAAACATTCTATAATTTAAACAAATTAATAAAAACCATCCAGGAAAGATCTATTATAAGGTACACCATGAGGTCTTCAAACATCCTAGTTGCTTCTGAATGGTTTGGCCCTTTATTTTCTTGAAGGGATGGACCAACATCATCATCGGAGCTGAGCTCACCTGCCTGGTGACTTGAACATGCGGCAACAATGTCATCTTCACTAAGAATTGGATGCGGTTCTTCATCACCTTGTATCCATTCCGCTATATCGTTTATTTGAATCTCCGATCCGCCTACCAGACTGTTTAGCTGTGATACGAAGTTCTCGCCACTGAGTCAGTGGACAGTCAACGCTACGAGTTCTCGCGCGGCGCTGGCCGAATGTTTGTGTACAGTCCCTGTATGAAAGCAGTATAAAATATGGTAATACAAAAGTATTTTCGGTGATTCGGTTGACCCGGAAATTCGGTTAAACGGGATTTGGTTAAACGGGACTGTACTGTATTTACTTTTTTTTACATTCTTTTTTTAAATTTAATAATTATAAACAAAAAAGTGAGCAAACAGGACTTTTTACACATTTATATAAATATTATTTTTTAAACTCATTATTATGATTTCAAACTATAGCATTATTTTCCTAAATACTTGGTACTAATGATTGGTGAAGAAGAAATCCCAGGTAGGTTCTTGAGTTTTTAATACGTTAGGTTCAAAGGGATGTAAAATATGGGTAGAAGAATGCTCACTCTGAGTCACAGATGCGCGCCAAAAGTGCGCACTGGTATAGACGTTATGAGTTGTATATATTCTATGCATTTCGGAGCATCCAACAGCACCAAAAAATCTTTTGGAATTGATTTTCTGCAATTGTTAAACATCAAGCTGCGAAAAAGCTTGTGGTTACAGAAAAGGAGGAGGCCTTTTTTGTCAGCAATTTGCATATAGGTAGGCTTACCATAATTTTTTCTTCTCAAACCGGGACACTTGTAAAATAATTTGTCATGCAATTTTGAAAATATCAAGTCTTAGTTATTATGTAACTTTAAGCTTTCTACGCCTCAATTACACAATTAGGTCAACTTGGGTACATATTACATAGTACTAAAAGTGCGTTCACGTGTTCACAATCACATAGAATTACAATTACAAAAGAGATACATATTTTACTATATGAGGAACAAAACTACCTTACGTTCTTACTGCAAAAACCTAGTTATCAGCTGGTTGAAACCATTCATATTTGTTACTGGTGTGGACCTTTTTTAGAAATGGTTTGTCATTCTTAATTTTGTCATAAAATTCACTACAGCTGAGTTCAATATTTAATTTACAAATCAATAGACCTTTCACTGTTGATTCTGCCATTTTACCACTTTCTTCAGACCATATACTGTTCATAATTGAAAATGCCCTTTCAACAGGAGCAGAAGAGCCTGGCAGGCAGAAAATGTACTCTACAACGAGGCTGAGATTATCCACAGAAATATTTCGATTCTTGAAATGCCGGAACAGTTGAACCCATTTATCTTGACAGTTCAAGTTATTGGTTTTCCAGTTGTCACAGTGTGAAGACCAAAATGCTTTGGCAACCACCATTTCATCAAACAGTTCATCCATTATTATGGCTGGTTTTCCAAGTGTTTCGTTGATTTTTTCACCAGCTATCTCAATTTCGGGCCACGTAATGGCATTGTTGTTTATCCATGTAAATGATTCTCCTCCACCAAAACTATTTTCTCACAGCTCAATATAGGAGAGACATCGGTCATAAAAATCTGTAAACTCTCTTATTATATTAACAGAATTGATACCACAATCCTCATCCTTAAGTTTCTTCAATAGTTTCTTAGCTTCTTGTGGTAAAAATTTATTGTCACGCCTTTCTTGAAGATTGTGTTTCAGATTTTCCAGTTCAGTCACAATATCGGTTGCACTAGCTGCAGTTTTCTCCATAGCCAAGAATGTTTTATTAACAAGGTAAGCTGTCCACGAACAAACCACAAATACAGTTCTCCACTATCAGTCTCAAAGAACTCTTTTATCATTTTTGGGCACTGTTCTTGTGATAAAAAGTAAGACTTAAGTCCTTCATACATGAGAAGTAATCTCCCAATAGCTGGAAGCAGGGAAAGGAACCGGGTGGTACCATGTTGTAGAACGTTTTTGTACTCAATGTGTACAAAGTCACAGAACTCTTTTAATTCAGTCACTCGCACAGTATAAATGTAGAAATATTTGTATATTTTTACTACAAGAGCTTCTACTTCAATAGGTAGCACATCTACTGCAGTTTGCAGGTAGTTGTGGACTATATGAGCACCACAACCAATACCCACAATATTTCTTGCCAATTCTTTCTTCAGTCGAACATAAACATTATTTACTCCTTTGCGTTTTACGCCTCCAAAATTTGTGTTGCAATTATCACCACAAAATCCAATGACTTTCTGTACTAAGTCATTTTTATAACTGACACTAAATAGTTTGCCAATATCTCAGAAGTTTCACCAGGAACTGACTGACATTCTAGAAGTTTAACTTTCACTCCTTGTTCTGGCACAAAGTACCGCACAATACAGGGGACAATCTTAATTGCTTTTCTGTTAGAAGCATCGATTGTTAGTGTCACAAAATTTGATGTACTCAAATCGTCGTTGAGTTCTTTAACTGCCATTGGTGCAATCATGTTTATAATGATAGCCTCAAATTTCGTTCGGGCAAGACCACACTTAGGTTCAAAGAACTTAAATATTAATTTTGAAGAACAATCTGCAGTTTTGAAACTTAAATCGTGAGCAGCAGTGTGAAAAGCAAAAGTAGCTTCTTTAGCAGCAATTAAAAGATCTTTGTTGACGGGATCAGCACTTTTAAAAAATGACGAAATTGTTGAGGAACCAGCAACTGGATTTAAACTAGCTTTATGCTTTGTACTTTTCAAATGTTCTTTTATGTCTGAACGCCCACCGTGAGAAACTGAAAATTCAGACAAACAATGTTCACACTTTACTCTGTCTTCATAACCACACACTTTTTTCAAAAATGGATAATCTTGCTTTAAAGCATCAGTAAATGTGCTGTTCCTTTTCGACATCTTGATGTTCTTGAAATGACACACTCTTGGAACTATTTATATCAGACTTTAGACACAATCTAGCAGTGAGCTCTATCACGTTATGGTAATCACGGCATCAAGCTAACACTAAATACAACCAACAAAATGTTCGTTAGAATTCAAACAATGCCAGTCATGGTTGCCAACCGAATTTGTGGAAGAGTCTTTAACTGTTAAGTCACGGCCATGATGATGACAAATTATTAGGCTACATGTACATGTTGCCACAAAAAAGTCAAATTAGCAACACTGAGGCCAGTTCCATTTATTATGCGGTAATTCAATTTTTTTTATATGGAATAACTTTTCAAACCGGGACAGTTGACAAACTGGCCGGGACCCCAGGATCAGTTCGTCAAACTGGGACTATCCCGGTCAAACCGGGACGTATGGTAAGCCTACATATAGCCCTACTGTATTATGAAATAAATGGCTGCACCAATTGTTCACTAATTGTAGAAGATGGTGATGATGATGTTGATATTGATAACAATGATAAGGATCAAAAAGAAACTTTAATAAGAAATACAGCAAACGAAAGGGATGAAGAATTTTAATTTTTATTGAATTTCATATTATCTATGTTTACATACAATAAAAGTAACATTTTGTACCTAAATATGTTTTTATTTACAATTCAAACATTATATATACAATTATTTTGTAAAAATTAGCTAATTTAAAATTTTTATTTCACTTTATTTTATTCGTTTTAATTTGTTTCACATCAAAAGGAAATATTCTACTTAGCAGGGGGGGGATACAAAAATGTGAAAATCGTCTTGTCTTTAACTACAATTTACATGAAAACTATAGGGTCTGTGCAAAATATCATAAGGACCTTTGTTATAGAAAATGTTAATCTCTTTAAATTAGGTCTCTAGTGAGTTTTTCATAAAACTGATACTTATGAAGATAATATAAAAAACTGATTTTTGTAATGGTGACCATTTCACCATTTTTTTCTATGAAGCTCACGGGCTGGTGATGGTAACAATTTCTTACTTCATTTTCCTAATAGATATGTACCAGAATCCATTTAAATTAGACACTTAGCAGCTTAAGTTGTCTCTGGTGCCTGGGCTATTAGTATTATACATCTTTGAAGTATATATTACATGAAACAAATAAATAAACATTAGTTAAACCTAATAAAATGATAAAATATTATAAATTAGTTGTTTGTAATAAACTTTATTAAAAAAATAATAAAGAGGTAATACAAAAGTTAAGCTCTATTGTCAAATAATAAATGTTTATTTTGTTCAGATAAAACAAATAAAAAACAAGCAAAGTTTATAATGGGTGATAACTTGCTAACTAAATTTTGAAATGAACTACATAAAACACTTAAAGAATTATGAAGCATTCAGATACAATGTACAGATTATTTTCTTCTATAATAGCTGTTTTTCAGTAAAGTTTCTGATTTACATATGAGACACATATTTTTCCATATTCTATAGCCAAGGAGATTGTGGGGTTACAACCCCCCACCCATTGTGAAGGTTGTTTGCCAATGGAATCTTGAAGGTTCATCTGTAGGCAGCAGAAGTTGTGTTACAACACACACACTTATAATATACACAAGATAAGTGGTAATCTTGTTTCAATGCCAACACCTTTTCCTCCACATATAATCAATAATCCTCTCATGGAAAAATCCTGGCTATGCCCATTGTCTATGGTGTCTCAAATGACTTATAAGACATTTATTAAACTGGTTTTATCCAGGAACGAATAATTACATTCATAAGTTAAAAAAAAAAACTTACCAAATTAAAAAAAAAAAAAGAAAAACAGCTGCCAATTGAATTAATACTTCATGAAATATGGTGTTACCTAAGGATTATATCAGAATAATAACATCTTTTGAACTCAAAATCTGGCAAATACTGATCCCCAAAACATGTTTATCAATGTTTTGAATTTCTGTCTCCCAAATAAACAAACATGCAGATTTGAAAATTGTTTAATATTTTGAATATTGTAATAAATTAAAAAACTTAAGGCACTGTTGCTTATCTATATGAACAGTATTAACATTATCAAATTATGAAGGAAACCAATTAACTTTTGAGAATTTAAAACACTGGTGAATCTTATTAATAGGCTATGTTATATGACAGAGGGAAAAGAATGTTTTTTTTTTCTTTTTTATTGAGAGTAACATTTTTTGTGATTCATAAATAATGGAATTGCAACATGGCCAAAACTTATTAACACATAAATGATCTTAAAATATGAGTATGACACAAAATAATGAGAATTTCTTAATTTTGCGTTGCATTGCATTGGATTTTGCAATACTCTCCATGACATACAAGTCAATTTTGGGGAATACTAGAATCTTTGTTTGTGTTTAACAAGTGAACACTGACAACACATTTTACCTTTTTCGGTGATTTTTTTATTCTTGAAATGACAGAACAAAGAATTGGCATTTAATTCATGTTAAAATAATATCAGGTGCAGTGAAGTAGTTTATATGTTGGAAAAGGCTTTTGACGAGAATTCTATGTTCAAACCAAGGGTTTATAAGGGGTACAAAATAGGGCCAAGAAGATATTGAAGTGACAAGAGAACTGGACATCCTACCACTTCAACCACCAAAGAAAACATGGAAATGAAATATTAAGTATATTGTGCTCAGTAATCACCAAATCACTATAAGAGAAGTTGCTGCAGGAAGCTGGTACATCATACTGGTCATGAAAGCAATTTTTACTAATGTTTTGGTCATGAAATGAGTAGCAGCCAAATTTGTTCCAATATTGTTAAATTTTTTAAGAAAAGTGCCATCACAGAAACATCACTGAGCAGATGTTTCTAAGTCACAGATGACCCAGTTTACTCAAATGCATCGTAACTGTCATTTTCTAGGCAGCAATTGAAATAAACACACTCATATCACTGTTGAGACCTTCTTTATTTATCATTATCACAAATAATAAGTTTTTCATATACACAGAAAATATAAATTTTGATTCACAACTGTGATATGATTATTATACGATATGATTTGATACGACTGTGATCATTAACACAGTCATAATTTATACAGACAAAAAGATAACACAAATATAATACTGATCCACAAATGTGTTATCAAACACATGCACTAAACTCTATAATCACTGAACTCAGAATCGAGACTGAGTATAAAGATTGGTAATGACACCATTCACCAACATGTGTCATTTACGAGAATTGTCTAGTAAACTCCAGACGTATATTGGAGAATCTGATAGTATAAACTATGTTTATCTATAAATGTATAGTATTATTGTTACAGAACATTCTAATGTCTTCTATAAATAGTGTCTATCAATATACATAAGTTATACACAAATTGTGGCTACTAATGTAAATACAAGTGAGTACACACCTAACCTACATAACCAACATAACCTAAATAGTTTTAATAATACCAATCACAGTATTACTTAATATATTCATAATATTACTTTGAATGTGGGTTGGTGGGGGTTCCTTAATATACAACATTGCAGGTGACGGAATGTGGGTAATGAAATTGAATCTAAGGCTCAATCATCGCAATGAAGAGGCAAGACCAAAAAAAAGCAAGACAAGCGAGATTGAATGTGAAGGTTCTCCTTACTGTTTTCTTTTATTACAGCGGCAGTCCACCAGGAATTCTTACCATCAAAGCTGTCCTGTCAGTAAAGAATATTATCTTAAAGTCTTACATTGGTTGCACGAGGCAATCTGAAAAAAAAAAAAACAACCAGTAGTGTGTGTAAGCAATTCTTGGGTTTTGCATGATGATAACGCACAGGCTCATGCTTCACTACTAATTCACATGTTTTTGGTAAAAAATAACAACACCATTGTAATGGCACAGGCACCCTGATCACTAGATATGGGCCTATGCAACTTTTTCTTGTTCCCAAAAACTAAGAGCACAATGAAAGGACAACATTTTGCAACCATAAAGGAGATAAAGGCAATATCATTGAGTTAACTGAAGGCTATACCATAAAGAGAATTTTACAAACGTTTTACGGACTGGAAAGAACTTTGGCATAAATACATTATACCTGATGGGGACTACTTTGAAAGGGGACAATATTAATTTTAAAGAATAAATGAATCATTTTATAAAAAAAAATCATAAAATTCTCATTTTTTTTAATCACACTTAGTATATATAAAATTAAGTATGTCTTAATAATATTTGATCATGTTAAAACTCCATTACTTATATGTAATACAAAACTCGTATGTTGTGTGTATTAGAGAATGAAAATCTTTTAAATGAGAAATAAGAAAAAAAGAATATACAGTGTTCTCATCTACACAAATTATAAAAATGAATGAGAACAAAAAAACTTTATACTGTCAATGCATAATGTATACAATGAATAATTATCTGAATTGACTTTAAGAGTACATTTCTCAAAATCATTAATTCTGAAATATTCTGTATATTTACTCCTAGACTATTATATGCTCAAAATTTTAGTGATGGGGGGGGGCTGGAACACAATCAGCCCTGTTAAATATCCCACTTTTATTTGATTCTGTTGTCATGTTTTTACAGTAAAAATACCAATATTTTTTGTATTTAGTCACTAACAGAATACAGGGTTATTATTAAAAAAGAATGAACCACTTTCATAATGCAATATTTTATTAAGGAAAAGTAATTTAAAATTCCAACTAAATTACAAGTATTCTACTCATAATCAAGTTTTATTTCCTGTCTTACAAGTGTTCAATATGCCAACATTTGGAACATGCACAACATCAAGGTGATATGAGAATTCTTCCTACACGTGTAGCAGCATATCACGATCCACTGAGTTGATCACTGTTGTTATTGATGTTTAAAATCATCGAGGTGGGTAGTGGTGGAAGAAAAACTCTTATCTTTTACATATCCACACAAGAAAAAAATCACATACAGTGAGCTCTGGAGTTCTTGCAGGCCAAGCACAAAGAGCAAAGTCTTAGGCCCCCTTCCAACCAATCCATCGTTGGGGCACTTTTTCATTCAAAAAGCTCAAACCATCCAGTGCCAATAGGGTGGTGGGGTGGTGCTCCATCGTGTTTTAAAATGAAGTCATCTGAATCTGCTTACTGTATCAGGAAGAGCCACTGTTGAAATAGGTTTATTGAGATAGAAGAGCATATCGAGATAGATTTGTCCTGTAACAGTGTTTCCCTCAAAGAAAAAGGGACCATAAACCTTGTCCTTAGACATAGCACAGAAGATGTTCTCCTTAGTGAAATCTCTTTCCTGCTCAACTTTTTCATGTGGCCAATTCATTCCCCAAATGTGCACATTGTGACGATTGACTGTGTCATACAAGTGAAAGTTTGCTTCATCTCTGAAAATTAAACGTGAAATGAAGGCTTCGTCTTCCATCATCTCCAGCATTGAATTGCAAAATTCTATTCACTCCCTCATATCATTATTAGTAAGTGCCTGAACGAGCTGTAGTCTGTTGATTTCAAATGTCTTATTAGCACACATCAGATAATGGGTTGTGCGATTGCAAGCTCATGGCTAGCTCGATTCGTGGCCTTCCATGGGTTCTGCTCAAACACAACACAAATTCTCTTCATTTGTCCCTCTGAAACTCATGGTTATCCTGGACTTTTTCCTTTGCACAGACACCCACTCTATTCAAACTGTCAAAACCATCATCGAATGTTCTTCACAGTGGGCGGATTAATGTTGAATCGCGTTCGAAAAGCATGCTGTACTGATTTTGTTTTCGCAAACTCGAGAACACAGAACACTTTTTTGCTTTTGGTTCATCGACTGTAAACAAATAAACAAGCTTTGCCTAGGAAATGACGTGACTATAGCGCTCATGTCGCAGCCGTTTGAAACTTAGAAACCTCCTCTTTCAAATGGTCAACAACGTATTCCACATCAGTATATATAATTTATAAACAATTACAATTATTAACCTAATTATTCATTTAGGGTGATCTAAAACATGCATTAGAAAATAAATCATGTAGAAAATTTGTTTTATAGATAAAACTCAAAATTATATTGTGCAGAGTTTTACAGTTCGTTTTACAACATTATTTGCTAAAAACCTTTAATCTAATTTCAAAAGCATATAAAACAAAATTCATGTAATTATTCAGAGGTAAAATTGTGTAATTAGGTGATACTACAGTTTTAAGAAATTCACCTGTGAAATTCATTACACATCATATAATACTTACAAAATAAAACATAGAGTTTGGTTACTTAGAACTTTGTTACTAGCGGTTTTAATATAGTTCATGTAGTTCAGAAGTTGTAGTATATTACTTGTACATGTTTGTTTTTGTACATTACATTAACATTGTTTTTTATGTCAGTACTACATATTTACAGAGGATCATGTGTCAAAATATTAACACTATGTATTCTCTTTACAGAAGGAACAAATAACATGCACTACTATACAGTGTAGCCAGCCACAGTGTGAGAGACCTGTGCAGAAACCTGATACGTGTTGTCCTGTCTGTGAGCCATATTAACATTGTAGTCATCAAAATCTGTTGCCATGAATGAAAATGTTTGTCATAGCTTTAACGTGAGTTTAAACAGAGAGATTAATATATTGTGCCTCATTGTTGTTAATCATCAGAGTAGAAATACAGTGCCATTTAACATGTTCATGAATGAACACTGTCTTAGAGTTTGTACAGAACGAGAGATGTAGTATTCAAACTCTAAAAAAATTTTGTTTAATGATTTATGTTTCTCAGAGAAAAGGTTTGTATTGAGAGTATTTTGATTATTCTACAGAAACTGTGTTAAACATGTTATGTTCTGGGTATATACACGTTAATTTTATACTAATATATACACATTAATCCAAATATAAGTACACAATTGTAAATAAACCCTTGGCAAACTAAACCTCTTAACTTTAATTGTAAATATTTTGTAAGTGAACTGAAGAGTTTTGTGATAAAAATAATATACAAAACATTAATGTACTATGTATTACTGTGTTGCCTTCTTTACTAGGCTTATTATAAGTTCACACAGTAGCATTTATAATTTAAATAATTTTATTTTTTATCTTTAGAAAACTCAGTGTATCATGTAGTAGTTCTTGTTATATGAATCTTATTTGTAAGTTGTATTTAAGTAAATAAATATATTGGCACCTCCACGTTTTTCACATAGGTATATTATATCGTGTGAAGAATACAAAAATTCCCATCTGTTTCACTGCAAACAGATAACAATATAGTGCTAATTGATTATAATATTGTTGCAAATAAATGTTTCAAGTGGTTTTGTTTGTTTTGTGACTTTGTTAGTTTTGACTGGTTTGGTTGTCTTGAAATGTATATCACATACTTCTGTAGAGAAATTGTCAACATATTTTAATTTTTCATCTCTGGGAATTATATACAATTTAATTTGAATCATAGATATGTCCGTATGTTAAAAAATGTATAAACAGAACAAAATTTTTGAAACTTTGAATGTTTTTAAACCCTGCTTATAGACTCAAAAACAAATTACAGTATATGAAGTATGACAAGTTTTAAATTAACTATTATAATGTAATTATAGTTAAAATTTTGCACAATTTTTTAAAAGATATTTGGTCTTCGTGTATTTAAATATCCCACAAGCATGAAATTTGTAATGGTATCAATAAATTCAGAGATGCTACTGTTTTGGAGAAAGGTAATCAATCCATTCAATAGTACATGATTGAAGACGGTGTGAAGGAGAGGGGGTGCTAAAGATGTCTTTAGAACAAGAAAAATATATTATCTCAAACTTATAAGATTTATTCTCAATATTTTAAAAATATTAACTTTTAATGATCATTCAAAAATACTTTTAATAAATCTACAATTCATTGTGACTCGAATGTGCTGTACCAATGACTGAAGCAGAATATCTAGGCATTAATGGTTTCCAAAAATATGTCATAATTTCTATATCATTAGCCCATCTTGATCAAGTACCATGATTGAGTTTCAAAAAATTTCACATTAACTGTCGTCTACTCTTCCTTTTAATTTCCGGTGAGAATTTCTTCCTGTTTAGACACATTGTGTACTACTACCAAGATTGAAATCCCTCAGAAAACAGTTTTAAGTATCTTTAACCATTTTAGATACCATACTTTTTAACAGATAACTGAATGTGCAAGTAGAAAATAAGGCTGTGAGTTGTGTCCCAGTAATAGACTATTTACAGTGTTTTAATTGTGTGAAGAAGTATACAATCTGTGTCACTTTTTTATGGCCAGGTTGTATATATTAAAGTATTGATACTAAGGCTTAGACTTGAGAATTATTATTATTTAAGGCTGACATTTTTGCTTACTATTAAAAATGTTGTCTTCACCAATGATAAATTCAGGTGGAGAAATTACTATCACCTTGAACTATATAGAAATTCACTTACTTGTTGAGGTGTCCTCATTGTATTCTCTTTCTCATTTGGACTTGAGGTCCAATAAAAATTTTCAAGAGACATCATATGACATATTGGTACCATAGTTAAAATATTTTCAAAATTTAAATATCTCATTATAATTTTAAAAATACAGGTTAGTAAAATACACGTTTGTTTAATGCAATTTGCATTACTGCAGTTTGTTTAGATAACTTCAAGACCAAAATAAAAACATTAAAAAGTTATAAATAATTATTATAAATAATTAATGAAAGTAACAACTGAAGTGATATTTAATAGTACAGAATGTATGAATTTAAATCTTAACAACATATTTTATTTAATTTAGATGTAAGTATATTCTACTGCCAAAACTTGTGTAATGGAGCATTTTTTTTTTGTGTGGAGCGTTTCCCAAAAGTAGCTTTCATGTAATTTTTATAACACACACACACAGACACACAGACACACACACACACATGTAGACTTTCAAATACATGAGTAACTTTTATTATTAATTTATTTGTAAGCTTGAGAAATAGTATGTGATATTGCAAAGCAACAAATTTAGTAATTTAATTTTTTATTGTTTTCTTAATTTTCTGTAAGTTTGAAATTGTGTTGTATATTTGTGTGGCATTTTTTTAAGAATGGTATTTAAAATCACAGTTAAAAATGAAGGCACATCCTGTAATATCCATATAGATACACACACAAGTATTAAACAACTTCATTGTGTTATATTTTTTGCCATATTTAGATGTTTTGTATTGATTTGTACATAATATTATTAAAATAAACGAAGTCATAGTAGCAGTACTATATTAATTGTTAATGTTTTGCGAATCCAGTGTGTCTCTAGTTAGTATGTAGGCTACTACTATTACTATTATATTATTACTACTACTAACAACACTAATAATACTACTACTTTATTATGATTAAAAAAATTATCATTATTATATTAATTTTGTTTTGTGATTTACATTTAGCTTGATAAAAGTAAAATAAGGAATCTGAAGTTATACTAAAGGTAGACTTCACTTAAAATTTCCGTTAGGTTAGAGTAAAATATTTGGATTAGAATACATAAAATATATGAATACATTCATTATTTGTATGGTAAACATTCTATGTTTTACTTAACAAGATTTTTAAAAATAAAAATAGTTTGTTAGATTTCTAAATACAGTATACACCTGTGAGACTAAGTCATGTCTACACTCTTATATGATTACAGTGATATGGTATTTTTACCAAAATAAAAAGCTCTAATCTATCATGATTGATTTTGAAAGAGTGAAAATTTAAAAATACAGTTTTATGTATTGCTCATATAATATATTAAATAACCATGTTCACAAAGTATTTTTATTACTCTTAAAAATTAAAAATATCAATATATAACAACATATAAAAATACTGAGAATTCTGTGAGAAGTTAATGATTGATATTTGTAACACACACACACACACACACACACACACACACACACACACACACACACACACACACACACACACACACACACACACACACACACACACACACACACACACACACACACACACACACACACACACACACACACACACACACACACACACACACACACACACACACACACACACACACACAAGAGCGCGCGTGCACTTTAAATATAACTCGGTATATTTCTTTCAGAAGCATGAACAACAGCACTTACACTGTAGATATATTGTATATTATACAATTATATCTTAAAAAAATAATTATAATACTTGCTTAAGAAAATAATTATTTTATATGCAGCCTATTTTGTGTGTGTGTGTGTGTGCACTAATAAAATACAATACCATTATGCATACGTATGTGAATTATACTCAATAATAATATGAACAATAGGTTTGTATAGTTTAAGGTGTTATTATATTCTATGAAACAAGGTTTAATAGAATTTCTAATATAAACTACAGTATTTAATTTCTTTAGAAATTAAATGCATATTGTAAATATATTATAGACTACATATGAGGTCCTAGTTCAACTCTTCAATATGTAACTGTTATTAGTATGAAAGCTGCAAATAATTTTTACCACCTGCCCTAATGTTATTAGATATTTTCTTTCTCCACTACACTTTTTTTGTTATTTGGAAGTGTTTTATGTCCAGGTCTACTTGGAATGTGCATGTGTGTGTGTGTGTGTGTGTGTGTGTGTGTGTGTGTGTGTGTGTGTGTGTGTGTGTGTGTGTGTGTGTGTGTGTGTGTGTGTGTGTGTGTGTGTGTGTGTGTGTGTGTGTGTGTGTGTGTGTGTGTGTGTGTGTGTGTGTGTGTGTGCAAGAAGTCAAAATAATTTTGTCTTACCTTAAGTAAACTGGACATTATAACTGGAGATTGTTAAATTTTTTTCTCATTTAAAGAAATTCTTCAAAACTTATCTTTAGGCTACGTTTTTAAAGCTGTTTTGAATATTGAAAACAAAAAATATAGCTTAGGTGCAACACAAAACCGAATGTGGTTAAACTAGGGGAGTTAGATTGGTAAAATGATTTATGCTACACAGAATGTAAACAATTATGTGTAGAATTATAATTCTATTTTTTAAATTGGAACTAGTAGCATCTAGTTGTAATACACAGTAAAAAGTGGCATGTTCATAATAATTGAATGTAATCTGTATTTTTGTTTAATATATATTTGTGGATTTCGAAATGTTGCCATTAACGGTGTTTTACATTGTAACATTAATGTGAAAATGTAATGATGTAATGTTACTGTTAAGGAATATTTTGTTAATAGTTTGTAGCTTTGCATATAAATATGTTCCGTATTTAAAAATAATGCATTTATTTAGGGTTTCAATATAATTTAATTTACAAGTATTTTTAAACGTAACACCGAAGATTAAATTATCTGTAAAATGTTTTATAATATATACAGCACTGAACAAAGATGAGTTTTATTTGTAAAACATTAGTATTGTATGTATTATTTTTTATTTTAAACTAAAGTAAATATTTATGTCAGCCCTTTTCTTGAAAATTGTGAGGCATGTTTTTTAAGTAAGATCCATTTTGAAATGACCACAAAATGTGGCAACAGGGAGAGATTGGGCATGTGGCGTGTTTCAGTGTGACATAGTAACCAGTTGTTTACTATTTATACAGTATCAGGTAAACAGTTATAGTGGGGTGTTGGTGACTTAAAAATGAGTGTCCCAATAAATAATCCTGCCAACTGTGAGGGTCCTGCTGTCATATGTTTTTTGTTACCAAAAAAACTGGAGTGCTGCTGAAATCCATCAGCAAATTGTTGATGTTTCTGGGCCAGATGTTAGGAGCTGTGACATCTGTTTAAAGAAGGATCGACAAATGTTCATGATGAAGAGTGTAGTGGTTGCCCTTCAGTAATGACAGATGGTTTAGTGGAAGAAATCAATGCAAAAATTTGTGAAAATCAATCAATTGTTTACGGTTTCAGAATTGCTTTTTTGATGTCCTAATGTTTCATGATCACTTATTTATGATGTTTTAACAAAGAAGTTTCTTTACAAAAACCTCTGTGCCAGAAGGGTTCCAAAAATGTTAACAGAAATGAAGGCTCAGTTTTGAAGAGGAAGGGGATAGGCTGTATGAACACATTTCCATGGGAGATGAAACTTGAGTTTCATACAAAAACATCAAGACAAAACAACAGTCTATGCAATGGTGACATTCTTCATCTCCAAAAGTACAGAAGTGTAAGCAAGTACGTTCTGATTCAAAGATCATGGCCAGTGTTTTTTTTTTTTTGATAAAAAAGGGACCTCTTGTTAACTGATTATGAAATACAAAATGACTATTAATGCTGATGCATACTGTGAAACCCTGCAGAAACTGAAATGAGCCATACAGAACAAAATACATGGCTTGTTATTAAACAGGATTTTGTTTTTGCACGATAACGCTCAACCACATGAAGCATGTCAAACTGTTCAACTTTTGGAAAAATCTGGCAGGGAAATTTTTAACCACCCACCCTGTAGCCGTGATCTCACACCCAGTGATTACCATTTATTCTTGCATTTAAAGATATGGCATGCAATGCAGCAATTTGAAAATGACGAACTGAAAGATGGCGTTGTTACCTGGTGTAAGGCACAGTCAGTGGTATTTTATGAAGATGGAATAAAGAAGCCCCTGAATTGATACAAAAAAAATGTGGAATTAAATTATGAGGAAAATAAAGAAGACTTAAACATTTATTTTTTGCTTTTAATAAATCATTTGTATCTGTTAATGTCTTTTTGTAATTTCAAAATGGACCTTACTTAAAAAAAACCTACCTCAAAATTTATATGTGAAAAAGAAACAATTTCGTTATAGTAATAGAATAACATCCAAGTTTGTATGTACTGTACTGCAGACTGATTCACAAAGTCAGAGAATTAAATAAGAATAAAATATTTCTGAATTTTTGGTAATTTTTAATTATAATTATTAAAGGAATAACTACAACAAATTCTGGAGTGACCGGAATGAAATTCAGAATGTTCCAACAGGAAGGTGGAACCAGCCTACCTTTTACTCACAGGAGTAAAAGATTACGTACTGATAACAAGTCGGATTTGGAAATCTCGTAGGCTGTAATATGAAATTGATTCAGTAAAATGTAGACTTAATAAGAGGTTTGCAGATATAGGTCAACTTGATTTTATCGCTCTACTAGAATCACGACGTTTTCCAGAATTTTCTAAAAAGTTTCCAGAAGAGCACTTTGAATTTCTAAAACGCGTTTATGACCAGTATTTTGATTTTCCGTTACTAAGGAGTGAGCTTTCTGTAGTTTATTCAAATGAGCAGTTTTGTAAAAATAGTGTTAGTGACTTGTCAAAGTACTTAACATCAGCAGATCTGAGTGACACCATTCCTCAAGTGTGGAGGCTTGTAAACCTTATAATGACAATTCCAGTTACAATCTCTTCAACAGACAGTTCGGTTTCAGCCTTGAAGAGAATAAAAATGTATTTGCGTAACTCGCAAATTGAACACAGGCTCTCGGCTCTGTCATCGTTATCTATTGAAAAACCACTTCTTTTGAAACTGAAAACTAATTCTGCTTTTTACGATACGGTTGTTGACTTATTCGCTGAAAAAACCAGGCGCATAGAAATAACGTTTAAAAAATAACTCCTACAACTAGCGAAATAATTAACGATAAAGTAAATAATAAATTATTTTGACCCGTTACAATGAATGAATTAGTGTCGTTGTGGACGATTTTAATTACCATTATGAATCTGTATTGTTTACGTATGGCATTAAACAGCAGGTACAAGATATTATAAATTATTTTAAATAAATAAATAATTGTGCAGTGTGTTTATTTATGGATTCTGTGGCTTTATGTGATTAAATGAAGTGGAAATAACAGATGAATCAGTACCACCAGACGCCACTCATCGTACTGGTAAGTTCCTAATACAGTCTGCTTGATTTACTAACACAGTTTATATAATTATTTTATATTTATATAAAATATATAATTATATTTATATCAATCCGGCGGAGGTTCCGTACAGCATACACTCAGCGTCGTGAGGCAAACTGAGTAGGCGCTGAGATAACAGCGCCGCCTCCTGGCTGTGAATACCGCAACTAGCGGCTGGTGGCGCGTAGTACTAGTTATACACCGTCACACTAACACAAAAGCCGTGCGGTACACCTTGGTCCTTAACGGACTGTTGAGCGGAGGTTTAATTTAATTTAATTTATATAATTACTATTATTATATTGGTTTCTATTAACAAGCAAAAATTGTAATATTTACTCTTTTCTTATCTGTTGTTAATACTGTTGGCTGGGTTTTATTATCACATGGAGAGAGAGAAGAAGGAGTTTTTATTTGTTGATGGCTGAGGTAGGTATTACCGCATACACATTCTAAAAACTCATCCTTCGCCACTGCAATACACTATTACTAATGGCATAGCTAAGGGGGTCTCCCCCATCAGATCGGTTGCCAATAAAGCATTATAGATAAAAACTTATAGACAGGCAGGCTGTAATAAATAATACTCAGTAATCTATAATTGATGAATCTAATAATACCAGCAATGTTTATCTGCCTGCTTATCATTAATAATCCTGCACTACAGAAAAATATCAGTCTATAACGCTCACATCTTTGAGAACAAATTTTGACCTACCCAATAACTTCTGGTGGTACAAGCCTAGTTAAGCCAATTGATAGTGATACACTGGTTAGGTACTTGTCTGGTAACTTATCTATATAAAATAATAATGAAAATACACATATTCAGGTGATCACAGGTATTTTATTGATTTGTGATTTGTCGTAATTTACGTCTGTATAATTAAATTAAAGATTTTGTGTTAACAAGGAAATCAAATTTGACTTTTCAATTGTGAACAAGAGCATCTAACATCATCAGTCCGTCTAGAGTACCATCAAAATGTGACTGTATATTCTTTGCTAATTCTGCTATGTTACATTCTTAAATATATTGAATATAAGAAAAAATAATCAATTTGTTATATGTGGCTCAAACAAAACGAACAACATATACCATTTCATGTGTTTTATACTGCAGCCATGTAGAGATAACAGATTGGCCATTTCCTTAGCCTGTTAGTAAGATTGATTAGTGTGACATGACAGGGAGTATTGAGTCATAAGGATGTTTGAGTCAGTATATCAGTATATAAGGATATTTGAGAATGAGTTTAAATAGTTTTTTTATTTAACTGCTTTGAAAACTAAATATAATTATTTCACTACCAACTCTGAACACATAGTTTTTTATGGGTAAAAACATAAAAGTTTTACCTTTGAAACGTAATAGCTTTGAAAACATTCTGATTTCATTACTCTGTGCAAAGTACAATATATTCTGTATTTGGATTAAATGTTTTTTGTACTCTATTGATTAAATTTCTCCTACAGAAGAAGCATTGTAACTATTTACAGTAGAACTGGTTTCAAACATTTCTGAAGTTGATCATATTTCTGAATAAGAATTGAGGTAGTAAGAAAAAGGCTGCTGCATTCTAAATGTTCAAAACAATCCGCTGTGTAAAGAAAAAGAAAAAGCATTATAATCAATTGCCTTTGTCAAAAAATCAGCTAAAGTAAGAACTGTTATATTTACTGTAGCTTTAATTTTGTATTTTCCTATTTAAAATATTTATTGTTGGGATTCTGATGTTGCATTTTACTTTCCTGTCCTTGTTAGCACAGTACATTGTTTTTCGCTTATGTCCATTTTTTGGTTTTCTAAGTAAAAAAAAGGAAGAAAATTTGCACACATGAATTTAAAAAAGAATGAGAAAAACATTTCAACTTGTATAGTAATGACTACTTAATAATGGTTTAACATAACAAATTAAACCATGTTAAAAAAAAGTAATTGAATTTTGTAATATTGATAACTTTTTACTTCAGAAATGTAATTTTTTTATCTTACTTTGTGTACATTTGATATGACCATAACTAATATTACTCTGCTATTTGACTTGGTTATTCATCCTAGTTACTTGGCCAGAAAATATTATTTATTACTTGTTTGTGTGATTGTGAAGAGGAGGTTGTCCTATTCTCTACAGGTATAAATTTTTGAGAAGAAAGTGGGTAAAAAGCATTACAATAGAGTTTAGATTATAGCTTTGCTGCTTGTAATTTTTCAGCAAGAAAAACTACACCACTTATGACCATCCCAATGATTAAAACCAGAAATGCAGATTGCAAATGGTACAGGCCTGCCTCTGTATATCCAAGAATTGGTGCACAGTCTGGCAAAGATTTCATGTTTCTCATGAAGGCTCGTTTGAGTAGACCTTGTTCTTGTAATCTTAATAACCTGAAACAAAATATTTGTTTGCTTGATACTTGTGGTAACAACATTCTGAAGTTCCCAGCCCATCAGTTATAGTTACACCAAGAAACTTATTTCTAATAACACAACAGTTACATTCTGCCAATAATTACCATTCAAAAGCATTCAAATGTTCCACAAGGTGTACTACAATATTCTTATGAAACTCTACTACATGAGAACTGGTACATAATTCTGTAATATTCTATATAAATGGTAAAGAACTTTAATATATGGCTGGTATAGAATTGCATAGTTTACCATTTAAAATCAATAATGATTAATAATATGAATACACCATGTTTTGTATTTTAGTGACAAAAAAAATCTAAGTTAACTGCCACTGAACTGTGAATACTGTACTTGAATTAGTTCTGTGATTTCTCTGCACCATCATTT
This sequence comes from Magicicada septendecula, assembly GCA_034769895.1. Lineage (NCBI taxonomy): Eukaryota > Metazoa > Arthropoda > Insecta > Hemiptera > Cicadidae > Magicicada > Magicicada septendecula. The sequence goes on from CM068367.1 coordinate 497,910,606, forward strand.
ACCAGCAAAAATATATGAAGAACCAGTGTGTCATTACAAGTTTTTCCTTCATAGCACTTTTTTCTTTTTTAGGAATTTTTGTTTGAAAGCTGCTGACTTAACAAAATTTACTATATTAACGAATGAGTCTAAAGCACTTTAAAGTTCTGTTGGAATAGTCCTCATGATTAGAAGTGGTGAACCTAAACAAAACAAATCCTTTGAATATTTTAGCCTTTGCAAGTTCACTGTCTGTGCAAACAGAAACATAATTTTCTCTAGGACAGCCCATTTAGTTTGAAAGTGCTGGGTACTCAATTATACATATGTCATCTAGTTCGCATTGAAGGCAATTCATCATACAAAAACGATTGCTCAAACCCTGATCAGTAATGGTCTAGTGTAACCAGTAATTGATACTTCTTGCTTATACGAGTTGACTCAAGAAGCTTTGATAAAAATACTTTACCTCATTAACTGTGAATACCTTAAGAATGTCATCTATGGGGCAGGAAATATGTAGTATCATTTGACAATGGAACCAAAGATATTTCTTTGTCAATGCCATAACTTCACTATTCAATACCTCAATCAATTTCACTACTTCTGTGCAGACAGGTAAAATAAAATGACATCCTAATAGACATATGCAATAAAAATTAATAATATGGAGTTGCAATTTTTTGTGGTTAATATTTCAGCAATTTTGTAACTGGTCACTCATCCCTTTCCAGAATAGTTTCTTTCATAATATAGATACCACTTACTTTTAAAGAATAAAACAATCAGCTAAAATAATACACATCTTTTCCTGGTAAGTTAATGTGTGCAGTACTCAATTTTTTTTATTTACTAAGAGCTACACTTAATTTTTCTGAGGTTTAAAGAAAAATCCTTAATTAAATTAAAGATATTGTTCAGTTTTTCTTTACATCAATAATATATTCTGATAAGGATGGTTTTCATATCTCTGAACGTAAATCCAAAGTTTTATAATCATCTTGATATTTATGGGCTGTTCCAGTAGACTTAATGTAGTCATGCTCTGTTTTCACTTACACGAGCATTTGGTTCATTTCACTTTTATGACTCATCTTGTACATTTGTTCTTTTAATCACAAACTTATTCATAAAGAACTCAAATTAAAAAAAAAAATTATACAAAATTGCAATATGTCAGGATGAGCTAAAAAAAATAATGAAGCTCAAAACATGCCAGAACACAAACAAAATGGTGTTCCAACTGCAGGTTTACAAACAACTGACTGGCAAAGGCAAACAATGTGTATACAAGGCCTTCTGTAGTCTTCTGCAGTGTTACAAATTCACAATACATTAATATACCACTGGGATTCATTACAAAGGATAGTGTGCCTGATCAGGAAAATGGTTAATAACCACTGTACTAGAAGGTTATTTGGTAATTAATTTTGTTTCATATCACACACAAACAAAAATGTACTGTAATTCTTTATATCTGTATTATTTTACAGTGGACATTTAAAAGTACAAATAAAACAGGACAAGGGGGAGTTCAAATTATCAATTTGTTTGGGTTTTCAAACATAATAAATATATGTTTCGACAGTATATATGTTTTAACATATATATGACAGTAACAGTACAAAAACAAAAAGTGAATTGTTTGGTTTCCAAACAATAAGTAGTTGTTTGCAAACACTGTACATGTAGTGTACATGTAAATGACTTTAACTAACATATTTTAAATATCACTATAATATTGACGACTCGGAACACTAAGTTTTTTATAAGTAAAAACGTAAAGTTTTACCTTACAGCCTAAACCGGCTTTCACCTATAGAAGGCTTCATCAGAGGCTCTCTGAAGTCTAAAAACTAAAAACTTAGTGTTCCGAGTCGTCAATATTATAGTGATATTTAGTTAAGTAACGGACACGTCATGGACAACGAAATCCAAGAATTTAACATATTTTCTCGTTTGGTAACTGAAACATAAACATTGAGCACTATTATTGCAAAACATAAAGTACGTAATATTATTGTATGACTCTCTACTAAGTTTCTTCATAAAACTGGTTACAAAAAAAAAAATTTAATTTAATGAAAACAGTACACTAAAAAAAATTACAACTTGATGTTTTTACAAACACATTGAATTATTCTCCTTTTTCTGTTTACAGTATTCTAAGACAATACTGGTACAGTTCTTATTTTAAATAAAATCAAACAATAATTAATTTTGTAATTTTACTCCACGTCTGTTGACGAGTCCAGATTTCTGCCAGTTCAGATTGATGACATCCTACTGTACAGTATTAATAATTAGTTGGATGATAACTGGTCCTACCTTCCTGCATATTATAAACCAGATTGTTTTTAACATTTTGGTCATACACCCTACATTTATTTTAATAAACGATTCAATTAAACATTCTTCAGGTAGGTATTTATACTTATTTATTCTACTAAATACTCCAATATTGCAATTAATGTTAATGTAGAAGTAAAAAAATATACATCAACAAAATACTTACCATTTATTGAAAGGATGTTTAAGAGGTGAATTTCTTTGAACTGACCAGGCCTTGCTGTAAGTAGATTTAGGGTGTTTTACTACAAACAAACCACATCTTGTATTATCTGCAACTTTAGTTGTTAGAAAATGGACAAGGTTCACTTCTGAAGCCAGGCCAACATAATTTTCTTCATTGACTCTTAACAATAGTTTCTCTAAATTTGCTGCATAACCTCTTGTATGAGAAACTAGAGATGATATTTCAGAGTTCTATTAAAAGTAATGCACATTAAATTAAAGAAGTTGACGTTAGTGAATATATACATTGTGTGCATGTGTGCACACACACACATGCTGCATGTCTTTGTGGTAAAACAATGTATCTGTTTAGGACTTGCAAAATACATACAAGATCTGTCCAGAAACTATCCAATCACTTTGAATATCTCAATAACACATCATGTGACTTTCACAAAACTACATAGCCTATCGCAGGAGACTATCTGGCTTCTGTCAGAACACATGAACAGTCAGGCTTGTGACATTCTCCTCTTTCAGCCATTAAGTAAGTTTGTGGTTTATGTGACTGTCCCATTCACAGTATTGAGTGAATAGATCAGTGAATCTGTATCATGTTTTGCATTGTCAGCTTGAACATCTATCTACAGAAACCATTCAAGCGATTAACAGGGCCTTTGAAGAGGATTCCAGCAATGCTCACATTAAACTGTGGTACTGATGTTTTCAAGATGGCCAGGAATCCATAGAAAGTAATCCACAATCCACATTCTAGAAACACCATCAAGACCATGCTGACTGTCTGTTTTCCAACCTGGAAGATGTAGTCCATTCTATGCATGTTCTTGCAAGTTAGATAATAACTACAGTGCTATTAAAACAATCTGCGTCTTCTGACAGCTAAGAAGCACGTGGGGCTCGGCACAGCTGCGGAAGCACTGTGTTGCCACATGGTCCGCTAGGCCGAGCCCGCTCCCTCGCTTGCGCAGCATCACGAAGAATCGTCACGCGCGTTTGTTTGGCAAACGATAACAGCCGCAAATTCATACAGAATCAAATAATTTTTTGCATACAGCCCTGATTTGTAGAGTACTCAATACCTTTTGTTTTTGGTGAAGATCGGTTAAGGGAAAGGGGTAGTTTACCTGTAACGATTTTTTTAAAATCAAGGTTATCGAATAAGTACACCAGCGTAACCATTTTTTTATCCAGCGGGGAACTTTTTTTCCAAAGCGATGACCTATACTTTTTTTTTGCTTAACCGTTTTCTGAAAGTCAAAATAAAATTTTAAGATCACAATCCGATAAAGTGTTAAGGAAAAGTTTCGAGATATCAAGGATGTAAGCAGAGTGTAGCGGAGCATTAACCAGTAAACACGCATTAATCTGAACTGTGTGTTGTCTACATAACTGTGTTACAGACACACACGTTGCAGTTTGTGCAATGACTAAACGCTTTGTTTAGTCTAATTGCAAACTTACTATCAACGTATTTGGAAGGAACGTTTCTTGGAAGTAAAGTTGTCACCGATTTCTGAATCGTGATTCTGGGTATTTAATAATTTTCAACTTAATATTTAAAAATTAATATCAACTTTTGTTCATTAAATTTATTAGTTCTCTATATAGCTTAACAGCTTCGCTTTGGTCGGTCACTCCCGAGTGCCACACACCCTTGTTTTAGGAAAATTTGAAATTAACTTTAATAAATGTTTAACAAATTGCTAAAACTCAAAACTAAATAAAATTCAGATGTTGTGATCGTTAAACGTAAGGAATTGTATTGTTTGCTCTATAATAAATACATCATGCTGACTGAAAGTTACTCACATTCATGGTGTCAAGGGAGCCACCCCCCAGTGACGAATCACTTTCTTCACCCTGAGAGCTGGAGCTGGAGCTGGAACCGGAACCGAGGGAGATGATAATTTCTTCCACACGATCATCCAAGATGCCTTCTGTTTCCCACTGCTTCTGTACGAGTTCTTTCGTGTGTTTAACCGTGGATGCCCAGTTTTCTGCAGTAACACAGTTGATTCCCTCTCTGGTTAGCCTTTCCAGTTCGGTGATGGTGAATCTCTTGTTGTTCCTTGCCACGTAACCCTTTGCTTGTCCCCAAATTAATTCAATGGGGTTAAAATGGGCGTGATAAGGAGGTAGTCGTATCATCTGATGTCCATTGCTTTTTGCGAGTTCATCGATGACATATACTGGCTTCGGTTTGTAAGTGGTCACCAGTTCCATTAACTCTGATTTTGTAGCACCAGGTGCAATGGTGATGTCTTTTATCTGAGGCAATATATTTCTTTGTACCCAAGCCAGCATCTCAGCTTTTCTGCACTGCATGGTTGGAGCCCTATCTCTTATTAGTGAATGGTATGGAGCATTATCCATAACAATGGTAGATTTGGGAGGGATATTCTTAAGGAGCGAATTTTTAAACCACTCCGTGAAACAAACAGCATTCATTTCCTCGTGGTAGTCCCCTGTTTTTCGCGATCGAAACATGAGTAAACAATTTGCCACAAAGCCTCGGGAAGTTCCAGCATGTAGGACAATGACCCTACCTCCCTTTCCTAACGGGGCTTTCATTGTGCCTTGGGGTGTTCTGTCTGACCACCCTTTGGGTAAGGTATGACCAGCGTTAACAAAAGTCTCATCCAGCCACACAATGCTCTCGTAATCTACATTCTTGACACTTCTCAAATAGCGGCATCACCAAGCAACAATATCAGGTCTCTCCAGAAGGACGGTCCGGTTTGAATATTTTTCAAACTGAAATCCCAAATCAAGAAGAGAAAGTCGAAGGGATGATTCACTACCATTAAACAACTGGTTTTCTCTAAGACTGCTGTGTAGCTTTCTTACAGTAGGATGCTCCTTTCTCTCGTAGTAAGAATACACATGACGCCTAATTGCACCTTGCTGGAAACTTCCATATTGGTCACTCGTTTGGCATAGTTCCGAGTTTTTACGGGTGTTTCCAACCCTGCATGTGATGGCCCAGCTATGTTCTCAATCTCAATCTCAATCTCACCCTCCTCTTCCTCTTGTTCTTCCCGAGGTTCCTCCTCTCTCTTCTCTTTTTCTTTCCCTATTCTAATTACTGTCGCCTTAGATATTTTTAAAGCTGCTGCAGTTCTTTCTACAACTTTATTGACGTCTATTAGAGGACCTCCATTTTCCCTTTCAGCCTCGAAATATTCGCATAACGCACACACCATATCGCGAGCCTGACCACGAAGAACAAAGCCATGTCTTCCTTTTATGCTTGCCATCTTTCGAGGCGAATGAATTCTTGGTCGCCCACGCTTACGTTTATCAGCACCTTGCACTGGTTGCGACATAATTGAAAAAATAATATGATCTGTGTAAAACAAAATACGCTATACCACACTACACTAAAAATGTTGCTGATAATGGAGGACTTATTAAAACACAAAAACTAATGCAATTAAAATCAATACTCTCAAAGAAAAGCCGTCACTGTTAGCGAAGTATGTACTTGCACTGGCAACACTGTGGGGACTATTGACTGAGGAGAAAGGGGGAGGGAAAGCGCGCGCCGGCCGGTGATTGGCTCACCTCGGAGGCACGTCCGAGTTACCATAGCAACTAGCGCTTGTAAACACGCAAGGAGAACTGTCAGAAGACACAGATTGTTTTAATAGCACTGTAAGAAGTGCTACACAAAAATTCTTTACAGTCTGAGGAATTCACTGATGAGAAAACGGAAGAAGCTATGGATAAGTGGTGACTGCACCTTCATGACAATGCATCTGAACATTCTTCATCCCTGGGACAGGATTTCTTGGCACAATATTGCATCACATAGATTGCTCAGCCACCCTGCAGTCCTCATTTGGTTCCCTCTGACTTCTGGCCTTTCCAAAGCTAAAATGACCTGTGACAGGGAGGAGATTTCAGATGGTGGATGATATTCAAAAGAACGTAGTGAGATAGCTGTCAGTGATTTCAAATAGGATGTTGCAGACTGTTTTGAGAAGTGGAAGAGACACTGGGATAAATGTGTGAAGTACCAAAGAGAGCACTCCAAAGGGGACTATCATCTTGCGCTAAGTAAGCTGTTTTTTCTTAAAATACTACATTGTTCGATATTTCGGATCAAACCGGTCATTCTTTTCATTTTCCAAGGTTGGCACTATGGCTTTGTAGAGCTCATACCTACACGTGAACTTTTAGCTCTGTCGTACGCCAGCCATCTCAGTGTCAACGTCCACGAGTCGGGCCCTTCTCGGCAGGTAGAAATCCATGCATTTCACCCATCCTTTTCCCAACCAGTCTATCCTGCCTTGAGTATCAGGATCACCCAGTCGTGAGATACGGTAAGTCATTTTTTTATATTATTTATGTCTGATTAGCAATTCTGCATGCTGCTGCTTTCGAGCTCACCAGAGGCTATTAAATTATCATGTAAGAAAGCCGTCTTACTTTCCATCTTTTTAAACTATTATCTCACATACATGGTTGGATTTTTTTAGACACATCTTGTATTTTATATGTTTCCACGCACACACACACACACACACACACAATAGTTTTTTAATCTCACTTGTATATGTTTTCGGTTTTTAAGCAACGCATACTGTGTTGTGGCTTTAGTAGCAATTCAGACTTTATTCTTACATTTCTAGACATTGTGTACAGTATATAATGTGTAATTCTCAATGGCAAGTGGCAAGATTTAATCTTAATAAAAAATAAATAAATAAAAAAACTAGGAACACAGAGAATCTGACATTAGTGGAGATAGCTGAGAAACTAACAATCCAGTTTTACTTAAAAACAACTGTCATAATGACAGCAGATGTGTCATCATGATTAAAACAAAACTTTACTACAGAAAAGCATTATCATTTGAAAATCAAAGCTTTTTATTGCTATAGGAAAAAAAATTAAGGAAGAACTATACAATGGTTTTTATGAAATGTTCAATGACATTAACAAAACTTGGATAACAAAAATATGAAAGTGTTTTATTTGAGATACGAATAACTTGTCATCTAATATCTGCTATGTTTAATTTTCTGAGACACTGTGTGTTTGGTGTGTACTGCATCATTGAATCTATTTGTTTATTAAAATCTGTGTAACTGTTTTGAGGCACCTTGGCTTACAAATCACAAATCTGTGCAAGTGTTTGAGGAGCCACCCATAAAGGAATGTTATTTACAATCTTTAATTCAGTACCACTTTAATATTTGAATTCAGAAACATTTTACTTGTTCAATTTGTAATGCAGTCACTATCTCTAGAATCATTGGTCCAGAATATAATAATGTTTTTAAAGTGTATGGTAGTATAGGATTCCCTAAAGGTATTCACCTCTGCAGGAGATGGAGTGATTTAAAGATGAGGAAGTGAGGGAGTTTCCACATATTGCCTCAGTAGGTGTTACAATCATCGCCTTGGTTTCCCTCAGCCCACTGACCATTGTAGCATGGTTGGTAATGCATATATGTTGTCTGTTGTTTTCAGTGTGTGTAGTGTTAAATATTATTATTATTATCATATTATTTGTGTGGGGGTAATTATATTAGAGGAAAGTGAATACCATTTAGAACATTTCAAAACTTCTACAGATTTGTAGACTAAGTTAGAACTGAAAGAACTACAGCAACCAAGACGAGAACTAGTTTTACTAGAAATTTCAGTAAGTCTGTGGATGAGCTGACTGGTTATACAGCTCCTAGTTAAAACACTTTTTTTGTTATGTATGTCTGATTACAAAAGTAAGTTATAAGTTATACCACATAGATCATGACAAGTGATACTGACTTAAAATTTTTTTTTGTAATATTAAAATATATATACCGTAAGTCCAGGGAATTCACACAAATAGAAGTACAGATTTAGTATAGAATTAGCAGTATAGGTTACTGAAAGTAGATATTAGGTACCAGTTAAACAGTGATTACAACTTAAGAATTAAACAATTAAATGAAAACATGTCTAAAAAGCACCACATACTATAGGGGTACCACAGACAAAAAAAAGTTCCAGTGCGCATACACTGGCTCGGCGGAGAAGGCTGTACCCCCAGCATGTCCGTCAACAACATTAACGGCTGTGTAAGCAGTCTAAGCAGGCAGTGTGTTATTCAGTTATATGCATATGCGTATTTAAAAATAAATTGTGATTTGTTTTCCTTTATATGATTTCTTTGCGTTTTCGTTTAATATAATTGTATATATACGATTTATATTTAGTTTTTGTTTAGTATTTTATTATAATCATTAGAACTAACAGTGTGTTGTGTATTTTAGTTTATGTTGACTAATTACCAACGAATTACCATTCGTTGTCGCATTGTTACCATATCGTGTTATTTTTTTTTTATAAATGGCATCGTCATCGAATAGTAAGCTAGCTTCTGGGAGACCTCTAACAAGTCAAACCAGATAAATTATTTTCAACGTGGCAGTATATTTAAGAAAACAAAAAAAGGAATACAACTTAGGTTATGATATTGCTGCTATTACAAGTGAAGCAACAGGAGTCTCTCAGGCTACTGTGTACAAAATTTTAAAAGAAGTCAAGAAATCGTTAACTTCTGGTTGTGAGAAAAATCTGTTTTCTATCCGAAAAGGAAAATTGCAGGCTCATAAAAAAAATTTGAAGTGGACTCCTTCACAGATAGTGCAATAAGGAGAAAGGTGCACGAATTTTATGCAGTGAAAAAAATCTCACCCTCAATAAAGAGTTTACTGCAATCTCTAAAGGAAGATGATGTCATTCAATGTGAACGAGAATATTTGAGGCAACGACTTAAAAAGTTTGGATTTAAATGGACTCGTTGTCAATCCAATAGAAGGCTCCTAATAGAACGAAGTGATATCATTGCTTGGAGAATTCGCTATCTAAGTGACATAAATAAATACAGACGAGAGGGTCAAAATATCGTTTACATTGACGAAACATATCTTCAGGCATCACATTCAGTATCTTCATGTTGGCAATCTTCTGAAGAGGTCGGGATAACAACGAAAATTGGGAAAGGTAATAGACTTATTATAGTTCACGGTGGGGGAGAGGCTGGTTTTGTTAACAATGCTCTGTTAATATTTAAGTCTTTATTGACATCTGGAGACTACCATAGCTCTATGAATTTTAATAACTTCGGTAAGTGGCTATCAGAAAAATTACTACCTAATCTCCCAAACAGCTCTGTAATAGTGATGGACAATGCCAAGTATCATTGTGTAGAAAGGGATAAAAGGCCGACCTTGGGTTCACTAAAACAAGAAATAATTGACTGGCTTGTGAATCATAGTATTACAATAGATTTTACATTAACGAAATCTCAGCTGGTAGAAAAAGTGAACTCAGTTAACTGTGAAAAAACATTTATTGTCGATGAAATAATTCGTGCAAAAGGACATATTCCACTTCGTCTGCCACCTTACCATCCCGATCTGAATCCTATAGAACTCGTCTGGGGAGATATTAAAGGAGAACTTGCACGTAATTTTAGTGGATTATCTTTAGATGAGAAGAAAAATTGTTGCGAATAAATAGTTGATAATTTTACAGTTGAAAAGTGAAAAAAGTGTTGTGAACATACAAAAAAAAAATTGAAGAACAGTACTGGATTACAGATCATATTATGGTCGAAGAAGTGGACAAATTAATTATTTCTGTGGGAGAAGATTCACATTCAAGTACAAGTAAAGATTCAGAAGATGAATAGGTAAGGAAAATTAACACCATAAATATTTACCATTTTTTATTACTAATAATTAATTATAATAATTAACATTATTTATTGTTAAAAATGTTTAATAACATTAATTTTTACTATAGTGGTAGGCACCTCAATTCACATAAGCGGTTGCTTTATGTAGCATAAGAAATGTTTTTAAAGCATGCCTTTCACAAATGTTGGTTAGGTTCTAGAAATGTTATTTTCAAATTAAGTAGAGTTGTGCTCTACTCAGATTAAGTAGAGTCTATACAAAGTTAAGGATTTTAGAATCTGTTAATTGTGAATTTTATAGAAACGTGCATGATTATTTTATGATCTGTTACTTCGAATAGTCTGTTACAAATTAATACCATGCGTACATTTTCGCACACGAAGAACCAGTCGTTTCCGGTATATGAATAACACGTGTAAATACTGCAGTAATAAGTGTGACTGACGATAATGGAGGGGGTAAGGATCCCCCTTCGTTGTGATGCTGTTGTGTCGGCAGTCCCCACTCCAACTGTTTTTTGTCTCTGGTCTAGCTATAGGAAACTTAAAGACTTAAGTTATCTGGGATGTTCGAACTTGTGTTAAAGATGGATGATGAGACTGAGAATCTCTACATTTTTAGCAGTCTCATTAATTCAGTGTCTGAACTTTCTGATATCTTAATGCAGCATATATACAAAGAAAACAGAAACCGAGTTTTTTTAGACCACTCGTAAACAATTCAAAAGGGACTCAATTTTTGAGGTGCACTATAAGCTGATAAAAAGTGGAATATTAAAAAAATATAGGTATATAGTAACTGAAATTGATGAAACCACTGATTATGCAACATTAAAACATTGTTTTTTATAACAAACAATCTTATTTTTTTGGCTGCAAAATTTTAATAAATTCAAGCCTCATCCTGATATTTTGTTTAGTTAGCTCCAGCAAATGGCAATTGTTTTGGTAAAAAACAGATGAAATATGTGTCTGAATTTCAGTCATCTCTTTAGTAAGTTCAGTCTTTGCTCAACTTTGATCATCATTGAGGAAGAGAAAAAAAAACCTGGAAAGTGGGCAGATACTGCAGAAGACATAGTTCAAGGACGTTTATGACATTATTACAACACAAATTAATTATAGCTTTTTTTTACAATAATCAAGTTGCAGTTCTGTCAGAATAATTACTGTTTTTGAAACACTGTATTGTTTTCTCTGAAAAGATTTAAAGCAGCTGTTGATATGCATTTACTGAACTCCAAAGAATTGTGACTTGAATGAACTGAATGTGGTATATTGCCAAATGGATTTTGTATTAATATTTTTCTTCACAAACAATAATAACACACAGAAATGGAATCTCAAACCTTACGTTTCACAATCTTATAGATTATAAGACCTTGCTCTTAAAGATTTCTATCCACTGTTTGTATCACCCACAGTTATCTATAGCGTAAGATTAAAATGATGGAAATTATTACTTATGTTTAACTAGAGCAGTACCTTTTTCCATGCCAATGCTATTACAGGATTTACTATTTACATGCTAGTTATATTTCATAAGTAGGAAAATGAGCTAACTGTAGTATCAATATCTCACAATCTATTAGGCCTATCTATGACTCTTTTAGCAAAGCAAATATGCTTTTCCTTATTTAGCATAAGCACTACAATGTCAGGGATAACAAGAAAAAAATTTACTGTTTTCAAGTTTTTTGTACTTGACTATTGCTTTTAAAATTGTTATTATGGTTTGATATACATTGTAGGGCAAATTCACATTAAATGCATACAAAATTTTAGGCCTGAAATGATTCATTTTTTTGTTAGAAAAATGTATCTAAAGTAAAAACAACCATTTTTTGGAAAAGCTTAATGGTTAAAAATAAACCTTTATACTGATATCTCTAAAATTCACCAGGATAGTAACTTCCATCTTCATTTTTCTCTTTTCCTCTTTATGAAGAATCTTCTCACTTTTGTTTTTATTTTCACTTAAGCCTTCTTATCAATCTTTTGTACTTCAGTAAGTTTTAGGCCTTCAACCATAAACTTTCTAGGATAGACTTGAAACCTTCAAAGAACATTTACCTTTTTAACAAAACTGTCATTAAAACAAGAAATTATATCTGCGTCTCAAGATTTTAGGTTTTGCAGTCCCACAAGTTTAATTTTGGCGAGTCTGCTTTTTCAGATAATTAGCATCTTTCAGCAGTTTCATTTTATTATATTTTTTAACTTTCTAAGTTGTGTTTTAACACATTATTATCATGCCTGACATGTTCATGTTTTGAGGTAACATTATCTCCACAGGGTTTGTGCAGTACTGCAGGAAATACTTTTGAAAATCAGCCGCCTCAGATATTGCCTGTGTTTTGAAGCAGGTTGTGAATAAATTATGTAATCACGATATGCAACTTAATTGTCTTCTCTAATCATGGTAATATGTTGGTCCTTTATTTAATGCATATTGGTATATGTAATTATTTTACACTAGTTGTGTTGTAAATTCATGATACATTTTAAGCCTAATTTTTTCTTCATGCCTGTGCACAACCTTGGTGATGACTCTATCCCTATAATAAAATTAAAGTCATTAACTTTACATAAATTTGTATATTCAGCCAGTCAATTTGTCTAGATTTCAGTCAATCTCTAAATAGCACATTTGTTTTGTGTTAATGTACACAAACAGCCAAAATGTCCAAAACATTGATAGACACCTAAGTCAAAAAACTAACCCATGTTGATGAGTTTTTATTGAAATATAGCCCTATTTCTGCCAAGTACCATCAAAACTAGAAGCCACATCTTTATTTCCTTCATTATGTACAAATAACAATTTAAAAACACTACACTGCTGTTCTGCACGTATTTTTAACATCAAAATGAGTTTTTCAGTCCACAATATTATTTAAAAAAGAAAAGTGAAGAATTTTTTAAAATAATAAAAATAAATGTATATTAAAGAAATATGGTGATTTATGGCCATATTGAGATTTTTATCTCCCCTTAAAATGTAAAACTGTTTATTTCCATATTATTTTGTAAAATGGCAGTTTTTTCAGCTGATGGTAAGAGGAAGAAAGTGTATACTGTTGATTGACAGCCTGTCAAGGAAGTTAAAAATATTCACAGACTCATTTTGTTTTATTTGTCTCCAAGTTACGTTTATTAACTAATTAGAATTAATATTAGGCATTACCTGTATTAACTCCCCGTCTTGTGACTTACCTGTTTTGATTTTAAAACGACGCGTTTCGAGGTTAAATCCTCATCTTCAGGTTTTTAATATTATAAAAACATCAAATTCACCCGAATGGGGTCGTCAATCACTTAAAACACACAAAAACACCACACATAATTTTACACTGATATAGCCTCGGCACAGCCCAATGCGCATCGTCTCGTTGCCAACTATTAACTGTCGTACTTTATCCTGTATGACTAATGTAATTGTAAGTAATGTAACTGTAAGTCATGCAGGATAAAGTACAACAGTTAATCGTTGGCAACGAGATGATGCGCATTGGGCTGTGCCGAGACTATATCAGTGTAAAATTATGTGTGGTGTTTTTGTGTGTTTTAAGTGATTGACGACCCCATTCGGGCGAATTTGATGTTTTTATAATATTAAAAACCTGAAGATGAGGATTTATCCTCAAAACGCGTCGTTTTAGAAATTAAAACAGATAAGTCACAAGACGTGAAGTTAATACAGGTAATGCCTAATATTAATTCTAATTAGTTTATTCACAGACTCTTGAATACTTCATGCTTAGAATTTCAATTTTGATATTTTATAGCCACAAATTTAATTTTCAGTTTACAGCAGAACAAGACATGTTTGTTTTCTTAAGAATCAGCAGGTTGTGTTAACAATTTATTACTAGTAAACTCGTCAAAATACTTGAGTATCTAACAAATACCAGATGAATAATTTTCTATCACATAGTTTCCCTAGTTGTGTAATTATATGTCAAACTAATTAACATGTGATTAAATTATAAGTAAAAATTGTTTCAGAATTCCTAATCCTGAGACTACCTGAATCAATTTTTGATAATTAGTCATAAGAATCCTAGGTTTTATAACACTAATAGTATGTAAATAATATATGGTCTGTTACCTTAAGGTTATCCTGAGGACCATCCCATACAACAGAAAATGGCAATTTCATTTGTGCTACATCACACAGTTTAAGTTGATGTCTCTTTTGTGCTACAGCTAGCAAAGATGTAATCCCAGCTGATAATCCAGTATACATTAAATATGTTACTAAATAACCAATTATGAACATGGTACGGCATGAACAGCCTTGTGGGTGTCGAGCAGTCCCTGAAAATGATAAATAGATTTACTACTGAACTTTTGTTATTTTTATTATTAAGAATAATAATGTTTTTGAGATAAATATCTTTTAATTTTTGTTAAAATTGAGAATTTTACCTGTTCTATTATGAATCATCCTCAGTGGCTCAACTGTAACCCTAAATTGAGTCTGAGTTATTAAGTAATTTGGGGATCGTTCTTCTTAAAATAGGCATAACATACTTGGTATTACAGAACAAAATGTTTGGTAGACTCAAGAACAGTATTGTCCATAATAAAAATATTATGTATATTTTACACAAACACACGTACGTGTGTATCTGCATTAGTTATCTGAACTAACTGGGACAGAGTATAATTCAGATAAATAAAAAACTTTTAATACAATATACAACAATATGGAGTAGATTTCAAACAGTGTTTAAAATACATTAAAACAATGTAAACACTTTTTGCACAGTTTCTTTAATACATGTATTTCAAACATGTTGTTTCTTTAAACTGCAAGGTGCACTACACTGTACACATTAAATGTTACATTATGGTAAAAAGTATTTTAGAGACTGTCTATTAAGTTTGGACATAATGAGCCTACAAATAACTTCAAAACACACCTAACAATTATTTTTTGTTGGATAATTTTCAACCTGTTTTCTTTGCAGCTAGATATTTCAACTGTTTTAACAAGTTAAAGTCACTGTTTTTAAGTGTACTCCACTATATGATTATCTCTAGAGAACAGAGGTATATAAAATTTTGATGGCAACTGCAATCACTCTTACATCAGTCAGTCAATACTTTTCCCCCAACTTCTTTTGGTGTCTCCACTCTTGGGAACATAACCTACACCCACCTCTGCGACTATTGACAACTTTCACCTTATAGCCTAGATTAGAGCACAACCCGTCTGTCATATACATATTATGTATACTCACCTCAAGAAGAATTCTCACAAACATATAAAATTAAAGCAGATCTATAAGTAAGTGCCTTGTCTTCTACTTCCACCATACGGTAGGGTGAAGTCAAAGAGTCTATCCAGTTTTTTTTTAATTTCTTCTATTCTTACCCTCTATGTGTTACAGTTATGACAACATAACACTACACCACACATAACTTGGTGGTTGTCCACCATGTAAGGTATTAGGTCAGGGAACATAGGATTGCAAAGACCTAAAAATATCAGTGTTACCCCAACAAAAGAGACAAGTCTGGGCTAAACTAAAAATCTTAGCTACCATATGGTGGGTTTGTCAGCCTCAGACTGAATTAGACATTGGATGAATCATATAAGGTTTACAGAACCCATTTGCAGGAAAATGGTTTGACTTACAATCATGAAACAAAATTATTTCCTACTAAAGTAATTCTTGGATTTCGTTGTCCATGACATGTCCGTTACTTAACTAAATACAACTATTTCGCTAACGACTCGGAACACAAAGTTGGTAAACACTAAAGTAAGTAATGGGCAGTGGCGGATACTCAAAGGGATCTAGGTAAGCTCTGAAGGATCAAAGGTTTTGTCTATATCCATTTTCTTCAGCAGGCCAATAAATTATATTTCTTAATTTTGTCACTTTGTATTTAAGGTTTTTTTTGTATATTCTATTAAATAGTGTGTGGAAAGCAACCGTGATAGACGGTTGTGATTTAATGTTGTAATATATGGTTTGCATGATTAATTTATGGTAATGTCCATCCTTTTAATTCCCTCTATGACCTGATCTATCTGCTGCATCTTTGGCCCTTCTCTAGGTCTCTGTCCCCGTAGTCTCCATTCTATAGGATTAAACTACTTTACAATAGACATACAGCAGAATCCTCAAAACAGTCCCGTGTGAGTGATTATCATGACAGTATATTTAAAATACGGTACATTATTAATTTTAAACACTTTCAGATGAAATGTGGCATCATACATAGAACACTAGAGGATAACACAATGAAAGAAACAAGGATTAAATTTTATAAAACAATGGCAATGCCTGTGTTAATGTATGGGTGCAAATCATAGGTGCCCACAAGGAAGCTTATAACCCAATTCAGATTTCAGAAATGAGTATTCTGAGACAAATGAAGGGTTGTACGAGGCAGCATTGTTGTTTTAGTAATGAGGACATTAGGAATTAACTACAGGTATTGTCTATAAATGATACAATTCAGAAATATCACCTGGAATGTTTGTAACATCTGGACAGAATGGAGGATAGGCGGCCACCTAAAATACCATATGGGTATAGACCCTTTGGAACAAGGAATGTAGAAAAACCGTGGGCAATAGGGTGAGATAAACTATCAAAATGGAACAGTCAATGTAACTACTCCGTGAGGTGAAGAAGAAGAAGAAGAAGAAGAAGAAGAAGAAGAAGAAGAAGAAGATTTTAAACACCAATAAAAAGAACTTTGAATAGTGTGTGCGCATGCATTTATGCCTGGCTGACAGGAAAACTAGACTTTTTATTTTACTGTCCATATGCTAATGCTACTAGAGTTTGTGTGCATCAAGGTTGGATTATCTGCTACATGTCTAAGGAAAACATGCGAAGTTTTGCACATGTAAAACAAATTTTGGGAAACCACGGTTGGGAAAACCGTCAAAACAGTTTTCAAGTATTTTTATGTTTTTTGTGGAACTGATATTTTGCAAATAGGAAAACAGCTCAAGTAAAGCGAAACTAGTCCCACTACACTTATCCTGTCTCTTTTGTTTAATATATTTTATTTTTGAATTACAGATTTCGTAAAATAGCTGCAAAAACTGTTCAGTAAATTAAGCATATCTAATACTCAGTTACTGAGAATATATATATATATATATATATATATATATATATAAACGTACAAAATCCCATAGATTTGGGGTTATATGTAGAAAGTTTTAAAAATCAAATATAAAATAAATTTAAATCGATAGAACCATATCTCGCGCTGTAGCGAGCATTTGAAACAATTGTAAAACGCCCAGCGGATATGTCCGGCGGTGTTATGTAATCACGCACACACTTTATAAATTAGGGACACGCCCTAACTTTAAAACATTAATATTTCGGAAACGAATAAATATAGGCAAAATCCAAAATAGCCAAAATGTTTGCCGAAATATTAAGAATAGGGTGTGCATAATTAAAGAGTTAATGAGATAATTCATTTTATTTAAATAACTTCCATAGTAAGAGAGCTAGGGAGTTCAGATTTGGACATGTTATAATTGTAAAAATTACGAATCAAATGTATATGTTAGATTAAGCATAACTTGGCTTGCAGCCAAGGTAATCGCAATAAAATTTGCAACCAGACGTCCGACCGACAATTGGTTCCGGTGTATTCCAGAATATTAAAAATAATAATAATTCTCGGACTGTGGGAATTATTTTTCGTTCTCACGGAATGAGGTGACTAAATTTTAAGTAGAAGGGAGAATGTTTCAGCCAATCAGATCATTCTAAAAATTTTGAACAACCGTTGGTTTCGAGCTGAACGTTCTACACTCTTCTGTTGGCGATCAACCAGTAAACATACTCTTCTGTTAGAACTCAAGCAGTCAACACATACTCTTCTGCCAGGACTCAAACAGTGAACACACACACACTTCTGTAAAGATTCAACTTCTGAACAACACAGACACTCTTCTATAACGACTGGACTGTGACGGCATCTACATACGAGACTCTTATTTATCAACAAATAAGCGTAATGTGCAATACACCCAAACTGTTGGCGTACGCACATAAGAGATCGACTATATACTACTAGAAGTCACGCCCAGACTACAACAGAACGAGGCCGTCTAAATCGTGGTACGAGCTGAAGAACTGACGACGCAGAGCGACACCCGAGACGAGGTACACACACACACAAGTGCAGAGTATCCGGACCGAGGGCCTGAAGCAGTTGCGGCAGTTAAACCACGGACGTTAAATCCATCAACAGTTGCTGAAGGAACGGAGTTGCTGATCCCTGAACTCTTCGTTGGAATCCAAGACGCAGCGGAAATCATCGCCACTAGCTGATTGGACTAGGACATCGAGGGACCCCAGAGGACATCTTCGAGAACTTCAGTACCAGGAAAGTCAAATATCATTTATACATTTTTATATAAAAAGATCATTTTTCTTTCTTTTGTTAAAATCAATTGTAAAGTTAACTTCATTCAGATGCCTATAAAAACAGAGACTCTAAATTAGTAAGAACCTAAATATTGTGATAATCTGTAGAACAAGTATAGGTTAAGTAAGAAGCAATACGTAAGAAATAGACTTAGATAAAAAGCGCTATACAAATCTTAATATTGAATCACTTAAGAAACTTATACTGCAGTATACGTGAAACCAATCACAAGTAAATAAAAAGCAGTTGAACAAGATTCACGGCTAATTTATTTAACAGTATTTTAGAAGCATCTTGAAGCAGTAAAAGCAATATTAAAATCTTGAAAACTCATTAATTAAATCATTTAAAATTTTAACTTTTGAAAGGAATAAGAAACAAGTTCGTATAAATTCGTATTTATAAGCTTTCCCTCTGAAAGCTAATATTCATTCAAAAAACATTGATCAAATTACTCATTACTCTGTAGTACGTAAGAATTACATTAGATATAAGTTTTTCATTTTATGTGTTATTAGAATAATAAACCCCAATTTTATACCCAACACTGTTTTGTTATTGCTGTACTCCAAAATCTACCAACATCACAAAACTATTCACAATTATTATAACGATACACTTTGTGCTTGTACTTTTGAATTAACCTACTTGCGAATTCAAAACTCAAATTCCTACGGCCTTAGTCGGAAGAAGAAGACGCAAGTACGCACAGCAGGTAGGTCAGTTCACACACCATAGTTTGTTACGTTATAAATGGCGCTCGAAGATTGTGGGGCTGTCCAATATTAAAATTTGCAAGTTAAGTAAAGTTATATATGTCACCCTGAAGTTGGGGCTTCCCTTCGTTAACAAAGTTGTAAAGTTATATATGTCGCCCGGAACGTGGGGCCCGATTTAATTTTGATTAAATTTTAAATTGTAAAATTTAATTGTAGTAAATTAAATTGAAACAAATTTTTATGTTTTAATTAGTAAAACAGCTGGCGTCCAACTCAAACAACCCCTAATGAAAGTTTTGTGAATTGGTAATAAGTACAGCAATAGAGTGTTAAGAATATTGTGTAACAATGGACACCGACAAAATGTTCAAACAATTGTTGCAAGAAATGAAACAAAACGCGGCAGAAATGAACGCGAAATTTGAGCAAAGTGCAGCTAAAGCTGAAATAAATATCGCGGAAATAACGGCTAAAATAGACGCACAGAAAACAAGTTTAACTGAGACACTAGAACAGAGTTACGCGGATATAAACGCGGAGATAAGACAAACAACTGCTAAAATCGATGAAAAGCTTAGATTCGAAAGTTACCGAAGTCGGAGAAAAAATTCATACGGTCCAGACTAAAATAAATGAACGTTTTAAGGTTTTTGAGACCACAATGCATAAATCGTTTATTGAACAGATTTCGCGTATGGAGGGGCGATTTAAAGAACACATCAGCAAGTGTGAAAAACAGACCGCGGATGTAGCTAAAAAAGTCGATAATCTTGAAGTACGGATACAAACTGACGTAATCGAAACACAACGACAAGTTGCTAGATTAGACGCGTCGATTGTAGAAGTTTGTTCCGATGTCGACACAAATAGAGTAAATGTATTGCAAACGCTTAGCGAGGAGATTTCTAAAGTGCGACAGGAAGTACGGAGGAAATCGGCACCAAATATTTTAGTACAAGGGCAAGTAGACGAAAAGAATCGAGTCTATTTCACCGGTGAAAATAATGAAAACCCGATCGAGTTCTTGTTAACTTGCGAAAACGAAATAACAAGGGTAGGTTCGCGATTAGAGGACCAAGACCGGATACAGTGGGTAGTTAACGCGATGCGTGATTCAGCCAGGCGATGGTATAACATTGTACGTGATAAAATTACCACATACACGGAATTTAGACAAATGTTTGAAAACCGATATTGGAATTCGCACACGCAAAGACTCTTGCGTAATGAATTAGAATACGGACGTTATGACCGGAAGCAGGGTATAACGCCCGAAAACTATATTATACAACAGGTTGAACGCGCTAAACATTTAACACCAGCGTTTTCCGAGGTCGATATAGTCACGAAATTGGCGTACCATTTTAATCATAATATTCGTGTAGCCGCATTTACGCAAGGTATACGTACGGTGGACGAACTATTAATATTGATATCCCAAAGTGAGACCGTTTTCGATTTCGGCGGGTGGAGGTATAGCCCGAATTATAATCCAATTAATGATAGCCAAAATAGACGTGGGCAATATCATACCCAAATCGATCCAAGGCCTAGTACTAGTTCGGCACCACAACAAGCACCGCCGGAACCGCAAAATAAATCCTTTGAATATAAAGGGAAGCCGAGTTTCAATAGGCAGAAACCGATAAGTAAAGGCAACGATGGAACTCCAATGAGAGCCATACAAACAGTCGAGGTATCAGATACCGGTACGACCGCACAAACTAGCGAAATAGAAAATGTTAGAGACCCTATTGCAAAAGTAAAGCAATATCAACATACAAAAAACATGCAACAGGGCGCACCCAAAAAGGATGCGCAATAAACCATGCAAAAATGTTTAGGAATAAGATTGTTAGATATAAGAAAAATATTAGCGGTAAGAAAGTTGATTTTCTCATGAAATTTGTGTGCCAGTTAATAAGGTGTTCCCACCGGATGTTATAGAACCATTGTTGGAGGCAAATATAAAACAACAATGCCCGCCTAACATAACGTGTCCGGTAGCACAGGAGACGGCGTTCCCACGCAGGTAGTTTGGGAGACCGGTAGTGGTATCCGGTAGTAGCAAAGGATTTTATGCGTGAAATAAAAAAATCTTAGGCGCGTGATACCAAATAATAGAAACGCTGTAAATATAAATCATGTAAAGTTAGAAATAATTTGAATACTAATATTTAAATATCAGTAATAATTGTTTAATATAAATTAGAGTATTATATATAAGTAATAATAATTGTGGGCAAGTTATAAATAAATAACAATCAGTCGTAGCGCGGGTAAACTAACGCACGAGTCGAGGTGTGAGACGGTGACGGCGGCCGGAAACGCGTTCACAAAGCAACGACGCGCACATGAGCCGCACTCAGCTGGTTTTTAAACGCATAGGCTAATTAACGGCGTTTACTACGCGATAACAGGCGTAGAAAAACGGAAGCACATACCTAAGCGCACGTGCCACAATTGTCTATTGTCATCTGTGTGAAATACCTTGCTAATTGTCTCGCTATTAAGTACTACCCATGCTACAAACATTGTCTCACAATATTTTTATACACATAATCCTAATGTATTAGAAGTAAGTTATATATATAAAGCTTGTATGAATAAGATAATTATATCAGTATATGTTTTTGTAAGTAAATAGCACAATGTATATTTGTGAAACATGAAGAATGTACATGTAGAAAAAAAAAACTGTATAACCTACATTCATTTTTTTTTTTAACGGGTGGGAGTGTATATAACGTACCAAATCCCATAGATTTGGGGGTTATATGTAGAAAGTTTTAAAAATCAAATATAAAATAAATTTAAATCGATAGAACCATATCTCGCGCTGTAGCGAGCATTTGAAACAATTGTAAAACGCCCAGCGGATATGTCCGGCGGTGTTATGTAATCACGCACACACTTTATAAATTAGGGACACGCCCTAACTTTAAAACATTAATATTTCGGAAACGAATAAATATAGGCAAAATCCAAAATAGCCAAAATGTTTGCCGAAATATTAAGAATAGGGTGTGCATAATTAAAGAGTTAATGAGATAATTCATTTTATTTAAATAACTTCCATAGTAAGAGAGCTAGGGAGTTCAGATTTGGACATGTTATAATTGTAAAAATTACGAATCAAATGTATATGTTAGATTAAGCATAACTTGGCTTGCAGCCAAGGTAATCGCAATAAAATTTGCAACCAGACGTCCGACCGACAATTGGTTCCGGTGTATTCCAGAATATTAAAAATAATAATAATTCTCGGACTGTGGGAATTATTTTTCGTTCTCACGGAATGAGGTGACTAAATTTTAAGTAGAAGGGAGAATGTTTCAGCCAATCAGATCATTCTAAAAATTTTGAACAACCGTTGGTTTCGAGCTGAACGTTCTACACTCTTCTGTTGGCGATCAACCAGTAAACATACTCTTCTGTTAGAACTCAAGCAGTCAACACATACTCTTCTGCCAGGACTCAAACAGTGAACACACACACACTTCTGTAAAGATTCACAGACACTCTTCTATAACTACTGGACTGTGACGGCATCTACGTACGAGACTCTTATTTATCAACAAATAAGCGTACTGCGCAATACACCCAAACTGTTGGCGTACGCACATAAGAGATCGACCATATACTACTAGAAGTCACGCCCAGACTACAACAGAACGAGGCCGTCTAAATCGTGGTACGAGCTGAAGAACTGACGACGCAGAGCGACACCCGAGACGAGGTACACACACACACACACACACACACACACACACACACACACACACACACACACACACACACACACACACACACACACACACACATGTAGGTTACTTATAGGTTAAGTAAGAAGCAATACGTAAGAAATAGACTTAGATAAAAAGCGCTATACAAATCTTAATATTGAATCACTTAAGAAACTTATACTGCAGTATACGTGAAACCAATCACAAGTAAATAAAAAGCACGTTGAACAAGATTCACGGCTAATTTATTTAACAGTATTTTAGAAGCATCTTGAAGCAGTAAAATCAATATTAAAATCTTGAAAACTCATTAATTAAATCATTTAAAATTTTAACTTTTGAAAGGAATAAGAAACAAGTTCTTATAAATTCGTATTTATAAGCTTTCCCTCTGAAAGCTAATATTCATTCAAAAAACATTGATCAAATTACTCATTACTCTTTAGTACGTAAGAATTACGTTAGATATAAGGTTTTCATTGTATGTGCTATTAGAATAATAAACCCCAATTTTATACCCGACACTGTTTTGTTATTGCTGTACTCCAAAATCTACCAACATCACAAAACTATTCACAATTATTATAACGATACACTTTGTGCTTGTACTTTTGAATTAACCTACTTGCGAATTCAAAACACAAATTCTTCGGCCTTAGTCGGAAGAAGAAGACGCAAGAACGCACAGCAGGTAGGTCAGTTCACACACCATAGTTTGTTACGTTATAAATGGCGCTCCAAGATCGTGGGGCTGTCCAATTATAAAATTTGCAAGTTAAGTAAAGTTATATATGTCACCCTGAACTTGGGGCTTCCCGAAATTAACAAAGTTGTAAAGTTATAATATATATATATATTTTTGTAAACAATTTTGTGACATAAATAAGAAATTTTCATAATTACCCACAGTAAACAAAAATCTTTTTCGTTTTTCTCTACACATTCGTTTTCTGCAGCAGCTGTAGCAAACTGTATAGCACAAGTCAGTGAACGTCAAACTTGAGTTGACTTATTTGACATGAGGTAACTAATTTAAGTGCCTACGAGATTATTGGTATGCCGCTGCCCGCGGATCTGTTCCAGACGTTTACAGATCATTCTACGCGGCAGAATTACACAACTGTTATAGAAAACGCGAGATGCCGATGTCCCTTCCAGATGTTTAGTCGACTACTCTACCAGCATCCAATGACTACAATGCGAGGCGGCGGAGTTATAAGTACCGAATTTGGAAGCTTAGTTATACAAGCCGGTACCAATTTGAAAGCTTGACCTTGAAACAGTTCCGACAGGCGGGGTTAGGAATGACGGGTTGTATGCAGTTGGAACTGAAAACATCCGCATACTCGTACATAAGCACAACACAGCTCCCGTCTTTTCTGTTAATGCTCCGCTACGCTCTGCTTACATCCTTGATATCTCGAAACTTTTCCTCAACACTTTCTCGGATTGTGATTTTAAAATTTTACTTGGACTTTCAGAAAACGGTTAAGCAAAAAAAAAGTATAGGTCATCGCTTTGGGAAAAAAGTTCCCCGCTGGATGAAAAAATGCTTACGCTCGCGTACTTATTCGATGCCTCTTTGAAGAAATTTACAATTACCGGTACATTAATAATTTACAGCTTTAGTATTCAACTACTTCTCCGAAAACGTATAAATTTAAGTATACCAAAGATTTGTTATAAATGAGCGCAAACTATTAAAATATGATCCGGTATAAAGTAATGCAAATAGTCACCTATAGAGTAACGGCACGATATTTTTAAGTATACTATTAGCTTTTGTCCTTGCCAGCTGTCGTCAAGGTCAAGCTTTCAGATTGGTACCGGCGTGTATACAGCTGGCGATTCATTCAGGGCGGATCAAGTGATTGTTGCGGATTAGTGGAAAGTGATTATTGTGTTAATTAGTGCAAAAGTGTAGAAGCTGACATTTATTTATTGTGTTGGGCAAAATTAACTTCAATTATTGTGTAAGAGTGTCTCGTCGATTTTTATTTGTTGTTTGTTATTTATTAAAGTTGGCAAGCAATAACTTCAAAGGTGTCGGTTATTCTGTTTCCACTGTACTCACGATGATCTGTGTCATCATTTTGTATCAGTGGTGTCAGAAGTCGGATAGGAGGTTTCAAACAGTGGGAACAGAGGACACTTCATAGAAGAGTACTGCGTGCGGTAATTGATTTACAATAATGGATACCAGTCAGATGATGGAAATATTGTAAGCGGTGCTACTGCAAACGGACGAACGACGATGACAGGAGGCAGAAGAAGCAGAGAAACGACAGAATGAAAAATAACGAGAAGCAGAAAGACGACAAAGAGAAGTTCGCAAGCGGGAAGCTGAAGAAGCAGAGAATCGACAAAAACACTCTTGCTGGAAAAACAGGAACAGCAGAAAATCCTGTTGCTCAAGCGGAGGAAAAAAAAGAACGTAAGCAGGTGGCAGAGGAATGGAAGCGTGAAACAGAAGTCATAAAAGCACTGATACAGTAGCAAAAACAGATGCAAGAAAATACCTCTGCAGAGTTGGGCCTATTACGAGGTGAGCTTAATAACCAAATTATTAGAATATCTGACGTGGAAGAACCGATGTCTACAAAAATATTTGTCGTAGAAAAATCCATGTCAAATAAAATATCTGAAGTAGAGGTGTCTGAAGCAACTGCGATTCAGTATCACCTATAAAAGAGTCAATTCCAAAAATAAAAGAGCAAAAGTGAAGTCGAGCAGTTAATGAAAATACAACTATGCGTTTCGAAACAAACGGCTGAAGAGACAGTACCAATCATAAAGACAGAAAAGTACATAGAAAATGAGTTATCGGAGAAAGTGGCTTTGCCTGCATTGGGCCAGTTCACGACAAGGCCCCAACATTTGACGGAAGGACTTACTAGACTACGTATCTTCGGCAATTTGAAGCCGCTGCGTGCACAAATAACTGGACGGAGAAAGAGAAAGCAATTTTACTCGTTCTCGTTTTAAAAGGACCTGCCGCAGAGCTACTACAGAAAGTGGCACCTGATGGCCAGAACATGTATGGCGAATTGATTAATGCTCTAAAATTACGGTATGGTGATAAACATTTGCGTGATGTGTACTGCACTCTGAGAGCAAAGCGACAGCATGTTAGGAAGAGTCTTCAAGAGTTTGAAGCAAGCATCGACGGACTAATTAGACTTACCTATCCTGAAGCACCAAAGGATCTTCGAAAGAGGTTTGCGATGCAGACATTTACTGATTGTGTCAGAGATATAATGTTAGGAATGGCAAGACACTAAAATAGTGCGGACGCCTCTGGACGTGTACAGAGGCATTGTCGGCACAGAAACGGGTAGTAATCGGTACAATGGGGGGAATGCTCACTAAATGAGGATCGAAGCCCCTAGACAGTACGCAATTTCTACATTTCAGAAAACAGCGGGAGCTTGGTAGTTACCGGTTTTGTTCAAGAAAAGCCGACCACGATTACAAGTGACACGAGTGCCACAGATTCCATTGTCCGCCCTGATCTGGTGGAAAATCTCAAACCAATCTGGTGTTCTTGCAGCTTGCGAACAGCTACTGGAAGGCCTGTAAAAATGTTTGGAAAAGTAAAAAGTGGAGATACACCTACGCCTCGGTCGACTTGAGTTTGATAAACCAAATACTTGTTGCAGACATTGCGGATGAAGAAATTCTTGGTGAGGACATTACGAGTGGGTATGGTTTTGTAGTCGACTTAAAAAATAACGTCTTGAAAATCGGGCAAGAAGAAGTAATGATCTCCACAAAAAATACTTTAGAAAAATCGAAAAATCAATGAACGTGATAAACCAAGTGGCCGTAACTATCCCGCAAATTCCGAAAAAATTATTGTAGTTAGAACCAAGATAGATATTCTATATTCTATATTGAACCAAGGCCAACCAGTGCTCTATATTCGAATTTCAGGTAGTCAGCATACCGGGCATACTAATTGCCAAAAGTTTAGTAAAACCAGACGAAACCGGAAATGTACCTGTTAGGGTGGCAAATGTTTTCGACCAAGCTGTCACTCTGCAAAGCCATACACACCTAGGTAAAATTTCTCCTGTGGCCTGCGTAGCCGGAATGACTCAACAAAGGTCCAGTGCTTCAGACACTTAAAAATTATCAGAGGGACTTGAAGAACTGTTGAACAGATCTTCTAACGATCTCTCAAGTGGTGAGATAAAAGAACTCAAGACAGTTTTTACATGAACTTAAAGAGGTTTTTGTAGTTCGAGGCCAGTCATTAGGAAGAACCTCTCTTGTACAACATCGCATCGACACACGGGATACAACACCGATACGATAACCTCCTCGAAGACCTCCTTTAGCTAAGCAGTAGGAAATGTCTCGGTTAGTACAGAACATGTTGACAGGAAATAATCGAGCCTTCGTCAAGTGCTTCGTCTACTGCGGTGATGCTGATAGCGAAGAAGGACGTGGTTTACGTTTCTGCATAGGCTACCGACAGTTGAACGACGTGTCAAAGAAAGATTGTTATCCACTACTTCGTGTTGACGATACACTCGACAAGCTGTTTGGAGCTCAATGGTTTTCCACATTCGACCTAAAGAGCGGATATTGGCGAGAATACAAGGAAACGACAGCTTTCTCGGTCCCAAGTGGCCTCTTCCAGTTTAAAGTCATGCCATTTGGACTCTGTAATGCACCAGCAACATTTGAAAGACTAATGGATCTGGTCCTCCGAGGCCTGACAGCGAAAACTTGCCTTGTTATTTAGACAGTGCCATAGCTATCGGAAAGACTTTTAAAGATCATTTGGAAACCCTTAAGGAGGTCCTAACTATAATTCACGATGCCCAGCTGAACCTGAACCCAAAGAAGTGTTCTCTATTCCAGAAGGAAGTGTAGTATTTGGATCATTTGGTCTCGACAGCAGTGCTAGTATGGATCCCAATAATGTAACACCGTGAGAGACTGGCCAGTTCCGAAGAATTTCCCCACGATGTTCGGAGTTTCCTGGGGTTATGCTCCTATACAGACTTTTTGTAAAAGGCTTCGCTACTATTGCTAAACCACTATATAAGCTAACGGCCAATAAATGAACATTCCATTGGTCAAGAGAGTGTGATCAAACATTCAGGACTTTAAACATTGCATTATGCTCGCAGCCAATTCTTGCTATTCCAGCTTCCGAAGTGGAGTACATCGTAGACATGGATGCAAGCAATACTGGTCTAGGAGCAGTTTTGTCTCATATGCAAAACGGTGAAGAACGTAATAGCGTATTATAGCAAGAGGCATTCCAAACCAGGGAGAAATTATTGCGTTACAAGGAGAGAGTTGCTGGCTATAGTCTGAGCTTTGGAGCACTTCCATTAATATCTATCTGTATCGGAGGGAGTTTTTACTACGTAACGACCATGGCAAGAGTAGAAGTGACGTTTACAAGAGTACAATGTACAACATCGGCGGGGGCGTCTGCATGGTAATGCAGATGACTTATTCTGAAGACTGTGCTCGGAAGATTGCCGAGATTGCTGCAGAAAGGAACAACAGAACGCAACTAAACAAGTTCAAGCCATCACTATAGATTTCTTGGCAGACGGTCGGACGAAACAAGATTTCCGACAAGGCCAGACGGCTGATAAAGACACTGGACCGATCTTGACAGCAAAGAGGAGGGTCGTCAGCCCGATTTGCAAGATGTCTGCCATGGTTCCGAAGTACGAAAAGCTACTGGGCACAAATGGGGGTCTCTAACCTTGAAGAACGGATTGCTGAAAAGATCTTGGGAAAGTGCAGATGGACGGGACGTGGTAATGCAGCTGATAGTTCCCCGAAGTAAAGCGTTTTGAAGGAGATGTATGATGGAGCATCTGTTGGTCAACTTGGTGTCAAAAGAACAATTGCTAAATACGGAAACGATTCTGTTGGCTTCACCTTCGCCACGATATAGAGGGATGGTGTCGGACTTGTAAAATATGTGCTGCAAACCAGAAACAAGAGGAAAATTAGATAGTGTAACGGACTACCTGGACTGCGTTTCGAGAGATGCTAGACCTTTCCTAGTTACTGACGATGGAAACCGGCTATCATGGCTATAGATGACTATTTTACTAAGTGGGTGGAAGCTTATGCAATTATAAGTCAGGAGGTTACCACTGACAAAAAGGCGTTAGTTCACAATTTTTGATCCCGTCATGGAGTCCCTATGGAAATCCATACGGATCAAGGGAGGGATTTTCGAGTCAGGAGTTTTTAAAGAATTATGTCGCATTCTCGAAATTCGAAAGAACAGGACAAACCTCTCCATCCTCAGTCCAGCAGAATGTTTGAGAGGTTCAACAGAACACATGAGCACCATCTGTCGAAGGTTGATGACGAGAACCAAACAGACTGGGACTAGCGTGTACCATTATTCCTAATGGCATCAGTATAGGTCATCAGTACATGACACAGCCGGCATGACTCCAGCAAAACTGGTGTTAGGGCGGGAGATTAGTCTTCCTGGGGACTTGATGTTCCGATCACCCGAGACTCAGTTCTAAGAGTTGCAGAAGTATCCCTCGCGATTAGAAAACCACCTGCGAGAAATGAATCGCTTGAGAGGACGGCTGAAGATAGACAGTGATAAAATGAAAAAGGGGTATGACATTTGGAACAATAGTGTGGATATCGAAGAAGGAGACCTGGTTTGGTTGTACAACCCAAAGCTGCGTCGTGGTCGGTTTCCGAAATTTTAAACTAACTGGGAAGGGCCTTATACTGTGAATAAGAGAATCAACGTTGTTGTTTATCGGATACAACAAGAAGGAAATTGAAGGTCGTTCACCTAGACCGTCTGACCAAGTATTACTGCTGAGATGGTTTGCCAAGTCGGGACGAATAGGCTTAAGGAGGGGACACTGCAACGCTTAGTAAATAAGTAGTATCGGATCGCTGAGGGCCTACGTGATTCTTGGCATGCCGCTCCTCGCGAGGCTTTTCCAGGCTACACATTATTCTACGCGGCAGAATTATATAACGCTAGACTGTTCTAGATCACGCGAGATGCCGATGCCCCTTTCAGACGTTTACGCAACTACTCTACCAGCATCCAATGACTAAAATGCGAGGCGGCGACTGTCCGGATTTCGAAGCGGCCCAGTTTTTAGTTACACTGGCGATTTAATCAGTGCGGATCAAGTGATTGTTGCGGGTTAGTGGAAAGTGATTATTGTGTTAATTAGTGCAAAAATGTAGAAGCTGACATATATTTATTATATGTGTTGGACAAAATTAACTTGAATTATTGTATGAGTGCCTTGTTGATTGTTATTTGTTGTTTGTGATGAATTGAAGTTCATAATTAATGACTTCATAGGTGTCAGTTATTCTGTTGCCACTGAACCCACGACGATCTTAGTCATCGTCGTTAGAATATTGTGTATGCAACAAGGGAAAACGGAATTTTTGACAAAGTAAGCCTAACGGTATGCAAAACAAGCGTTACTACACAAATTTCCTGGCTGTCAAGTTAGCTATTACCCGTTTCAATATTTTAACTTGATAATATTAACTTGATTTTAATGTAAGGTAATTTACATTCATACTTAGATTTAGTTCTCCTTAAAATACACCTCGCTGACAAAAGTGGAAAGTTATACATTCACATAGTAACACTGATTACAGTCACTGAAAATTATATTTTGTTTAGAAAGTGCAGTGCGACTGTACACTACTAAACTGAATACTGAAACTACCTAATTATTTCGGAAAACAGAGAATACTGCAACAGCGTATCACGGTCACAAACACAAATCAAATGGACGCACGGAATCGCGTACATCCATCTTATTAAAATGCAATATGCCAGCATGCATATCAAATTTCAAAACATGTGATGCCTGCGCCTTTTGTGTTTTGGTTGACAATATGTGATTTTGCTTCGCTACAGATTTTAATTACGGTCGTTTTTATGTCCGATTTACAAAGTTCTAAAACCGGTTATGTTGTATTAAACCAGTTATTTTATTATCCACTATTATATAGAATACTATTTTCAATAATATCATAATGGTATAAAGCCTCTATCATATTTATGGTGATAACCTCTGTTATCCGCGCAAAAAGATGATGATCGTGATGAAAAATTAATTTCTTCCACACGTAAAAACTTCTACATTTAATACCCGCGTTGTGCTTAAAAACCGTCTGGTTAGGGATCGAGAAAGTAGTTTTGCAAGTTCGTTGTTTCATTTTTCTAGCCTTTGAAGCGTAGGCTTACTACCAACATTAATTCAACATCAGTAGATGCAAAATTAAATCATAAAACTTTAAAATTACGATGTTTATTTAATGTCATTCTAATCATAAAATGTAACTAAATTTATTTGAAAACACGTTTAACTTATTAACTTATAATCGAAACGAGATAGGCCTACAAATTAGAATGAGAAGGAACACTGCCACAGTTTTGATTGAAATAGCATAAATGACTTTGAATGAAGCTGCGAGTTGATCGAGTCATTCAAAAATTGTAAGTAAATAGATTCAGTATAAAGCCAGCATATATTTATATGCGTTTGCGTTTTACGCAAATACATATTGTAAATATCTTTGAGTTAGGTTATACATTAATGCTTCGGTTTCCATAGTAACTGTAGCCTATCTGTTAGACAAACGACTTTTCGTTTCGATCTTTTTGTTTAGTAAAAACGCAAACTGACACAAACTAAATTTCAAGTGGCTTTCCTATTTCAAAAGCTATTGTTACATTGTCATTTAAAGCCACAAAATTCAAAACAATGGACATATTACAGTCGTTCAAAAATATTATCTTCTGGAATAATAGTGATACAAATATAGGCTTAGCTATTAGCACTGTAAGGCCGACCATTACAAACAGTACTTGTTTAAGTAACTTCGATACAGAAAATTACTCAGTTATAATTAGTGGATTGTTATCAGTAGCTATTTTTGTATCATATCTTGCAAATTTTATAGTTCTTTTTCGTATAAATCAAATTGGATATCAATCTGAGCTATCAAGAAAGGTTAAAGAATTAAGACGAAATATAGAAAAAGAAATTGAACAACAGAAGATAAAGTTTTCAGAAGAAATTGAAGAGCATATAAAAAACACGGAAAACAGATTGCAAAAACTTAATGAAAATATAAACGATTTTGAAGAACAAGAGAAGTTATCAGAAGAAAAATTGGTTGAAAAAATAGACGAACAGGTAAGAAATGCTGAGCGTATAGTAGAAGAACATCAAAAAAGACAAAAAAACTTAAGAGAGTTTGAAAAAGTAGTAATATTAAAATTTAAAGAACAATGGAAAAAACTTGACAACAAGCTTGAAGAACAAGTACAGACGATGGAAGTAACGTTCAGGGAACGTGCAAAGCAACTAACAGACATGAGAGAAAAATTAAAGAGAGAAATTAAATTAAATAAGATAAAATATAGCCACTATAACTTTTGATAAATGATAACTGAAGAAGAAAATGACTATGAATTTTAGAAGTAGCAGGCCAAAAAGGAATGTAAAAAACGAAATTAAAAAAAAAATCGTAGTGTTTTACAGTTTAAAATGACATGTGAAAGAAATTTAAACAATGTCAATAAATTTGGAATTATTCATGTATATGTAATATCTATTATTTTAATTTGTGTCTCCTAGTAGTGAATAAAAAACTGAAGATATTATTATTTTTCTTATTAATTAAATTAAATTAAAAAACTGAATTCTGCCCTATATGAGTAGGTGACAAAGTTTTATTTTATGAATAATGTCAATTATAATTTTATTTGAAATGTAATGTTGATTATGATGAATCAATAAGTTCATAAGCAGTAAACATAGAAGTAAAACAGTAAAACATACAAAATTTAAATCTTAGCTGCAAAATATTTAAACATTAAGTAAACATAAATTTTTCACTTAAACAAAAGTTGGTTACACTAGTTGAACACATTTTACAACTTTCTACTTGTAACAGTAAGCTCCCAGAAATTATATATCCTGCTGTTAAGTCTTATATATGCCAGTTTCAAAAGATATTCTTTGAAACTAAATAGTAACAATGCTTTCTTATTTTTAAGAAGATAAAACTAACCAGGATATATTTTATTGACTAATTTATGCTTACTGTTTGTAAGCATTTTATTTTATCATACCACCCTTTCATACTGAAAAATTATCTTTAGAAATATCAGCTCAACAACTAATTAGAGAGAGAAATACAAAACTAATGTTGTTTACA
This sequence comes from Magicicada septendecula, assembly GCA_034769895.1. NCBI lineage: Eukaryota > Metazoa > Arthropoda > Insecta > Hemiptera > Cicadidae > Magicicada > Magicicada septendecula. Next base: position 497,943,926 of record CM068367.1, read on the forward strand.
GAGGGGTTAGATTTTATTTTAGAAGAATTAAACAATACATTTGCAAAGTATCAAAATTACTTATCAGTGACTTTGATGAAATTGTTCTTTAAAAGAACAACATACACAGAAACTGTAAAGAACATATTATCCTTTCTATGTTATTTAAAGAAAAACACATTTCTCGTAGTGTTTTTGAGTCAAAATTTGGAAGCTAAGTCTTTAAAATTACTGGTGTAACATGTAAAAAAATATCGGTATGGAGAACCATACATGACTTCCATATTCTAAGATTTATATTTAAAATCATTTTCAGCCAAACAGCCAGGCTGTGTCTTACCTGCCTTTTTATTGCTGTATTAAATGAAAAATATTATATTACATTAAAATGAAAAAATTATAATTTTATTGCCTGGCAACAAAATTATTTTATTTTTAACAATTACCATTGTTTCAAAAAGTTTAAATAAATTTTCAAGTACTTTACTCTTGTTAAAACGTAAAAGGTTGCAGGTAAACTACCCCTTCCCCTTAACCGATCTTCACCAAAATCGAAAGTCATTGAGACCTCTACAATTCAGGGACTATGCAAAAAATTATTTGATTCTGTTCGAATTTGCGGCTGTTATCGTTTGCCATAGAAAATACGCTTGATAAAAAAACGTTGCAGGTAAACTACCCCTTCCCCTTAACCGATCTTCACCAAAAACAACAGGTCTTGAGTACTCTACAAATCAGAGCTGTATGCAAAACATTATTTGATTCTGTTTGAATTTGCGGCTGTTATCGTTTGCCATAGAAAATACCCTTGTTAAAAAAACGTTGCAGGTAAACTACCCCTTTCCCTTAACCGATCTTCACCAAAAACTACAGATCTTGAGAACTCTACAATTTAGGGCTGTATGCAAATAATATTTTGATTCTGTTTGAATTTGCGGCTGTTATCGTTTGCCATAGGAAATACCCTTGTTAAAACATAAAACGTTACAGGTAAACTACCCCTTTCCCTTAACCGATCTTTACCAAAATCAACAGATCTTGAGAACTCTACAATTCAGGGCTGTATGCGAAACATTATTTGATTCTGTTTGAATTTGCGGCTGTTATCGTTTGCCAAACAAACAAAATTACCCTTGCTAAAAAAAAACCGTTGCAGGTAAACTACCCCTTTCCCTCAACCGATCTTCACCAAAAACAATAGATCGCGAGTACTCTGCAAATTAGGGCTGTATGCAAAAAATTATTTGATTCTGTTTGAATTTGCGGCAGTTATCGTTTGCCATAGAAAAAAATCTACAGATAGACACACAGACACTTTTCGGAAAACGACTTTTTTTCATGTTTTGAGTGTAGTAGAATCAGAATCTGCAATAATCTCGAACACGATTTTTTTTGCCATCACCATACTTCCATTCCTTAAGGAATATGGAAGTAAAAAACACTTGGAGCCTATGTACATGATAATTTGTATCACACTTCATATTTCATATATAGGCCTACTTCTTCTAATGATAGCATCAGCAGTTAGCAATCAGTGAACTTGGAACTGTGCTGATGGCATAGTAATGACCATCAGTGAGGCAACAACATCTGACCTGATTGGCTTTATTGGTTGTAGAATATTACCTAGTTCTGACTTTCGACTAATTAATGTCATAAATTAATTTTCAAGTAAGAAAGAAAGGAAAATTTAAGCTAGTACTGAATGAACTAACAGTATTCGTCTGTGATGTTTTCACTTCTATAAACATTATTAATAAGAAGAGTAAAGTAGGCTAATATGATTATTTGCAAGGAAATAATTTATCAGTTCTCATTACATATACTCGAGATGGTTTAAATGGAATGAACGTTAATTTTTATTAAAGTTGCAATTCATTTTTAATAGTAAGAAAGGCATGCTATTATTCATCCTAATTTTGTCACATATTTTTATTCATTAGTGGGTTCAAGCAGTATAAGCCACTATTAAATCACAAAAGTTGGTAAAAATGTGCAACATTTATAAATTTGAACTAATGAAATACTGAAATTTCAATTTCCAGTAACACCTTTACAAATACATGTAAAATTTATTAACATTTCAAATGAAATTTACTAATTTCAAATTTATCAACTTTGCTTACACTTTTGTCAAACATCATTGCAAACTGTTCAACAATTCTTTATGAAAAATCCACTTAATTTATAATTTCTTGTGCTGCTATTTCTTCAGCTATTTTTATAATAGGCCTTGTATGTTTACTTTTTCAGTTATTGTTTACTTCCTTTATATTGCAACATGTTTAAATTGATTTCTCTCCTTAAATTTTGTTTCATCTGTGTTAGTTTCTTTTCTTGTTCCCTGAACTTTGTTTCCATCATCTGTACTTGTTCTTCAAACTTGTTGCTAAGTTTTTTCCCCTGTTCTTCAAATTTCAGTGTCACTTTTTTTTCATAATCTCTCAAGTTCTTTTGTCTTTCTGTCTGCTTTTCTATTACACGCTCAGAATTCCTTATCTGTCTTTCTATTTTTTGATCAATCATCTTCTTTTGTTCACTAAATTTTTCTTCTAGCAGCTTATTTTGTTCATCAAAAGCTTTTACATTTTCTTTCCTTTTTTGCAACCTGTTTTCTGTTTCTGTAATATGCTTTTCGATTTTTTCTGATAACTTTACCTCTTGTTGTTCAATTTCCTTTTCTATCCTTCGACTTACTTCTTTAAGCTTTTCTATAATCTCAACTTCTTTATACACAGTTTGAGGTTTAAGAAAAGTAAGTAAAATTTTTACAAGAAATACTGTAAGGAAACCTATTGATACCAACCCACTGATTATAACTGTATTATCTTCTGTATCAAAGTCAATTGGACAAATATTCATAGCGTTCACCTCTGAAGTAACTGTACTGGTAGCGGTTTCATTAGGACTGTTATTCCAGAAGATATTCTTGAATGTCTGTAACATGTCCATTACTGTAGGTTGTGTGGTTTTGAATGACAGTGTAACGATAACGTGTTTTTGATTGTGTGGAGACCTTGGTGGCACATAAAATTTAGTTTGTGTCAGTTTGCATGTTTACAAAAAAAGATGAAAACGTTGGTTTAAACAAATCACCGTTACTATGGAAACCGGAGTAAAATTTCTATCCTAACTTGCGGTTGTTTACAATACGTATTTGTTTACAAATGCGTATATAGCGTTCATACAAAAACATGCTGGGTTTATATTTTATTTATTTACATTCTATTTTTGAACGAATCGATCAACTCACACTTTGACTTTGTCTTATAGTGTGAATTTTATTGTTCCAAATCTCTCACAGATTCTATTGTCAGTTCTAATTCGTATATCGTCACGACTGTAAGTTAACAAGTTAAACTTGTTTTAAAGTAAATTCAGTTAAATTAAACGATTGGAATAACAATAAGTAAACGTTGTAACTTCATAAATTTTTCTTTTTTAATTTTGCATCTACCGAGTTCAGTAATATTTTGACAGTACATTCGGAGGTTAAAAAATCGAAACAATATACTTACGTAAATTTTTTCCGAATCTCCGATCTGCCAGTTATTAAACAAGCCAACATTAACGAATAAGCCATACACGCGTAACGTGTAAGGGCCGTGAAATATCATCAGTATAACTGAAGAATGGAACTAATATTTCTCTCATGTGTCTCTGTATTTGACTGTTTACACAAGTACGACGCAGTACTGTATTTTTTGCCAACAGCGTCCCTTCATGCTGTGTATCGTCCCCACAGATATTTCTGCGTTGTGACGTTGCGGTGTCGCTATTCTCAATGTTTGTAAACAAAAATGAATAACGAAAAGCATAATATGTCTGTATGAAATGATTCTTTCAAAGTGGATATTCGGATAAGATTTGAGACGAAATGAAAGCAGATGGTAAGTACTTTTTATATAATTATTTAGTGTATAATTTACTGCAAATTGAACAAGCTCAATGGATGTGTCCATAGGTATCACGGATGCCACTGATACTGAACGGACACTGCGCTGACAAGTTAAGGATATGTGTGAATAGGCCTTAAATTGTTTTGACAGGGCTGTACTTCATCTGTGGAACCAAACAGATTCTAATGGTTTGTTGCGTTGAGGTAATGGAGGGTCTTTGCACCCATGGCTGAATTGAAGCTTCCAGGACGTGCCCGATGACTGCCAAATGAATACAGTGCTGGACTTTCATTAGATAGGGGCCGAATACTTGGTAAGGACACGCCAACACGGTTAACCGCAGACGGGCCGGAAATTGTGAAAAAAAGACACAATAAGCAGACGCCTTGAGGCGTCGGTCTTCCCCGCGAGGCAGGGAACCTCCGTGCCGGTGGCAAATGGTGATTAGGCCAAGCTGTGTGCTAAAGACGTGCATGGGGAATGTGTGTGTTCCTGAAGAGCGAATGTATAACAGAAAGGAAAGGAAGATGTTGGGGGCTATTTAGATAGCGCAACGAAGTTGATTTACAGGGGGTCATCAAGAATCGCCCGAGGCCGTTTGTCTCTGATAGGAGAGGTGGTGCAGACCTATTAATGGTTCTGAGGTAGGAGAAGGAAGAGGTCGCTGCAGAAGCAAAGAGAGTTTTGGCGAGCGACCGGACAAATAAGGCAAGAAAATGAACTCGAAGGCATCCACGAATGAGTAATGGTGATTACTTACGAACCAAGGAGAAAAGGGAACGGAGGGTTCTGGATTGAAATTGTTCCAGTTTACACTTGTTGGTGGTAGACAAGAGCGACAAGAGCGACCACCAGGCGGGAGTAGCAAAGGTCAGCACTGACCGGAGAAACAAGAGATAGATGGTAACTTTAGTGTGCAGAGCCAGGCGATTGCGACACGAGAGTATGGGAAATAGTTTGACTCAGTCGCCGCGAGCTTTGTTGAGGATGTGAGCCACGTGGGCGTTGAAGCTTAGGCGCCTGTCGAGCCGGACGCCCAAATACTTCACCGACTCTTTCCAGGCGATAGGCCTTCTTTCTAGAGAGAGGGCCTGGCAACGGGTGTTAAAAAAAACTCATGTGAATATGTTTTATATTTTGTTATCAGTTATGTTTATTTGTGAATAATGTTAGATATAGGCTTATAGATATCTGTGGAAGCACAATAAACTGAAAAGATATGACTAAATTATTTGTCATTTCGGTATTATGGTTACAAATTTAAAAATTCAATGCAGAAGTTCGAACATTTATTGACTGTCCGCTCTAAAATTTATGTTACTAATAAAACGTAACGTAGTTGGGTTTTTATACTTTTTCTGATAATATAGAAAATTGTCTAACATTGAAATTTAACTAACTTAATAATAAATGTATTTCGTTGAAAACGGTTAGAGTTCTGCAGCTCCGGGAACTTACTAGAGGTGTGATAATGTCTTTTAGCAATGAATTGTACAAATTTTCATAGGACCGCTAGTGTTGGCTACGGAGTTGGAGAACAACGGATAGACAGATATGCACCCAGGCACTCGGACACTACACTAATTCGACACGCCGCAGACTTCGTTCCAGCTTCTTGAACAGGAAGGACCTCCTCTCTGGACCAGCTCTTCACTGGACATTTTCGGAAGCGATTTCGCTGTGTTACAGCTGCTGCCCTGCTGCCTTCCTTTTGAAGAGGACAGTCTACTACATCTGCTGCCCTGCTTGCTGTGATTTCATCAGGCCCAAAGAAGACAGAAGACAACAACTCAGCTGGCTGGAGAATTGAGTCGCCAGCACAAGAACAGCTGAGTCGTCGGACCTTTTAAGGGCCACCAGCCAAGCCGACCCTTCTCAGGACCAACATCTCGCCTGTGAAGAGCTCTATTTGCGCAGCGCATCTTGCTCGCTGACGCTCAGGCTCTTAGGTAGCGCTGCCCCGGACGATCCTTGCGAGCCCCCACCAGTGGTAAGCGAGCTTGGATATCGCCGGGGTAAAGAGGCCGGTGGACACCTCTCTTAGTAAGGAGAGGTATCTAACGAACCCGGTCATTAGCCCAGCTCTAGTAGACAGCCTGAGCGCTCCAGCTCCACTACTCGCGGTCCGGCTCGCGCCGGACCCTAGGTCCCTGGTTACCACCGGAGGCAGCCTGGCTGCCCCTGGTCGGCGAACCTCCCACTCGTTGGCGGACATGCCCGGTACGGGCGAGCTCGCCACTGCCATGCCCCACTCGAGCGACTCGCCGAGTTCTCCGCTCCTGCCTGTAGACAAGTTGATCCCCGGACGGTTCCGCTGCCCGGTGACGAGACCGACGCTTCCGTGGCGGTTGGGCCACGGGGGCGTCCGGTTAAGAAACCGAGGCGGAACCGGTCCTCCTCTACCTCTTCCTCGGCGTCCGCCATGGAAGTTGTCCCCGCCGATGGCGAATCCGGTACGGGACCGACTGTGCCCGGCGATGCCCAAGCACCGCCGGCCACTGGTCGCATCCCGCCCGTGTTCGTTCACGGCGTGAACAACGTCACCGGTTTTTACCAGCGACTGATAGCGGCTCCCGGACTCTCCCCGGCCAACGTTGACTTGAAGCTTCTTGGGGGCGACACTGTCAAGATCGTTGTCCGAGGACTGGATGTGTACCGCAGTGTCATGGCGTTCGTGGAATCCGCTCAGTTGCAATTCCACACCTTCTCCCCCAAACACGTGAAGCCTCTGTCTTTTGTGCTCAGAGGTTTGGACGTGGTCTCTCCTCGCGAGGAAATCCTCGATGTGCTGCGCGAGCTGGGCTATCCGGTTCGCTCGGTGCATCGAGTATTTGCTCCGGCCGGACCAAGGCGTCCAGTTCCCCTGGTCCGTATCATGGCGGAGAATAGCGAGGCAGGCGCAAGCCTACTCTCTCGTACGCGGCTTTTTGAATTCCGCGTTAAAGTGGAAAGAAGCCGCGCTCCCGGGGCTCTGCCTCAGTGTTACAGGTGCCAACGCTTCGGCATCATTCAGAGACTTGTTCAAACGCTCCTGCGTGCGTGAGGTGCTCTCTACCTCACACCAGTAAACACTGCGATGCACCTGCTTTCAAAAGGTGCATCAACTGTGGCAGAAGTCACCCCGCCAACTACCGGGCCTGCCCGGTGTTTCAGCGGGAACTCGAGCGGCGAAAGCCGAAAGGGCGCCTGCCACCACCGAGGCATCCGAAAGCTGGTTCTAGACCTGCAACCGAGCAGCCAGGCCCTTCGCCTCCTGCTACGGCTGCCGTGTCTTTCGCCACAGTTGTTGTTAACAAACAACAAAAACGTAGTAAAGGCCCGAAGCAATCACTGTAGTACAGGTAGCCCCAACTCAGGCTCCTTCCCAGGCCCCTGCCCCACCTCAGGCGAAAAAGCGCCGTAACCTCGCGACATCTCAAAAAAGTGAGACAGACCAGCCTACAGTAAACATTTCGGTTGTGGAGCCTGAGACTACTCAACCCTCCCCAACACCGGAGATTCCCGACCCTGCTTTAGAAGCAGCCTCGCCTGACCTCCCGCCCCCGCGGTTTCGTAATGCAGTCAAAAAGAAGCGGCATCGTAAGCCCCGTGGCGCTCGCTACCGGGCTCCTGCCAACCCAGCCGCACAATCCAGACAGCCTGCGCATCGCGTTAAGACCGACGAAATCGCATCTGTCCCTCTTCCTAGCACCTCCGCTAGAGGCGCTACAGCTGGCCCTAAAACACCCTTGGCTTCCACCAATCCCCCGATTGATAAGTCTCGGCGCTCTTATGCGCAAACAGTCTCCGGGCACTCAGCCTCAAAAGCCGTACCTGACGACTACCAGGTCGTCAAAGACTTCCTTGTGGAATTCGATCTCCGCAAAGTTGCCCAGACCTTCAGGTCCATCCGTTCCCGCTTGGAGACTGCTGATAAAACCGAGAGGTTCATGCTCTTGGTGGAAGCCGCCACTTGTGTAGGACTTCTATGAGTCGGGTCCTCAAACGTGACGTCTCCATTCTTTCCTGGAACGCCAACGGGTTGGCTAACAAGATCCAGGAACTCCAAGAATTACTGGCCCGACTCAAACCCGATGTAGTACTTCTCAATGAGACCCACTTGACCTCCGCGAATCGGTTACGACTGGCCAACTATGTGTGTTATCGAAACGACAGACCGGGCACTGCTGGTGGCGGTACTGCCGTCGCGATGAGGCTCAGTCTTGAGCATCACCGAGTCGTCTTGCCTGCAACGACTGACCTGGAAGTTACCGCTGTGGAGATGTTGAACACTCTAGGCGGTGTACTCTTGGTAGCGGCGTATAAACCGCCGCAAAAAGAGCTCCTTCACCCCGATCTTGCTGTCGCGTTCGATGCACACAGGAGGGTCATCATGGCCGGCGATCTGAATTGTAAGCATCGCGATTGGAACAGTCGTTTGACTGCCCCAAACGGGAAGCGCTTACGCAGGTTTGCTGATTCACGCAGGGTAACAGTGATTGGGCCCGCCCAAGCTACGTTCTACCCCTCACAACTACGCGCGGCTTCCGATGCCTTGGACATAGCGGTGATCCAAGGAATTGACTGCCCGGTCCATCATGTGTCCGCGCTAACGGAACTATCGTCCGATCATCTCCCCATCTCGTTACACGTCGCTACCCAACACGTCGTACGCAGAGATGTCAGGAAGGTGGTAGAATGGGACCGCTATGGCCCGGCGTTAAGTCGCCGATTGCCAGAGGCGGGACCACTCGAAACCGTCCGCCAAGTCGACGAGGCAGTTGCCGCGTTTGACGAGGCTGTCGTATCTGCGATCGACGCGTCTTCCAGGATGAAGCCTGGCATCACGCCCCACTGGCAGCGGATCCCAGAGGAGACGAGTGCTCTCGCTTGCGAGAGAAATCGCCTCCGGAGACGCTGGCAGCGGACCCGTGATCCGGCCGACAAGGCAGCGTACAACTGGGCGACCGGCATTTTACGTCGTGAAATGCAGGCCTACCGGAGACGCTGTTGGGAACTCGCCGTGGCCCAAGCAGGGGACGGATCGGACGAAAGTAGCCTTTACCGGATATCTTCGGCGTTGGTAGGGAAGAGGGGCCGACCTCGTATCCCAGCCATTGCTGGACCTTTCGGTCAAATCCTGGCTCGCCCGGAGGCGAAGGCCGAGTACTTGGGCGCGTGTTTCGAGCGACAGTTCGCTCCTAACCCGCCCATGGACTGGACTTCGATGAAGAAGTCGAGAACGAAGTGGAAGACTTTCTGTCTCTTCCGATCACTGCGGAGCCCGAACCCATTACTAGGGAAGAGGTCACAGATCGGCTCGTTGAACTCGTATCGAGAAAAGCTCCTGGCCCGGACGGCGTCTAGAACGCCGCTCTAACTCGACTCCCGGAGCAAGGAGTATTTTCTTGGTTGCGCTGTTTAACGCGTGTCTAAGACTAGCCTATTTTCTCCAGAAATGGCGTAAGGCGACGGTCATAGTGATCCCGAAGCAGGGGAAGGATGCTTCTCGTCCCGCCAACCTCCGGCCCATTAGTCTACTGTCAGCCACGTGAAAGGTTCTCGAACGTCTTGTACAACGGAGAGTCCTAGACCATCTACGAAACTTCGATGTACTGGTCCCCGAACAGTTCGGTTTCCGTGTGGGGCATTCCACCACTCATCAGCTGATGAGAGTGGTGGAATACATCACGGGCGCCGAATTTCGGAAACAGCAGACTGTCGCCTATTTCCTAGATGTGGAGAAGGCCTTTGATAGTGTCTGGCACGACGGGATCTTGTTCAAGCTCCGGGAAATCCAGCTCCCAAATTGCTACCTTCGCTTGATTGCTAGCTTTCTGACGGAGAGGACTTTCTGCGTGAGAATAGATGACTATGTCTCTTCCGAGAGACGCATTACAGCCGGGGTATCTCAAGGTAGCGTGCTAGGGCCTCTTCTGTTCTCCGTGTACGTCAACGATGCACCCAGAGAGCCTGGAGTCCAGATGGCCCTGTTTGCCGACGACTTGGCGGTCTATACCGGCGATCGGAACGCTGACAGGGCTATCCCACGACTCCAGCGCGCACTCGATGCGTATTCGACGTGGACGGAAAGCTGGAAAGTTGCCGTCTACGAAACCAAGAGCTCCGCGGTGCTATTCTCAAAGCGCCGGAAAGAACCGCGAGGACGATTGCGACTCGGTAGAACGTACTTGCCCTGGTCGAGAGAGGTTAAATACCTCGGTGTCCACCTTGATCGTCGTCTCACCTGGCGTGCCCACGCTGAGACGATGCGAAAGAGAGCGTCCGCTCGTCCCGCGCAACTGTTTCCGATACTTGTCAACAAGGCTATGACCCGCAAGCTGGGTAAGTTGATCGTCAACGCGTATCTGTTGCCGATCGTTACCTACGCTATTCCCGTCTGGGGTTACCTTGCAACCGTTCATAAAAGAAAGTTGTAAAGCGTTCTCGATAGGGGCCTTCGGTTAGCGGCCAAAGCCACCTATCGGTTTTCTTCTCGACTCTTGAGAAGAGGACTCGGTGTCCGCTCCTTGGAAGACACCGCAAGGCGACTTGCACGTAAATTTTACGTCCGAGCTGCGAGGAACCAGACAAACCCTCTCATAGCTGGCCTTGGCAAGTACCGAACACGTCCAGGTGATTCTTGGAAACGGCCTCGACAAATATTGTACTAGTCGACCTAGTACGAGCATGTCGTTGTAGCGGCCATTAAATAATTAAATAATATTCCGTCTGGACACGATCACTAGGCAGGAGCCCCTACCGGAGGCTCGGTACTAGGAAACCATTGGGTCGTCTCACGACGCGCAACCCAACAGCTCTGGCAGTCGTGAACACCCAGGTGTTACCGCGTCTAATGATGCATAGGTAAGCTCGGCGCACAGAACACGGGGTTATCAGTATCGGCGCACAGAGCACGATTTCAGCATTGGCGCTCAGAGCATGGGCGCTCTGAGCACGCTACCGTCTGACGTAGGCAGCGAATTTACGAAGACATACGAGCTGATTAGTCTGGCGTGGCCAATTCTCTCTCATAAGGAAGAGAATGACTTCTCTCCTGCTGTGCCGCCGGCTTAATGATGAAGACTGGACACCAATAGTTTGGTTAATGTTTCGCAACTTAGAACCGCAGTTTGAACATTTTTCAAAAAATAATACACGTGTTGACTTTATATATCATTTCTTTATAAGTAGCTCCTTGATTTTATTGCAGAATTCTTATATAATATAATCAATACGTGTTGTATATATATATATATTATTATACAACAATTTAGGTTAAATTAAAACGACAAAAGTAAGAACATTTTACATAATTATAGAAGTAATTATAATTTGATAATATTCATAATATGTATTACGACTTTATATACTATTTCAACAAAAAATTGAACGAGACTATACATTACATGTGTGCAGTAAGTATGTAAACAAATTTATTTTTAAGAAAAAGATCTTTAATTCTCTGTGACTTCAATTTCATTACTTTAAAAACAGACACTTAACATATCCCGATTGTCGTTTTTAATATAGGAAATATATTTTTATAAATCTTCTTGTTCTATTTTCGTAGAAAATATGTAAAGGTTGTATCAAATATAAAAAATTAATAACTATAAATTATAGTAGTGTGTTATACTTTATAATCTAAAAATTAAAGTACGGTTAAAATTAAAATATATAAACACAAATTGTATTCATTTACTAAATTATTTATTAATTATTTATTTTATTAAACCATTTGTTTTTCCGATATATAGGCCTATTACAATGCACACAAAATTATACATAGACTTATACTATACTACAGAATTGTATAAACTAATATTTTGTTGAATGTTTATTTTGTACCTTACAAAAGTGCTGATGTATCATGTCCTAATACTGTATCTCTCAATAACTGACCTTATCGTAAAATATGTACAGATATTAAACGCAATTAAAACTATGGTAAAATTTTGAATAAATACACAGATCCCATTCATTAAGATATTTATTTCATTAAAATTATTGTATTTCATAATACACATAGGAGTGCATAAAGGCTGGTTAAAGATAACGTTTGTTCTCCATTAAGTAATGCTCAAGTTTCTAAAGTTCTAATATTATGATCGCCTTAATCAATACATCAGAGCAGGTTATTGTGTGTATGAGGGTCCAACGTGGGCAAAGACTTCCAACAGTCACTATGGAGCGTTGCTCAGAGTAGGTGCGAATCTACAGTGTACGTTTCACAGAACAGACAAACGCGGAAAAGAAGGAGCGCTCCAGAGTTGCTCGTATGAACCCTGAGCACTTGCAGAGGGTCCACTCCCTAAAGACGAAACGTCTGTCTGTGAACCGTTCCACTGTATACACGTGCAGTTACACTGGCCAGCGATCTACAGGAAGCGAATCTCCGTCCACGCTGGACACCATTTCAGCTTACACGCATGGATGTCGTATAAATTACGGAACTTTTCGTTTAAAATACGTGCAAACACAAGCGAATAAACGTGTTAGGCCAGAAATAACGCGATTGTGTGCGTGTGTATGTGTCCTGCCTGCCTTTTGATACCCGTAATCATAATAATAAAACTTTAGAAACGTAAACATTAAATAATGGAGATGATATACTTGCTAGCCAGGAACTTCATCTTCACGCGACGACGATTTAAATTAAAATGAAAACAAATTTACTTTAATCGCCTAGTAACGGATTTATTTTATTTTTAACAATTACCATTGTTTAATCCAGTTTACATGTATTTTTATTTAAATTCGTCACAGTTTTTCTTCCGAGATGACCGATATTTCAAGTTCTATGTGTGTGAACCAGAATATAATATTATATGAACGTGCCAATTTTTAACATTGCTTTTAGTTATAAAACCGCAATAATCGAAGATATTATTTTTTTAACTGCATTCAAGACAAATTAGTTGCCATGGTAATCATAAATCTAATCTGCTACATATTCCCAGACATTACAGAAATTTACTAACTTATTTTATCTAAGGAAAATTTTATTAATATAATTTTAATACACTTTATTAATGCAGACAGTCTGATTTCAATATTCACTGTAAACGTTATACTACACGTTAATACGAAATTGTAAATATCATTTACAACATATTATTTATTGTAAATATTGCAGATTAATTTAGAACATTCCATATTAACAACGAACACTATTTCCATAGGTCAACATTCCATGTTAACGTTCCATTTTTTCTATAACATTGGTTAATTTATAAAAAGAAAACCATCAGCAGACACACTTTTTGAAAAGCTTCTTTACAGAAATAATCTATATCATGAAGAAAGCACAAAATTGTAAATTAAAATACTTTAAACTAAAGAAAGAATTATATTGCAGAAATCGTAGAAATATTGGTACTCTTTCAAAACCGTACCTACACTAGATTTTCGATGTTTTTATTATGCGATAATATCTATATATCACGATGTGAAGAAGAAGAAGAAGTGTACCAATTTTAAGTTATTTTATTGCTTAAGTACCCGTTAACTCAAAAACGCGACGTTCTTTATTTAAAGTGTTACTGTGTTAAAAGCATTGTATATACACATTAAACGTTATGTTTTCCTCAACCATAGCTTTTATTTATTTCAGCAGAAAAGTAAAAACCAAAAACCGTTGTCACCTAATCTCACAAATGAAAACAACACGTATTTTCGCTTTGTATTAGCGAAATAGGACAATTTACAATTAGAGTACACTTCTTCTTTTCCACATCGTAATATACAATCGCATATTAAAAAAAATGTACTGCAGGCAGGAACGGATAAAGATTACTTCCCTGTCACACTCCTTCCTTATTTTCGCTTCCCTTTGTTCACGTTCAACTTACTAACGGTTGTTTGATATTTATGTAATTAAAGGTGACTCTTCTGCCCTTGTATTACAGATCATCCCTTTTCAAAATTTTAACGACTACATACCATTTTAAGTTGTCAAGAGGCTTTCCTAGGTCTACGAAGGCAATGCTGCTGCTGCAATTCCACATCAACCTTCGCACCAAAACAGCAGCATTAGTCGAAGCATTAACGAGTAAATATTATGACAGTGAATAATAATAGGCTGATAAGGCCAAGAGAAAATAATTTTCGAGAAAAATATAATTAACAATATACGAAGGAAATAAAGTACAAAACAAAATATAATTAACCACATACGACGGAAACCCTAGTCAGAAATAATTAACCAAATTACACGTAATTACGGAGAACACGTAAGCCTATCAAGTAAAGAGTAATGTAATATTATATTTAAAACCCATCATTTGAGGTAAACTTCACTGAATTATATGTACTAGTGGTCGCCCAGTGGTCGAAATTCGATCGTAATTCATTAAATTTTTAAGTTTGAACGTTATTGTGGTTCTTTTGTCAAAGAGTATACCTCTATAAATAATCATTGCATATCATTTTTTTGAATTTTGTTCTATTACGTCAGCTGCGAGCGTGTACAAATACGTCATTAGCGTGTGTTGTTTGCCTTAATTCCCTGCAATACCTATGAAATTTAAAATTTAATGTTAGTAACAGTTGAAAAAAAACAATTACAGCTTGTATTCGTATTTATTTTTTGATATAATTCATTGTCAGTTTTAATTTTTTCATGTTATTATTGAATCAAATAAACGCTAATAAAAATGAAACTTGACATTCATAGAAGTATAAGATACATTGTTTTCAATTCCAGTGGATTACATTTCATTTTTGGTAAGGTACAAAATTCGAAAACAGTTTGAAGATTATCTGTTACAAAGCTTATATAATTTTTTAATTTTTTTTCTATGCATTAATTTTCGAGTTATTTGAAAAATATGAAATATAGGAAAAATGAGGTTTAGCTTGGCTAAGCCGTATTTAAAAAGCAATAACGCGTTTTTTGACATTTCCTTGGGTTTTTTTTATTGCCATACTGACCAGGTTTCGCCAAGGCTACACAGTTATTTTGCCTATCTTTTTCGAATTATATAAAATTTAAATAAAAAATTAATACAAAATACAAAAAGAAATAAAAAATACGTGCCTCGTATTTTTTCATATATTTTTCATTAAATCAAAAAAACCGGGCGGTTAAAAAAATAAATGTTGTCCATTGAACTTAAAATAGTTTGAAAGTGAATTTAATGATTCAGAACTTCTGTGTAAACGATGATTTTTGTAAAAACTCTTTCATCATTTGCTAAATGCCCTTGGCCATTATATTCGGAAATATAAAATCTCAAACCATCGAATGATTGAACTCTACTTGCTGCGAAGTACAATTGACCATGTGTAAAAACTGGCTGCCTCAATAAAATTCCAATTTTTTCGAATGTTTGTCCTTGAGACTTATTTATTGTCATCGCAAATGCAGGTATAATTGGAAATTGAGTTCTTTGAAAGTTAAATGGTAAAACAGTACTGGAATATGTTAAATTTATACGTGGAATCAAAATTCTCTTATTGCGTGCGGTTCCAGTTAAAACTTCGCAATCAATAGCATTACGATGCATACACTTGATGCGCATTCTTGTTCCATTGACTAATGCTTCCTTTGTATTTAAGTTTCTGATCAGTAAAACGATGCAATTAACTTTCAATACTAACTTATGTGGTGGCAAACCACTAATAGTCAAAGAATTCAAAAACTCTACTGGATAGTTATTGATTTCATTGTCATCATCACAAATTATTTTGTCATAGCTATGATATGTTTTCTGTTCACCTGGTATTCGATTAAGTATATCAGTATTAATAAAAGTACAATCATCATTTTTAGGTGCTAAAATAACTGACTTCAATATGTTATCTGAGAGTATGTTTTCGGAAATATTTCCATACACCTCATTAATAATATTATTTTCATCTCCTATTAATTGCTGAGGTATTTCAATAATATTTTCACCAAACTGAGGGAATTGTGGGGCTTCATCATTACCAATTTTTTTCAAGAATTCGACAAATTCTATTTCACTTGGTAACGCTCTCATATTTTGAGTAAACGTTACTTTATGAAAATAAACAAATTTATGCCAACTCGTGACACAATTTTCAATTAAAGTTGCACGTGATCCATGTGGGACAACTGGTAAGATTTGCCGAAAATCACCGCACAGAAGTATCGTTTTCACTCCAAATGGTTTATGTTTATCATTTTCATCGCATAGATCCTGCAATAATCTATCTATGATTTTCAACACTTGCAGTGGGCACATAGAAATTTCATCAATAATTATCAATGATGATGAATTTATGTAACGTCCGTAGCTACTATTTGCGGTAATATTCGCTACAGAATTTTCCAAAATGGGTATAGGCAATTTAAACACATTGTGTAAAGTTCTACCTTCAAGTAATAGAGTTGAAGCTATGCCACTTAACGCTGTTGCAATGCAACTAAGATTAAGCGAATTTAATTTGTGAATGTTTGCTGTTTGTGTGAATGTTTTTCCACAACCTGCATGAGCGGTTAAACAAAAAACATTAGATCCAGTATCATGGTGCAAAACTTCACGAATCACACGATCAATTAGATTACGCTGTTCAATATTTGCAGTTTCATAATGCTCACAAAACAGAAACTCTTGTTCTATTGGATCAATAGCATTTGCTTCATCTGTTCTCTACGAATACGTGGGAACTGGTAAACCAAGTTCTTGACATGACAAATTATGAACATTCAAAATATCTTTCAATTTCTAATAGAGCTGTGTTAAAGGACACTTCTTCGTTGTAATCTCTCAAAAAATCTTCACTAAGGTATACTTTAAATTCATTCCATAACGCCAATGCATTGGTTGGCACATTTAATGCACAAATGTAACCAAATAAATTTCGCATTTGTTTTGGTGAATGTAATTCTTTTGCTTCATTTGAACATTCGCGCCATTCATTATCATTTGAAGCAATGCCGCGAGCATGGCACGCTTCAACAAAAGAAGTGTGTATAATTCCATTGTATGTTCTAACATCCTCAAATGATTTTGGACCACAGACATGTAATAAAAACAATCGTAAATGGAAAAGTTCGATGTCTTTTGGTGATACTACATATATGCGTGTAATGATTTTATCACCTCCACGCCTTCTCTTCTTCCATTTTTTTCGGGAATCTTCCCACACATAATGCAAAGGAATTTCAATATACTTATATTCATGTGCTGATGGATCTGATGGATTCAATTCAAAAAATGCTAATAATTTTGTTTGTCTTACATTTTCAATTGCTTGACGTTCTTGCCCTTCTCGAAAGTAAACATTCTGTCTACGCGGTAAATGAATGTCAAGTCTAACGATGACATGTGATTGAAAATGAATTGGTAATTCATAGATGCGCCGTACAGCTTCAGTTGATCCGACATAACGGCCATTTAAAAATTTTTTAACTTCATCAATTTGTATTTCTTGACCTGGTTCATTTCTCTCTGAACCTAATTCAACAGATGCACTGTCATAGCCTTTATACACGTATTTATAAATGTATTTAATACTTTTAACTGTAGTGCATACTTCAACATTTATATGGCAATTAAATTTGGCAAGTAAATACGGATTGTATGGTACAACATAACGATTGTCGAGGCAACTACCGCGAACTTCAGCATTAATACCATTATCACGCCTTCTGTATAATGGATATCCATTTAATGATTCACATGTAAATTCATTAAATCGTTTAGGATAATCTTTTGTGCATTTTCCATCTCCCATACATACAGAATTTGGATTAAGTACACCGCATGGACCATGCATCATGTGTTTTACAACATATTCATGTAATGTAGGATGTGTTTGAATGTTAGGAATCTCCGCAGATACAACTTTATCAATATCGGTAGCGTTAACAATTTTATCTTGCTCATTTAAAGAGAGTAAAATGTGAGCATGAGGCAATCCTCTCTTTTGAAACTCAATTGTATAAATGAGTGCTTCAACTTTACCGAAGATTTTTTTAGTGTAAGGCCCTCAATTAATGCTTTCAGTTTGGACTTGAATACACGCACAACAATATCAGGTCGAAAATTAGCTGACTCACCTACACCAATATTGCTAACTATTTCAGGACAACTTGGATTGCAAGTCATTGTAATAAACAAAGAAGGCTTTCCGAAATGTTGTACAATTGACATTGCATCTAAATAATTCTGATACATATTTCTTGGAGATCCATTGAATGAAGATGGTAAAATTACTCTACGGCCAACATTATTGGCATTGGGGTTCAATTCTAAATAATCTGTTAAATTGTTGTAAACTTCAGACCTAAGACTTGTTTGATTTTGTCGAATGAAATGTAACCTTGTGCCCTCTATTCTCACATACATATCAACTATCCACTGCAGAAATAATTTTTATGAACGGTGCAACATGTTAAAATCTTCTCTAATTGCAAGTCGATAGGCTGCATACTGAAGCATTGTTAATTTATTTCTGGGCGCTCTTGAATTAGATGTAGTTGGTACATTATGAGAAATATTGATATGCCACCCAGTATCACCATTTGGAAAAAGTAATGGATACGCTAAAGGGTCCAATGATAAATCCAAAACAGAGATATTTTTAATGGTACCATTAACTTTTGAAAACGAAACCATATTTCGTTCAAAGGGTGGCTCACCATCAACTGTACTAAATATTACTGCTACATCAGTTTGAACTGCATCATTATAACGGCGTAGATCTAAATCACGATTTACTTTAATGAGCATACAAATTTCTTTATTTTGATTTTCAACTCTCTGACAATGATCTTTCATTGCAATGAATGACCGAACGAAACGATTAATGCGTTCCAATTCAAGAGAGATTTCGCGCATCATATTGTTATTGCATGTTTGATTATAGTGTTCACGTAATCTATAATTGACAGCAGTGTCAACATCATAAAAATATAATTGCGCATAACATGGTGAGCGACCATATCCAGCAGTCATTGGACCTCATCTGTGATAAAAAACATCATGTATTTTAAAATGATACGCTCCACGCGTAACTGTATCCGAAATTTTAGCTTCTGAGCTAACCATAGCAAATGATGAATTGTATTTACGAATGTTTTCAAAATAATTTTTTGACTTTCTTTTTATTGAAGGTTCATTTGAAGTAAGTCCATCATACAATGATTTAAAGTATTCATTTTGACTTAAGGCCGGTAATATTGCTTTACCCTTATGACAACATGAAGTGAATGCAGTCCTTTCACCTAAAGTGACCTCAGATTCGAAATGTTTTGCATTGCAAAACCTGCATTGTAAATGCATTAATCCACAATCAAAAGTATTAAAATTTCTTGGAATGACATTCAGTGCGCATTTAAATGTATCCCTCAAAATAATTTCATCATTTTGTATACTATTTACACTATTTAAATTTGCATTTGGTCTATTATCATTTTGAGTTTCACGCGAATATATATTCCTTCTTCTTTGTCTCTCACTCCGACCCGTCAATGTTATACTATTTACACTATTTAAATTTGCATTTGGTCTATTATCATTCTGACTTTCACGAGAATATATATTCCTTCTTCTTTGTCTCTCACTCCGACCCGTCAATGTTCTATGTCGAGGCATAATGGAAGTAGGTGCGAATATCTGAATGTAAAAAAAAAACATGTAATGAAATTACTGAAACTAAGATTAGACAGGGTTTAATTTAAAAATAATAGAATGTACTCACTTTTTTGAAACCACCAATAATAATTAGGCGAGAGTAAGTCAATTCAAATTGCTGCTACAAAATTTTCCTTTTGCAACAGGTGTATATTAAGCAAGCTGTATTTCACTTTCAACTGCACATTAATATATAAAACACAGATATCTAATATACAAAATATAAAATAAACGCTTTTTTGCCTTGACATACACTCCACAGACTATTGAAAAAGGAACATGTGAAATCACACAAAATTCACAGCTCAATCAGTCAATCTGTCAGTAATTATTTGTTGGCAACATTTTAAAATTCTTTGGTGACAATCTTTCTCTGTGCGACTGTTTGACCACAGACTATTATGTGTTTGACATTGGCAGTATGAACGTAAACAAACGACAGAATATTATGTGTTTGACATTGGCAATATGAACGTTGTAGCATGACAGATATTCCACCAATAATTAATTCATTTAAGATCATAAAAAATAATTAAATTACATACACTCGAAGAATGTCAAATGAAATTCAATTACTTCAAAGGAAAAAACCACAATAAAAGAAAAACTATAATTAAATTATAAAAAATACCACTATTAAAAGTCAAAGAAAGAATTAAGGAAAACTCATATTAAACAATCAGGAGATTACCCAGGAGATTAGGAGCAGTAAATAAAATAGATACCCCAAAATCAAGAAAAAAGAATTAGATTAGGAGTGGTGATGAACAAAATACCCGCCACAAGAAGAAAGAAGAATAAGGTTTATTATCAGGTAATAAACAAAATACCCTGAAACCAAGAAAGAAGAGTAAAGTCAGTATCAAAAAATTAAGAAGATACTCCGAACCAACCATCAGTCAAGATAACACTGAGTACCTTGGTTTACCCAAGAGTGAACACAAGAAGGAAGACGAGAAGAAAGGAAGAAATAGGATGGAAGAAACACCATAAAAAACCTATTATTAACTACCATTGACCCCAAACCAATAGATACAATTAAAGAAAGTATAACATCCCGAAACCCTATAAAATTGTAATTATTAATAAACAAAAGTGTTGTATAGTATGATAAGAGGTGCAACAACTAAAGTTATTATTGATGAAATATAAACAAATCTGCACAGTCCATGATGACTAAAGGTCTGGTCTGAGACAATAAGACTCAATATAAGTCAGAACCACCAGTGAAAGTGTATTAGTGTAAGTGTTTTTGAAATATAATAAACTTGAAGTTGTAGTGTTACTATAACTTAAACTATATGCTATAAAACAACTTTTATATTTGATAATTAACAAATCATGAAATAATAAAATGGAAGGTATTTCCAATATTTTATTATTTTAGGTCACTTTGTTATCTCAAGACATTTGTAGGAATGACAATAACTAAAGTATGGGTGGAAATGTTTACTATATAAGGGGATGTTAAATAATAGTAATAAAAACAGAAAGGACTGGTGATAGTTTAAGTGTTAATAGAATTAAAACGTTTAAATGGCTAATATTGTTCAAAGCCATGAACTCCATATTTTTGAAAGAGTTCTTATACAATAAGATTTATATGTTTAGAATAAGTTATATTAGTTAAATAACAGCATACATACCAATTAAAATGTTTCAGTATGTATGCTGTATTAATTAACAAAATGAGTTAAATGTATGTTAAAAAACAATTTCAGCAAACATGTCCAACTTTACAGAATGCTGAGTGATGTTAATTATTATTTTTATAACAGTAGCATGAATTAGATGCTACACATCTCAATAAGTTTGTAAACAATTTTATTTTATGTCATGATAACTATTAAGAGTCAGAGGAAGAGTAGAAGTAAATTTATTTGAAAAAACCAGACATGTAAAATACTAAACTCTAGGCCAAATAATGAATTCACAGAAACTCAATATAAACCAGTTAATTCACCTATGAATCATGTAAACTGGCAAGATTTAGGTAAGGTAGGTCAATTAACAACTACTGTAAATGAACCTATGATTTAAAAGGGTAATATAGAAAAATACCTCAAATTATTGAAAATTTTTGAAATGTATAAATTAACTATTTTTAAAGAGGAATGTTAAATTCAGAAATTATCACTAAAAACCAGTTCAAATGTTCAATTTATATGTAATTAAGGAAAAGAAAGGATTTATGACCATTTGAAATTTATTATAATGGTATTAATAACACTTAAAATGGCAGTAAAAGTATAGGAAGGCGGAAACCAAGTTTTGGGCCTAGATTTCCAAAAAGAAAAGAAATTTGGTAATTTTAACAAAAAATCTCAACAAATATGGACTATGACATATTAAATTAAATAGAATGAGATAAATAAACCGATTATATGGTTAATAATTCATGAAAGCGAATAATAAACTAAAATTATTCCATATATAATGTATTTTGGAATCATGTATATGGGAAGTCGTAATTATTTTAACAATACTTTTCCAATATTAACTTGGCAAGATTTTTACTAAAGTGGAGGAAGTTAGTTAGTTCTTTGTTAACGTTCAACCTGAACAGTCTATGCGGAATTGCGTTCTTTAAAACCGTATAATGAAGTGCTAAGGTTACAGAAAAAATTCTGTGAGAAACGAGAGTTACTTAAATAAACACTTTTCCAGTCAAAACATATAAAAACTTCAACAACAGTGAAAACGAACACCACACTACATAATACCAGTGAATTAAAACTACATATTAGTAATATTTCAAGCTACCACAGAATAACCATTTTTTGCGTACGAACAGACATAAGTTTCTTTCTTTTATTTGTAACGACAAAATACAGGTCTTGTTACAAATTGGCGTCCAACTAGAGGGCTTAATAATTTAAGCCTGGCAGCGGATATATAATAGAAAAAGGAGACAAAATGCAGAGACGAGCTACTTCTAAGAAGAGGGCGGCAGAGGTCGAAAAGGAAGTTGACATGGGGGATAAGGAGGCAACACCCGTGGAGGATCCAGAAGTATTAGTAAACCCGGTGGAACCGAAACAAACTGCACCACCAGAGGAACAATTTGAAGAACCAACACAAACCGGGGAGTTTACATTCCAGGAAACCTTAATAAGAATGATAATGAAATTGAATCAGGAATTAAAGGAAGACTTGCATAAGAAAATGGATTCCACACAGGAAGAAATAAAAGCTAGTAAGCAGGAAATGAGTAAGCAAATGGAGGAGAACAGCAAGAAGATGGAAAATAAACTGGATTCTACAAGAGAAGAATCGAGTAGGGAAAGGAAGGAAGACAACCACTCCTTAAATGAAAAATTAGAAGATTTGAAGGAAGACAACCGATCCACAAAGGAAGAATTGGGCCGTAAGATAGAAAATACCAACAAGAGAATTGAGGAAACCAGCAAAAAGATGGAAAACGACAATCAGCAACTGAGGGAAAAGTTGGAGGAAAATAATAAGAATTTGGAAGAGAAGATGGAAGAAACCAGTAGGAAAATAGAAAGTGACAACCAACAATTAAAGGAAGAATTGAGAGAGGATAATCAACTACTGAGAGAAGAGTTAAGGGAAGTCAACCAGGAGAACATGAACAAGTTAGACGAGAGGATCGAGTTAGCGAAAGAAGAGTTGAATAGAAAGATAACAGACACTAAGAAATCCATCGTCAAAAGGTTGGAACAAGAAGTAGTTGTTGTAAACCAGCAGATCAGGGAAGTGGACGAAAGATGTCGTCAGACGGAGGGTGAAGTACTGGAAGTCAGGGAGGTAATAAATAAAGAAATTACCCAGGTCAAGGAACACCAGAAAACTAAACTGGAGGAAAACAAAAAATTTGCACAGGAAGAAATAAATAAAGTGCGAACACATGTCACCGAAAGATGCGACGGTATGGAAGCCGCTATGACTAACATCACGGGACAAGTGCGACAGAGTCAGGAGGAAATAGAAATAATCAGAAACCGACCAACTGGCTACAATAATTTCCCCATGTCTGAAAATCGAGAATGGCTAAACTTTAGGCAATATAAGCGAAAGCCAATGGAGTTCTTGGCCCGCATAGAAGAATACCTGGACAAGCATAGAGGAACCGATGGGTCCAGAACCGGGAACTTCTAGACGAGTCTTTTCGGGAGGTGAACGACCATTGGTGGATGGCCAACCGAAGTGACATCGAGAGCTACCAACAATTTAAAAGCCTCTTCAAGGCTAAGTATTGGTCGGAAACGACCCAAAACCTAATAAGGGATAACATATGCCACGGCCATTATAAACAGCAAGTCGGTAGTTCCATGACGGCGTATTTCCTCGGCAAGGTATGTATGGCCAAACATTTAGAACCGGCCATACCTCAGGAATGTCTGATCAACAAACTCTCGTACCATTATGACGAGGAAGTAATTCGAGCGCGGAGAGGGAGCCAAATTAAAACAATTCAGGCCATGACCGAACTCCTCGAGAATTACGAGAACGAAGAGTACTACCGACAAAGCCGGAGAAGAAACGATCGGCCCGAACCTAGGACGTATCCAAACAACAACCTGGGTACGACCAACACCAACACGGGATACCAAGGAAGCCGGGCATACCCACAGAACAACAACTTTAATAACACGAATAATAGTAATAATAACACGGTTCCAAATCATACGAACCCGAATCGACCCAATAATGGTTATCAGGGTAACCGAAATCAATACCCTCCAAACCCTAATAGTCAGAGAAGCCCCAATTATGGTAACGATCGTTACTATAACAATAACAATCGTGGTAGTCCACCAAATGGTAATCCCAATAATAATAGGTTTTCGCGACCACGTGTGAACTTCATTCGAGCAGAAGATGGTCGCCAACGGATGTACTACAACCAGAGAAGAAACAGCTATCATGAGTATGAAGATAGGCGGAGGAGCAGAGAACGAGATCAACCAAGGTACTATCCTGCGAGACGGAGTACCAGTTTGGATAATACTGAATGGCTGACCAACAGCGAACGACCGGTAGACCACAGAACAGAGCGGCAGGGGCCCACTCTAAGCATCCCAAATGATGCTTCCACAAGTACGACACAATATAATAATGATGTCAAGCCTTTAAACGGGCGAAGGCAGTAATAAATCGCCAGAACCCGTTACTGCTCCTAAACACTGGGTATTATAATAATGAGTTGAATAAAAAATATAATAATAATCGTATCACTATCATAGGGTGTAACTACCTCAAGAACATCCGGCATGAATTATTGGAAGAGGACGACAATAGTCCCACCAATAACAATAATAATGAAATCTTACATGTAAATGCGGAGGTAGAAGGAATCCCCGCTAATTTGATGATCGATACTGGTTCCAACGTATCCATTATAAGTACGACTGAGTTGGAGAGAATACAGAGAGAGTGCGGAAGAACTTTACCGACGTTGCCATTAAACAATATTATTTTGTTAGGTGCAACCGGCCGACAAAATAAGACAATACGAAGGCAAGTCTCCGCCAGTGTGATGAGCTGCGGTATAGCTATAGAAATGGAATTCTTGGTGGCGAGCGGGCTGCCGTTTAATATATTGGTCGGGTGTGATGTGCTCAGCCGGAATTCCGCCATAATTGATTTGCGAACCGAGAAATTGTCTCTATTTACCAACGGACACACTTGGACGGCTAACTTGGTTGGTAGTGACCAAGTAATTCCTGATAGTATCCACCAACAAATTCGTAAGATTAACTATATACATCCCACATCTATTATTGAACAGAAGGTAGACGATAACTCAAATGAAGACTTATGGTCCCAAAAAATCCAGATCAGGGATTTCCGGAGCGGTATAACCGGAGAGAAATTACAACAATACCAAGCGAATAAATTAATTGAAATATACAAAAAATATAAATCAGTCTTTTCTGACGAGCCCGGTAAAGAAAAAACTTCCAGTGTACTGTACAGTTCCGAGACACAGTGGACTTTAACCGGAAGTCTTACCCCATTGCGCAATCACGAAAGGAAGCAGTAAGAGCTGAAATAAAACAGATGATTAACCGTGACATAATAGAGAGTAGCCAATCCCCATACACAAGTCCTATCGTGGCTATTCCTAAGAAAAACGGACAAGTCCGTTTGTGCCTAGATGCGCGGGAGTTAATAAGATGATTATTAATGACAGGACTTCGCCCGGTGAGATTGAAGAGATTTTGAAACGGTTCCACGGTACCAAGTACTTTAGTACCTGGGACACGGTGTGCGGGTACTGGCAGGTGGAATTACATCCACAGAGTCGCCAGTATCTGGCCTTTATATTCGAAGGGCGGAACTACCAGTTTAAGAGGTTGCCTTTCGGACTGGTAAATTCAGTCGCAGTCTTTGTACACTGCATGGACCAGATACTTGGCCAAGAAGCACTACAGTTCACCACCTTGTACGTTGACACTTGCTAGTGTCCTCAGAAACTTGGGAGGAACACTGCTACCGTGTGGAACACGTACTAAAGAAATTAGCGGCGAATAACATCACGCTAAAGTTAGCGAAATCTCACTTTATCGCCAAGGAAATTCAATTCTTGGGTTTTATATTGAACGACCAGGGAATCTCACCGTCGGCTGAAAAAGTAGAAGCGATTCAAAACTTTCCCACACCTAAGAATCGAAGGCAATTACAGTCATTCCTGGGACTCTGTAATTACTACCGCAAGTTCCAGGAAAAGTACTCTGAATTGACCAGATTTCAGCCGCAACTGTCATCCAAGAATAAATGGATATGGGGTACAGAACAGAATAATACATTATCACTAATTAAACAGAAATTTCTGGAACCTATAATACTTCGCCATCCGGATTTCAGCAAACCGTTCTATCTGAATTGCGATGCCAGTGACATCAGCCTCGGCACAACGTTGTATCAAGAAGATGAGGAGGGCGAACATCTCATGATCTGCTTTGCCAGTAGAGCATTAAATCAGTGCGAGAAAAATTATCACGTCACTGAAAAGCAATTGTTAAGTGTAGTGTTCGCGTGTGGAAAATTCCGCACTTACATCCTTGGTTACCCCGTTACCGTCCGGACAGACCATAAGTCAATATCGTTCTTAAGGAGATGTAAGCTAAGTCACGGAAGGTTGACAAGGTGGATACTGTTGCTGCAAGAGTATGACCTTAAGTGGGAGTACATCCCCGGAAAGAAGAATGTCGTTGCGGACGTATTGTCTCGGATAGACATTGATAAACAAACGTTCGAGGGGGAAAAGGAAAGTATACTATACTTAAGGTATACCACATTCTGAGTGACAGCGCCGATCTACAATCAATATTGGAAAACCTGAGCACACACCAACAAGCAGACCCAAAGTTACAATCCATTAAAACAAGATTGGAAGCAGGGGACGAGACTATCGCCCAATATTATAAATTACACAACGGGATACTGTTTTTACAACCATCTTTAAGGAAGGAAGAATGGAAAGTTGTCATTCCAACCCATATCGAAAAGGAGATAGTGAATAACTATCATGTTCGATATGGGCATATGGGCGCCTTAAAGGTGATAAAGGCCCTGGAAGAGAGCTGCCACATAAAGGATATTAATCGGAAGGTCCGAAAGTACATAAAGAGTTGCCGCATTTGCCAACTCGTGAAGTCCAATAACGAGAAAAAGGAAGGGCAAATGATTCCGATAACCTCTCAAGCGAAGCTAGAAAAAGTATTCCTGGACATCTGCGGGCCATTTCCCCGCAGTGGGGGCCGTCACAGATACAAATATCTAGTCATCGTGATGGACCATTTTACGAAATTCATCAAGCTATACCCAGCGAATCGGGCGACTACAAATAAAATTCTCGACATCTTAACCAACCAGTACTTCCCAAACGTCGGAAAACCAGTTTCGATCATCACCGATCACGGAACCCAGTTCAAGGGGAAAAAATGGCGGGATACACTACTGTCGATGGGGGTTCATACCTATAAAACATCGGTATACCACCCGAGCAGTAACCCGGCAGAAAGAGTATTGCGAGAGGTGGGGCGAATATTACGGACGTATTGCCACGATCAACAGAGGAGGTGGCAAGAATATCTAGAGGCCACAGAAGAATTCCTCAACCTGGCATACCACCCAGCCATAGGAATTACCCCATACTCCGCCATGTACGAAAGACAACCCCCAAGGGAGATCGAAGAAATATTGGAGTTCCCGAGAGAAAATAAATATATTTTTAATAAAATTAAATTTTATAATAAGGTGGCCGAAGACCAGGAGAAACGACGGATTAAATATAATAAAGGGATGGGTAAGATAATTACCTATACCATTGGGAGAAGGTTTTATTGAAAAATTGGGAGTTACCCAGTTCACTAGAAGGTATAACTAAGAAATTATTGCTTTTGTACACTGGACCATATATAATCTCCAAAAACAATAATAATAACACTTATGAAATTAAGGAGATGGGTTCTAGTAAAATTAAGGGTGTCTATAACCAGGCATCCATAAAGAAATATAATGAATAAATTCCAAAACAATGTAAGATCAACTTACTAACCAATTATGAGAAAGAAACCATTTGGAAATATAATATAATGATGAATAAATTCAAAAATAAAGTAAGCACACCTTACTAACCAATTATTTGAAAGAAACATTTTGGCAAGAGTATAAAAAGAATTTTTGAATAATGAATAAATTCTAAAACAGAGTAAGCACAACTTACCAACCAATTATTTATAAACCACTTTATGGAACAAAAAGAAAGAATTTTTGAATTATTGAATAAATTCTAAAACAGAGTAAGCACACCTTACTAACAAATTATTTGAAAGAAACATTTTGGCAAGAGTATAAAAAGAATTTTTGAATAATGAATAAATTCAAAAACAATGTAAGATCAGCTTACTAACCAATTATTTGAAGGAAATATTTTGGAAATATAATAATAAAGAAGGAAAGAATTTTTGAATCATAAAAATTCAAAACAATGTAAGAAAAACTTACAAACCAATTATTAGAAAAAACTATGGTGAAATAAAAAGAAGAGAATTAATACCATATTTATGGTAATAAAACAATATATTTACCATATTTAAAGAAAATCTTAATGAGATAAATAAAAGAAACAGAATTTAGAATTAAACCAAGTAATTCTGAAGGAGTAAGATAATGTCTAATTTCAGTAAATATAAAGTGTAAAAAACCTTCAATAAAATGATACAAAAGGGAATAAAAATCTGTGATACGATTTGATTGATTAAATATGATAAAATACAGAAACTTATGTGGAAATATAAAATAATAAAACTTTGAAGTGGTATAAGGAGAAATGATGACCTCATTATCAAACTAATTAAAACATTCATTCGAAAGAATAAAAACTAAGAGAGGAGTAATTTGAGAATAAAATCAAAGATATGATGTAATTAAACAAATTAATATTGAAATGATTATGAATTAAATGTCAATTGTAATAACGACAGTTATAAGAAAGTTCTAGAACATAGAACAAGTGGAACTAATAAAAACAGAGTAACAAACCAAAAATGTCATAAAAATATGCTACTACGAACCAATGCAGATTGTAATAAAAAACCAGAAAGGAATAAAGCCATAATAACCAAAAACTTTATATGATAAGAAAAATTGAAAAACGTACTAATAGAAGAGCTTCCTACCATGATATCAAATGAATTAACCATCAAGTTAAAGAGTCAGAAGAACAACTGAGATAGGAATATTAAAATCTCTGAGCAATATAATAAGTAAAGTATCCAAAGATATTTTTTTTAATAGTAACAAAAGTGTACTATTCTGATGTAATTTTTTAATCTGTCTGTAGATAATTCCAGCAGTATTAATATGTTTTTTGAGCAGAGATGATTTGCCTCTGTACTCAAATAAGTGTGAAGTATTGGACAGCAGAGGAAGTAGCGTACTGTGCCTCTCTGAACTCAGCTCACAAAGTAGGGAACGATAGGGAGGAAATATCCCAAGCAGAAAATACTAAGAAGAAATATGAAAATAAAATAATTAATATGAAACTCAGATGACTATTACTATCAAGGAAGATCAAGTGAGAATGAGAAAGATATAAGCTCAAATATAAATAAGAAAATTTTTAGAATTGGAAGGAAGTCAAGAAAAAAAATAAACTATAATAATTATCATAAGCAATTGTTTCAGACAAAGCAAGTATAGTCTGAAAAAATCACTTCTGGAGAAGGGCATTCTGTAGCATGACAGATATTCCATCAGTAATTAATTCATTTAAGATCATAAAAAATAATTAAATTAAATACACTCGAAGAATGTCAAATGAAATTCAATTACTTCAAAGGAAAAAACCACAATAAAAGAAAAACTATAATTAAATTATAAAAAATACCACTATTAAAAGTCAAAGAAAGAATTAAGGAAAACTCATATTAAACAATCAGGAGATTACCCAGGAGATTAGGAGCAGTAAATAAAATAGATACCCCAAAATCAAGAAAAAAGAATCAGATTAGGAGTGGTGATGAACAAAATACCCGCTACAAGAAGAAAGAAGAATAAGGTTTATTATCAGGAAATAAACAAAATACCCTGAAACCAAGAAAGAAGAGTAAAGTCAGTATCAAAAAATTAAGAAGATACTCCGAACCAACCATCAGTTAAGATAACACTGAGTACCTTGGTTTACCCAAGAGTGAACACAAGAAGGAAGACGAGAAGAAAGGAAGAAATAGGATGGAAGAAACACCATAAAAAACCTATTATTAACTACCATTGACCCCAAACCAATAGATACAATTAAAGAAAGTATAACATCCCGAAACCCTATAAAATTGTAATTATTAATAAACAAAAGTGTTGTATAGTATGATAAGAGGTGCAACAACTAAAGTTATTATGTGATGAAATATAAAAAATCTGCACAGTCCATGATGACTAAAGGTCTGGTCTGAGACAATAAGACTCAATATAAGTCAGAACCACCAGTGAAAGTGTATTAGTGTAAGTGTTTTTGAAATATAATAAACTTGAAGTTGTAGTGTTACTATAACTTAAACTATATGCTATAAAACAACTTTTATATTTGATAATTAACAAATCATGAAATAATAAAATGGAAGGTATTTCCAATATTTTATTATTTTAGGTCACTTTGTTATCTCAAGACATTTGTAGGAATGACAATAACTAAAGTATGGGTGGAAATGTTTACTATATAAGGGGATGTTAAATAATAGTAATAAAAACAGAAAGGACTGGTGATAGTTTAAGTGTTAATAGAATTAAAACGTTTAAATGGCTAATATTGTTCAAAGCCATGAACTCCATATTTTTGAAAGAGTTCTTATACAATAAGATTTATATGTTTAGAATAAGTTATATTAGTTAAATAACAGCATACATACCAATTAAAATGTTTCAGTATGTATGCTGTATTAATTAACAAAATGAGTTAAATGTATGTTAAAAAACAATTTCAGCAAACATGTCCAACTTTACAGAATGCTGAGTGATGTTAATTATTATTTTTATAACAGTAGCATGAATTAGATGCTACACATCTCAATAAGTTTGTAAACAATTTTATTTTATGTCATGATAACTATTAAGAGTCAGAGGAAGAGTAGAAGTAAATTTATTTGAAAAAACCAGACATGTAAAATACTAAACTCTAGGCCAAATAATGAATTCACAGAAACTCAATATAAACCAGTTAATTCACCTATGAATCATGTAAACTGGCAAGATTTAGGTAAGGTAGGTCAATTAACAACTACTGTAAATGAACCTATGATTTAAAAGGGTAATATAGAAAAATACCTCAAATTATTGAAAATTTTTGAAATGTATAAATTAACTATTTTTAATGAGGAATGTTAAATTCAGAAATTATCACTAAAAACCAGTTCAAATGTTCAATTTATATGTAATTAAGGAAAAGAAAGGATTTATGACCATTTGAAATTTATTATAATGGTATTAATAACACTTAAAATGGCAGTAAAAGTATAGGAAGGCGGAAACCAAGTTTTGGGCCTAGATTTCCAAAAAGAAAAGAAATTTGGTAATTTTAACAAAAAATCTCAACAAATATGGACTATGACATATTAAATTAAATAGAATGAGATAAATAAACCGATTATATGGTTAATAATTCATGAAAGCGAATAATAAACTAAAATTATTCCATATATAATGTATTTTGGAATCATGTATATGGGAAGTCGTAATTATTTTAACAATACTTTTCCAATATTAACTTGGCAAGATTTTTACTAAAGTGGAGGAAGTTAGTTAGTTCTTTGTTAACGTTCAACCTGAACAGTCTATGCGGAATTGCGTTCTTTAAAACCGTATAATGAAGTGCTAAGGTTACAGAAAAAATTCTGTGAGAAACGAGAGTTACTTAAATAAACACTTTTCCAGTCAAAACATATAAAAACTTCAACAACAGTGAAAACGAACACCACACTACATAATACCAGTGAATTAAAACATTAAAACTACATATTAGTAATATTTCAAGCTACCACAGAATAACCATTTTTTGCGTACGAACAGACATAAGTGAACACCTCTAATATCAAACAATTAACACCAGTGGACACTGAACACTCATCCAGACTACCCCAAACAACATACTGGACTGTTTACACAAGTTCGGGGATCTTTAAAACAATTATAAAGTTGATTTTATTGTAAGATTTTCTCGCGACGAATATTGCGAATAACCTCTTCATTTTTAGTGAGCGGCCATGATGAAAAAACGATGCACGGCCACCACCTTCGACTGACGTCATAGTCTACGATTGGTTTGCAACTCAACTATATTAAACATTTTCTATATATTATTAAAAAATTGTTAGATACTAATTATTTAACCTTATTTATTGTAAATGTTATACTTTCTCGTCCTGCCCTTCTCTGACTATTATAAAATAATCGCTCCAAGAACCTTTTACAATAATTATATGAATTTTTTAACCTGTATTAACATATCGATTTATCCCTGAGACGGAGTCGACAATTGCTCGAAATCGATTTAATATCGATTATTATTTAGAAATGTTAATAAATCAATTCATTTTAATTGTATGGATTAGTAAATTATTTCACATTGTAATTTAAGGTTTTTAATTAAGCACGAGACTTCCTGAAAGAAGAAAATATTAACGAAAGGTGAGATACTGGAGCAACACGGAAAGTCGTTAATCGATTGCTGACAGGAGTTAATCTGTTTAACTCCGGATTTTGTTAATATCTTCCAGAAGTGCGAATTAAACAAAATTACCTTTCAAAATTTTAGAAATTTGTTTAAAACAATAAAACAGAATTAATTGCAAATTATATACACCATAAACGAACATAAAATTTTTTTTTCAGAAAAATTTTTTTTTTGTAAAATTTTTATTCTTTCTTTTATTTTGTAACTTTACAGAATACAGGTCTTGTTACAACGTACACTAAAATAAAAAAATTATAATTTTATTGCCTGGCAACAAAATTATTTTATTTTTAACAATTACCATTTTTGAAAAAGTTTAAATGAATTTTCAAGTGCAAATGAATGTTTTATTTTATTTTATTTAATGTATTTGTAACACATATTATATATAAATTTTAGCTTTCTGCACTCCTTCTCCATATAAACTTTAACTATGCCAAATCTCACACTCCTCCGTGCGCGCAATATGCTTAAAAAGGGGTACAAAGTTTTCTCTTCACGTATTAATATATAAGATAACGCATATTACTTGGACACTGGTATTTCGTCTGTGTAACTTAATGACAAAACCGAACATTTAAGCAGTAAGCCTACTACGTTATTGTGTGACTTTAATAGTGTTGAATAGCACACCGTAAAACGAAACTGTGTAAAATAATCCTTCACGGTTAAACCTTAGTTTAAAGTATAGCAGGTTGATACCTCACATGGACTATTTCTATTTTTTTTAACCTCACATTTTCACCTTTCGCCTCCTATTTTATGGGAAATCAGTCTAAAAAACAATAGGATTCTGTAGGATAAAAGTATGGACACGTATGCCAAGTTTTACGAAATTGTTAAATGTCCAGATGCATTCAAAAGTTATCGTGAGACATACCCTAAGCAGACAGACAGACAAACAAACAAATGTCACACAGTCGAATGAAAACTGAGAACTCTAGTCGCATGTTCAATTATTTAAGAAGTGAAAGCCGCGAATAAAACATTTATGAAAAAGTGTAAAATTCATAAAATTCAGATTTTAGAATTTGCTGAAATGTCGTAGGCCCAGCCCATAACGAATTGACTGACATTTTACTTCCATATTCCTTAAGGAATGGAAGTATGGTGATGGCAAAAAAAATCGTGTTCGAGATTATTGCAGATTCTGATTGTACTACACTCAAAACATGAAAAAAAGTCGTTTTTCGAAAAGTGCCTGTATGTGTGTCTGTCTGTCTGTAGATTTTTTTTCTATGGCAAACGATAACTGCCGCAAATTGAAACAGAATCAAATCATTTTTTGCATACAGCTCTGATTTGTAGAGTACTCACTACCTATTGTTTTTGGTGAAGATCGGTTGAGGGAAAGGGGTAGTTTACCTGCAACGGTTTTTTTGTCAAGGGAATTTTTTTTTTGGCAAACGATAACAACCGCAAATTCAAACAGAATCAAATATTGTTTCGCATACAGCCCTAAATTATGGAGTTCTCAAGATCTATTGTTTTTGGTGAAGATCGGTTAAGGGAAAGGGGTAGTTTACCTGCAACGTTTTATGTTTTAACAAGGGTATTTCCTATGGCAAACGATAACAGCCGCAAATTCAAACAGAATCAAAAGATTATTTGCATACACCCCTAAATTGTAGACTTCTCAAGACTTATTGTTTTTGGTAAAGATCGGTTAAGGGGAAGGGGTAGTTTACCTGCAACATTTTTTTATCAAGGATAATTTTCTATGTCAAACGATAACAGCCGCAAATTCAAACAGAATCAAATAATTTTTTGCATACGTCCCTGAATTGTAGAGATCTCAAGGACTTTAGATTTTGGTGAAGATCGGTTAAGGGGAAGGCGTAGTTTACCTGCAACCTTTTACGTTTTAACAACAGTAAAGTACTTAAATATCGGTATGGAGAACCATACATGACTTCCGTATTCTAAGATTTAAATTTAAAATCATTTTCGAAATGAAATATTACCATAGAAACTACTTCTTTCTACTTACTGCTTCAGCCTTAACCACAGTACTGTGGTCACTAACGTATACCACCTCACGTTATCGCACTCGATTTTCACTGATGATGGAAGTCGATGGCATTGCCGAAACGTCTGGTTTTGTAGAAAACATTGGACTACGGCCAAATATCCCGGGAAGGAATTTTAACAAAAACTACTTCTTTGTTGCCGATAACGTTGTACACATATATAAAAAATATGCATAAAATTAATGGCTTGTATAAGTTAATGATTGATCTCCATTAAGTAGTGCTCAAGTTTCCAAAGTTTTAATGTTATGATGTCCGTAATTAAAACATCAGAGCAGGTTTAGTGTGAATGAGGGTTCACCGTGGACTAAAATTTTCAACATTTCCTATTGAGCGTTGCTTAGAGTAAAGCTGCGAATCTACAGTGTATGTTTCACAGAACAAACACGCGAAAAAGAAGGAGCGCTCCGAAGTCACTCATGGACCCTCAGCATCTTGCAGAGGGTTCATTCCCTAAAGACGAAAAGTCTATCTATGAATCGTTCCTCTGTAAACACGTGCAGTTACACTGCCCAGCGATCCACAGGTAGCAAATTGATGTCCATTTTTTCGGCTTGCACGCGTTATGTTGGTGTGGGTTTCGGCACTTCCCATTTAAAAAGCGTGCAAGTGTAAGAAAATAAACATGAGTGGGGCCAGAAATAACGCGAATTTTGTGTGTGTGTGTGTGTGTGTGTGTGTGTGTGTCTTCCCTGCCTTTTTATTTCTGTAGTCATAATAATAAAATGGAAACGTAAACATTACATAACTGAGATATGCTTACCTGCCACGAACGATATATTATTTTATACATGTATGAGGTGTGTTCAAAAAAAGACCGAACTATTTGTGTAGCACGTCAACTAGCGCATAGAGCGAGCTGCAGAATTAAGTGCTGCTAGCGACAGGTTTTGACGCCTGAATGCCGTTTTCTCTGTTCCGTCACGATCTTCAGTCTTCGAGCTACACGCGCTCTAGTGGGCACGGGCACTCACCGTCCGGCGGATTTATAACGAAGCGAGAATGAAGATCTTAACACAACGTGTGTGTATAAAATTTTGCTGCTGACTTCGTAAAATCTTTACAGAGCTATTTCCATTGTCTTCCAAAGTTTTCATTACCATTTGCATTGGTACGCAGTTGTTGACCGATTTCAAAACGGGTCTCTTTCTGATCGTCCCCGTCGTCAACAAACACAGTAAGAATTTTTCAGTGATACGATACATTTAAATTTTTCTATCAAAATTTAATTTTACGATCTTAAATGGATTCTGTCAGAAAGTATCGGCATTTAAACGATGATTTACAATTACCACATCACGAGCTCTCTTCCCATGATCTTCGATATTGCTTTGATCTGCACCGACCATGGTTTTTCCCTCTTTAAAAATTCTTAAACTAATCGTTCGCCTCACGCAGGCTTCCGCGTATGCTTAATTGAAAACCAGAATGTCTCTGAAAAGTTTTAACCTAGTTTTGCTGCAAAATTTCATACGCACACGTTGTTCTCGCGGTCTTTCTTAATCGCTTTGTCACTAATCCGCCGGCCAGCGTGTGCACGTCCCCACTCAATGTGATATACCTCAAAGACTACTGCTAATAGCGGAACACAATAAGTGGTAGTTTGTTGTCAAAAACTATCGCTAGGAGCGCGCAAAGTCGCGGCGCGTCGTTTGTGCGGATTGATGTGTTACTCAAAAAGTTTGGTCTTTTTATGAACA
The DNA here is from genome assembly GCA_034769895.1 of Magicicada septendecula. Taxonomy (NCBI): domain Eukaryota; kingdom Metazoa; phylum Arthropoda; class Insecta; order Hemiptera; family Cicadidae; genus Magicicada; species Magicicada septendecula. The sequence goes on from CM068367.1 coordinate 497,980,319, forward strand.
CACCTCGTATATTAACTCATACATAATTTACATTAAAATGAAAAAATTATAATTGTATTGCCTGGCAACAAAATTATTTTATTTTTAACAATTACCATTGTTTGAAAAAATTTAAATGCATTTCAAGTACTTTACTGTTGTTAAAACGTAAAAGGTTGCAGGTAAACTACCCCTTCCCCTTAACCGATCTTCACCAAAATCGAAAATCCTTGAGATTTCTACAATTCAGGGACGTATGCAAAACATTATTTGATTCTGTTTGAATTTGCGGCTGTTATCGTTTGCCATAGAAAATACGCTTGATAAAAAAACGTTGCAGGTAAACTACCCCTGCCCCTTAACCGATCTTCACCAAAAACAATAGATCTTGAGTATTGAGTACTCTACAAATCAGGGCTGTATGCAAAAAAATATTTGATTCTGTTTGAATTTGCGGCCGTTATCGTTTGCCATAGAAAATACCCTTGTTAAAAAAACGTTGCAGGTAAACTACCCCTTTCCCTTAACCGATCTTCACCAAAAACAATAGGTCTTGAGAACTCTACAATTTAGGGCTGTATGCAAATAATCTTTTGATTTTGTTTGAATGTGCGGCTGTTATCGTTTGCCATAGAAAATACCCTTGTTAAAACATAAAACGTTGCCGGTAAACTACCCCTTTCCCTTAACCGATCTTCACCAAAAACAACAGATCTTGATAACTCTACAATTTAGGGCTGTATGCGAAACATTATTTGATTCTGTTTCAATTTGCGGCTGTTATCGTTTGCCAAAAAAAAAAAAAATTCCCTTGATAAAAAAAAAACCGTTGCAGGTAAACTACCCCTTTCCCTCAACCGATCTTCACCAAAAACAATAGGTCGTGACTACTCTACAAATCAGGGCTGTATGCAAAAAATTATTTGATTCTGTTTGAATTTGTGGCTGTTATCGTTTGCCATAGAAAAAAAATCTACACACACACACACACACACACACACACACACACACACACACACACACACACACACACACACACACACACACACACACACTTTTCGAAAAACGACTTTTACTTCCATATACCTTAAGGAATGGAAGTATGGTGATGGCAAAAAAAATCGTGTTCGAGATTATTGCAGATTCTGATTCTACTACACTCAAAACATGAAAAAAAGTCGTTTTCCGAAAAGTGTCTGTGTGTGTGTCTGTCTGTGTGTCTGTCTGTCTGTCTATGTGTGTGTCTGTCTGTCTGTAGATTTTTTTTCTATGGCAAACGATAACTGCCGCAAATTCAAACAGAATCAAATAATTTTTTGCATACAGCCCTGATTTGTAGAGTACTCACGACCTGTTGTTTTTGGTGAAGATCGGTTGAGGGAAAGGGGTAGTTTACCTGCAACGGTTTTTTTTTATCAAGGGAAATTTTTTTTTTTGGCAAACGATAACAGCCGCAAAATCAAACAGAATCAAATAATTTTTCGCATACAGCCCTAAATTGTAGAGTTCTCAAGACCTATTGTTTTTGGTGAAGATCGGTTAAGGGAAAGGGGTAGTTTACCTGTAAGGTTTATGTTTTAACAAGGGTATTTCCTATGGCAAACGATAACAGCCGCAAATTCAAACAGAATCAAAAGATTATTTGCATACAGCCCTAAATTGTAGAGTTCTCAAGACCTATTGTTTTTGGTGAAGATCGGTTAAGGGAAAGGGGTAGTTTACCTACAACGTTTTTTTAACAAGGGTATTTTCTATGGCAAACGATAACAGCCGCAAGTTCAAACAGAATCAAATAATTTTCTGCATACAGCCCTGATTTGTAGAGTACAAAAGACCTCTTGTTTTTGGTGAAGATCGGTTGAGGGGAAGGGGTAGTTTACCAGCAACATTTTTTATTAAGCGTATTTTCTATGGCAAACGAAAAAGCCGCAAATTCACACAGAATCAAATAATATTTTGCATACATCCCTGAATTATAGAGGTCTCAAGGACTTTCGATTTTGGTGAAGATCGGTTAAGGGGAAGGGGTAGTTTACCTGCAACATTTTACGTTTTAACAAGAGTAAAGTACTTAAAAAATTTTTTTAACTTTTTGAAACAATGGTAATTGTTAAAAATAAAATAATTTTGTTGCCAGGCAATAAAATTATATTTTTTTCATTTATGTATTTTTTTCTCAGTTATGTACTGTTTATTCCTGTAAAACACCTTCAAAAATCTAGGATCATCTTATATGTGAGATGTCTTATTAAAACAGTAATTATTGTCTGTTTTGGTTATCTGTTCTGTGATAATCTCATTATGTGGCCACACTATATAAGCTATATGTTTCTATTCTGTCCATTGACATAATATTTTTCCTAATTCCATGAGTATATAGATGTTGCAACTTGGACACTCCACTTGTTTACTTCCATATTCCTTAAGGAATGGAAGTATGGTGATGGCAAAAAAAATCGTGTTCGAGATTATTGCAGATTCTGATTCTACTACACTCAAAACATGAAAAAAAGTCGTTTTCCGAAAAGTGTCTGTGTGTCTGTCTGTCTGTCTGTCTGTCTGTCTGTCTGTCTGTCTGTCTGTGTGTGTCTGTAGATTTTTTTTCTATGGCAAACGATAACTGCCGCAAATTCATACAGAATCAAATAATTTTTTGCATACAGCCCTGATTTGCAGAGTGCTCGCGACCTATTGTTTTTGGTGAAGATCGATTGAGGGAAAGGGGTAGTTTACCTGCAACGGTTTTTTTTTAGCAAGGGTAATTTTGTTTGTTTGGCAAACGATAACAGCCGCAAATTCAAACAGAATCAAATAATGTTTCGCATACAGCCCTGAATTATAGAGTTCTCAAGATCTGTTGATTTTGGTGAAGATCGGTTAAGGGAAAGGGGTAGTTTACCTGTAACGTTTTATGTTTTAACAAGGGTATTTCCTATGGCAAACGATAACAGCCGCAAATTCAAACAGAATCAAAAGATTATTTGGATACAGCCCTAAATTGTGGAGTTCTCAAGACCTGTTGGTTTTGGTAAAGATCGGTTAAGGGAAAGGGGTAGTTTACCTGCAACGTTTTTTTAACAAGGGTATTTTCTATGGCAAACGATAACAGCCGCAAATTCAAACAGAATCAAATAATGTTTTGCATACGGCCCTGATTTGTAGAGTACTCAAGATCTATTGTTTTTGGTGAAGATCGGTTAAGGGGAAGGGGTAGTTTACCTGCAACCTTTTACGTTTTAACAAGAGTAAAGTACTTGAAAATTCATTTAAACTTTTTCAAACAATGGTAATTGTTGAAAATAAAATAATTTTGTTGCCAGGCAATCTGAAAATTTCAGATTTTGTACCACAAAATCTGAAAAGATTATACGATAGTTTATGAAATGGTTAATAATACGTCAGTGGAAGGTGTAATGAGAAATTAGCAGAAATGGAAACCTGGGGAATGTTAACTGTTCTGTAGATACAATTTTGTCAGAATGTTTGGAAATGATCATCAACATTGAAGAAAGAGTAAGCATATTAAGAAACATATGTAAGTACTTATAAAAAAATAATGTTTGTTTTTTGATAAAGTCATTTTGATTATAAAATATAAATATTTACAACAAGAAAAGAATTTTCAGTTTTCAAAATTTAAATATATTTTTATAAAACAATGGGTTCTTCATTGAGGTGGGGACCATGTCACTCACTCCATCTCAAGCCTCTCCCATTTTGCAGAAAAAGAGGACCCTGTCAAGGCTGATACTTTGACGACAGTGACAGGGCTTTCCACCAAATTCAGCAGAGTGACAGGTAGGCCCAACTCTGAGTGGCTCCTCAGATTTCCCCAGCATTAGTAGGTTCTATGAAAATATTTTATTTCAAAAATGATTTTAAATATAAATCTTAGATATGTTTTATAAATCTCATGTTTTATGTTTTAACATGGGTAATTTTTTATATGACGAACCATAACTGCCGTAAATTCAAACAGAAATCAAATAATTTTTTACATATGTGCCTGAGCTATAGAGAACTCAATGTCTGTTGATTTTGGTGAAGATCGGTTACGGGGAAAGGGCAGTTTACCAGAAACATTTTTTGTTGTAACATGAGTAAAGTACTTAATTTTGATAAAGTATCCTGATAAGATCTTAATAATCCACTGTAGAAACGTAGATGAAATATCTATAAATGAAGAGGCTAGTTGAACGGGCTGGGGGTAATTTTCTATAAATCAAAATTATAGTTGAAAGGGGCGGGGATAATATTTTTTATATGTGTACTACGTTATTGGCAAGAAAGAAGTATTTTTTTGTTAAAATTCCTTCCCTGGCTGTTTGGCTGAAAATGATTTTAAATATAAATCTTAGAATATGGAAGTCATGTATGGTTCTCCATACCGATATTTTTCATGTTTTGAGTGTAGTACAATCAGAATCTGCAATAATCTCGAACACGATTTTTACTTCCATATTCCTTAAGGAAGTATGGTGATGGCAAAAAAAATCGTGTTCGAGATTATTGCAGATTCTGATTCTACTACACTCAAAACATGAAAAAAAGTCGTTTTCCGAAAAGTGTCTGTGTGTGTGTGTGTGTCTCTGTCTGTCTGTGTGTCTGTGTGTGTGTCTGTAGATTTTTTTCTATGGCAAACGATAACTGCCGCAAATTCAAACAGAATCAAATACTTTTTTGCATACAGCCCTAATTTGTAGAGTACTCACGACCTATTGTTTTTGGTGAAGATCGGTTGAGGGAAAGGGGTAGTTTACCTGCAACGGTTTTTTTTTATCAAGGGAAATTTTTTTTTTGGCAAACGATAACAGCCGCAAATTCAAACAGAATCAAATAATGTTTCGCATACAGCCCTGAATTGTAGAGTTCTCAAGACCTATTGTTTTTGGTGAAGATCGGTTAAGGGAAAGGGGTAGTTTACCTGTAACGTTTTATGTTTTTACAAGGGTATTTCCTATGGCAAACGATAACAGCCGCAAATTCAAACAGAATCAAAAGATTATTTGCATACAGCCCTAAATTGTAGAGTTCTCAAGACCTATTGTTTTTGGTGAAGATCGGTTAAGGGAAAGGGGTAGTTTACCTACAACGTTTTTTAACAAGGGTATTTTCTATGGCAAACGATAACAGCCGCAAATTCAAACAGAATCAAATAATTTTCTGCAAACAGCCCTGATTTGTAGAGTACTCAAGACCTATTGTTTTTGGTGAAGATCGGTTGAGGGGAAGGGGTAGTTTACCTGCAACGTTTTTTTATCAAGCGTATTTTCTATGGAAAACGATGACAGCCGCAAATTCAAACATAATCAAATAATTTTTTGCATACGTCAGTGAATTGTAGAGGACTCTAGGAATTTTGATTTTGGTGAAGATCGGTTAAGGGGAAGGGGTAGTTTACCTGCAACCTTTTACGTTTTAACAAGAGTAAAGTACTTGAAAATTCATTTAAACCATTCAAACAATGGTAATTGTTAAAAATAAAATAATTTTGTTGCCAGACAATAAAATTATAGTTTTTTCATTTATGTATTTTTTTCTCAGTTATGTACTGTTTACGTTTCCATTTTATTATTATGACTACCGCAATGAAAAGGCAGGGAAGACACACACACACACACACACACACACACACACACACACACACACACACACACACACACACACACACACACACACACACACACACACACACACACACACACACACACACACACACACACACACACACACACACACACACACACACACACACACACACACACACACACACACACACACACACACACACACACACACACACACACAGTTCGCGTTATTTTTGGCCTCATTTATGTTTATTTTCTTACATTTGCACGGTTTTTAAATGGAAAGTGCCGAACCCATACCAACATAACGCATGCAAGCCGAAAAAGTGTCCAGCGTGGATAGCGATTTCCTTCCTGTGGATCGCTGGGCAGTGTAACTGCACGTGTTTACAGAGGAACGATTCATAGACAGACTTTTCGTCTTTAGGGAATATTTAGGTAATATTTCATTTCGAAAATGATTTTAAATATAAATCTTAGATATGGAAGTCATGTATGGTTCTCCATACCGATATTTACTTCCATATTCCTTAAGCAAATGGAAGTATGGTGATGACAAAAAAAATTGTGTTCGAGATTATTGCAGATTCTGATTGTACTACACTCAAAACATGAAAAAAAGTCGTTTTCCGAAAAGTGTCTGTGTGTGTGTCTGTCTGTCTGTCTGTCTGTCTGTCTGTCTGTCTGTGTGTAGATTTTTTTCTATGGCAAACGATAACTGCCGCAAATTCAAACAGAATCAAATAATTTTTTGCATACAGCCCTGACTTGTAGAGTACTCACGACCTATTGTGTTTGGTGAAGATCGGTTAAGGGAAAGGGGTAGTTTACCTGTAACGTTTTATGTTTTAACAAGGGTATTTCCTATGGCAAACGATAACAGCCGCAAATTCAAACAGAATCAAAAGATTATTTGCATACAGCCCTAAATTGTAGAGTTCTCAAGACCTGTTGTTTTTGGTGAAGATCGGTTAAGGGAAAGGGGTAGTTTACCTACAACGTTTTTTTAACAAGGGTATTTTCTATGGCAAACGATAACAGCCGCAAGTTCAAACAGAATCAAATAATTTTCTGCATACAGCCCTGATTTGTAGAGTACTCAAGACCTCTTGTTTTTGGTGAAGATCGGTTGAGGGGAAGGGGTAGTTTACCAGCAACATTTTTTATTAAGCGTATTTTCTATGGCAAACGAAAAAGCCGCAAATTCACACAGAATCAAATAATATTTTGCATACATCCCTGAATTATAGAGGTCTCAAGGACTTTCGATTTTGGTGAAGATCGGTTAAGGGGAAGGGGTAGTTTACCTGCAACATTTTACGTTTTAACAAGAGTAAAGTACTTAAAAAATTTTTTTAACTTTTTGAAACAATGGTAATTGTTAAAAATAAAATAATTTTGTTGCCAGGCAATAAAATTATATTTTTTTCATTTATGTATTTTTTTCTCAGTTATGTACTGTTTATTCCTGTAAAACACCTTCAAAAATCTAGGATCATCTTATATGTGAGATGTCTTATTAAAACAGTAATTATTGTCTGTTTTGGTTATCTGTTCTGTGATAATCTCATTATGTGGCCACACTATATAAGCTATATGTTTCTATTCTGTCCATTGACATAATATTTTTCCTAATTCCATGAGTATATAGATGTTGCAACTTGGACACTCCACTTGTTTACTTCCATATTCCTTAAGGAATGGAAGTATGGTGATGGCAAAAAAAATCGTGTTCGAGATTATTGCAGATTCTGATTCTACTACACTCAAAACATGAAAAAAAGTCGTTTTCCGAAAAGTGTCTGTGTGTGTGTCTGTCTGTCTGTCTGTCTGTCTGTCTGTCTGTCTGTCTGTGTGTGTCTGTAGATTTTTTTTCTATGGCAAACGATAACTGCCGCAAATTCATACAGAATCAAATAATTTTTTGCATACAGCCCTGATTTGCAGAGTGCTCGCGACCTATTGTTTTTGGTGAAGATCGATTGAGGGAAAGGGGTAGTTTACCTGCAACGGTTTTTTTTTAGCAAGGGTAATTTTGTTTGTTTGGCAAACGATAACAGCCGCAAATTCAAACAGAATCAAATAATGTTTCGCATACAGCCCTGAATTATAGAGTTCTCAAGATCTGTTGATTTTGGTGAAGATCGGTTAAGGGAAAGGGGTAGTTTACCTGTAACGTTTTATGTTTTAACAAGGGTATTTCCTATGGCAAACGATAACAGCCGCAAATTCAAACAGAATCAAAAGATTATTTGGATACAGCCCTAAATTGTGGAGTTCTCAAGACCTGTTGGTTTTGGTAAAGATCGGTTAAGGGAAAGGGGTAGTTTACCTGCAACGTTTTTTTAACAAGGGTATTTTCTATGGCAAACGATAACAGCCGCAAATTCAAACAGAATCAAATAATGTTTTGCATACGGCCCTGATTTGTAGAGTACTCAAGATCTATTGTTTTTGGTGAAGATCGGTTAAGGGGAAGGGGTAGTTTACCTGCAACCTTTTACGTTTTAACAAGAGTAAAGTACTTGAAAATTCATTTAAACTTTTTCAAACAATGGTAATTGTTGAAAATAAAATAATTTTGTTGCCAGGCAATCTGAAAATTTCAGATTTTGTACCACAAAATCTGAAAAGATTATACGATAGTTTATGAAATGGTTAATAATACGTCAGTGGAAGGTGTAATGAGAAATTAGCAGAAATGGAAACCTGGGGAATGTTAACTGTTCTGTAGATACAATTTTGTCAGAATGTTTGGAAATGATCATCAACATTGAAGAAAGAGTAAGCATATTAAGAAACATATGTAAGTACTTATAAAAAAATAATGTTTGTTTTTTGATAAAGTCATTTTGATTATAAAATATAAATATTTACAACAAGAAAAGAATTTTCAGTTTTCAAAATTTAAATATATTTTTATAAAACAATGGGTTCTTCATTGAGGTGGGGACCATGTCACTCACTCCATCTCAAGCCTCTCCCATTTTGCAGAAAAAGAGGACCCTGTCAAGGCTGATACTTTGACGACAGTGACAGGGCTTTCCACCAAATTCAGCAGAGTGACAGGTAGGCCCAACTCTGAGTGGCTCCTCAGATTTCCCCAGCATTAGTAGGTTCTATGAAAATATTTTATTTCAAAAATGATTTTAAATATAAATCTTAGATATGTTTTATAAATCTCATGTTTTATGTTTTAACATGGGTAATTTTTTATATGACGAACCATAACTGCCGTAAATTCAAACAGAAATCAAATAATTTTTTACATATGTGCCTGAGCTATAGAGAACTCAATGTCTGTTGATTTTGGTGAAGATCGGTTACGGGGAAAGGGCAGTTTACCAGAAACATTTTTTGTTGTAACATGAGTAAAGTACTTAATTTTGATAAAGTATCCTGATAAGATCTTAATAATCCACTGTAGAAACGTAGATGAAATATCTATAAATGAAGAGGCTAGTTGAACGGGCTGGGGGTAATTTTCTATAAATCAAAATTATAGTTGAAAGGGGCGGGGATAATATTTTTTATATGTGTACTACGTTATTGGCAAGAAAGAAGTATTTTTTTGTTAAAATTCCTTCCCTGGCTGTTTGGCTGAAAATGATTTTAAATATAAATCTTAGAATATGGAAGTCATGTATGGTTCTCCATACCGATATTTTTCATGTTTTGAGTGTAGTACAATCAGAATCTGCAATAATCTCGAACACGATTTTTACTTCCATATTCCTTAAGGAAGTATGGTGATGGCAAAAAAAATCGTGTTCGAGATTATTGCAGATTCTGATTCTACTACACTCAAAACATGAAAAAAAGTCGTTTTCCGAAAAGTGTCTGTGTGTGTGTGTGTGTCTCTGTCTGTCTGTGTGTCTGTGTGTGTGTCTGTAGATTTTTTTTCTATGGCAAACGATAACTGCCGCAAATTCAAACAGAATCAAATAATTTTTTGCATACAGCCCTGATTTGTAGAGTACTCACGACCTATTGTTTTTGGTGAAGATCGGTTGAGGGAAAGGGGTAGTTTACCTGCAACGGTTTTTTTTTATCAAGGGAAATTTTTTTTTTGGCAAACGATAACAGCCGCAAATTCAAACAGAATCAAATAATGTTTCGCATACAGCCCTGAATTGTAGAGTTCTCAAGACCTATTGTTTTTGGTGAAGATCGGTTAAGGGAAAGGGGTAGTTTACCTGTAACGTTTTATGTTTTTACAAGGGTATTTCCTATGGCAAACGATAACAGCCGCAAATTCAAACAGAATCAAAAGATTATTTGCATATAGCCCTAAATTGTAGAGTTCTCAAGACCTATTGTTTTTGGTGAAGATCGGTTAAGGGAAAGGGGTAGTTTACCTACAACGTTTTTTAACAAGGGTATTTTCTATGGCAAACGATAACAGCCGCAAATTCAAACAGAATCAAATAATTTTCTGCAAACAGCCCTGATTTGTAGAGTACTCAAGACCTATTGTTTTTGGTGAAGATCGGTTGAGGGGAAGGGGTAGTTTACCTGCAACGTTTTTTTATCAAGCGTATTTTCTATGGAAAACGATGACAGCCGCAAATTCAAACATAATCAAATAATTTTTTGCATACGTCAGTGAATTGTAGAGGACTCTAGGAATTTTGATTTTGGTGAAGATCGGTTAAGGGGAAGGGGTAGTTTACCTGCAACCTTTTACGTTTTAACAAGAGTAAAGTACTTGAAAATTCATTTAAACCATTCAAACAATGGTAATTGTTAAAAATAAAATAATTTTGTTGCCAGACAATAAAATTATAGTTTTTTCATTTATGTATTTTTTTCTCAGTTATGTACTGTTTACGTTTCCATTTTATTATTATGACTACCGCAATGAAAAGGCAGGGAAGACACACACACACACACACACACACACACACACACACACACACACACACACACACACACACACACACACACACACACACACACACACACACACACACACACACACACACACACACACACACACACACACACACACACACACACACACACACACACACACACACACACACACAGTTCGCGTTATTTTTGGCCTCATTTATGTTTATTTTCTTACATTTGCACGGTTTTTAAATGGAAAGTGCCGAACCCATACCAACATAACGCATGCAAGCCGAAAAAGTGTCCAGCGTGGATAGCGATTTCCTTCCTGTGGATCGCTGGGCAGTGTAACTGCACGTGTTTACAGAGGAACGATTCATAGACAGACTTTTCGTCTTTAGGGAATATTTAGGTAATATTTCATTTCGAAAATGATTTTAAATATAAATCTTAGATATGGAAGTCATGTATGGTTCTCCATACCGATATTTACTTCCATATTCCTTAAGCAAATGGAAGTATGGTGATGACAAAAAAAATTGTGTTCGAGATTATTGCAGATTCTGATTGTACTACACTCAAAACATGAAAAAAAGTCGTTTTCCGAAAAGTGTCTGTGTGTGTGTCTGTCTGTCTGTCTGTCTGTCTGTCTGTCTGTCTGTCTGTCTGTGTGTAGATTTTTTTCTATGGCAAACGATAACTGCCGCAAATTCAAACAGAATCAAATAATTTTTTGCATACAGCCCTGACTTGTAGAGTACTCACGACCTATTGTGTTTGGTGAAGATCGGTTAAGGGAAAGGGGTAGTTTACCTGTAACGTTTTATGTTTTAACAAGGGTATTTCCTATGGCAAACGATAACAGCCGCAAATTCAAACAGAATCAAAAGATTATTTGCATACAGCCCTAAATTGTGGAGTTCTCAAGACCTGTTGGTTTTGGTAAAGATCGGTTAAGGGAAATGGGTAGTTTACCTGCAACGTTTTTTTAACAAGGGTATTTTCTATGGCAAACGATAACAGCCGCAAATTCAAACAGAATCAAATAATTTTTTGCATACAGCCGTGATTTGTAGAGTACTCAAGACCTATTGTTTCTGGTGAAGATCGGTTGAGGGGAAGGGGTAGTTTACCAGCAATGTTTTTTATCAAGCGTATTTTCTATGGCAAACGATAACTGCCGCAAATTCAAACAGAATCAAATAATTTTTTGCATACGTCACTGAATTGTAGAGGACTCAAGGCCTTTTGATTTTGGTGAAGATCGGTTAAGGGGAAGGGGTAGTTTACCGGCAACCTTTTACGTTTTAACAAGAGTAAAGTACTTGAAAATTCATTTAAACTTTTTCAAACAATGGTAATTGTTAAAAATAAAATAATTTTGTTGCCAGGCAATAAAATTATAATTTTTTCATTTTAATGTAAATCTGTACATAGTATAAAGCAAAGTCGGTCCGTTTTCTCTCTGAGTTTGAAATCGCTAATCTCAGGAAGTACTGAACGGATTTTATTCAAGTTTTCGCCAATAGATAGAGTGTCTATCGAGGAACATTTATGTGTATAATTAATACATATATGTTGTACATTAGCTTAGCTATCACGGTTTGTGTCAAGTAAGTGGTATAGTTTACATCTTATATATAAAAATGAATGTTTCTTTGTTTGTCCCGTATGCGTTCCTATACCATTCATCCGATTGCGATGAAACTTCGGTGAGTTGTTGTGCGCACGTCCGCGAAGGTTTCTTCCACATCTCCTCCTAAACCACTTTACCGATTTCAACCAAACTTGGCACATTTATTTTACGCAACGGGAGAACCAACATAGGATAGGTGTTTTTTCGATGGGGTCCTTTTGGGGGTTCTTTGGGGTCTTCCACTTCGCCTCCTAAACCACTGGACCGATTTCAACCAAACTTGGCACAAATATTTTACGCAAAGGGAGAACCAACATAGGACAAGTGTTTTTCTCGATACGACCCTTTGGGGGGTCCTTTGGGGTCTTCCACGTCTCCACCTAAACCATTGGACCGATTTCAACCAAACTTGGCACAAATATTTTACGCAACGGGAGAACCAACATAGGACAGGTGTTTTTTTCGATACGATCCTCTGGGGGGGTCCTTTGCGGTCTTAACAAACAATTAGATCTGGTTACTATGGCAACCCAATAGAATAGATTCTGTTCTAAATATATTATCGCATTAAATTGAAGACCACGCGAACAAAGTTGTGGGCAACAGCTATTTATTTTTAAGAAGCCTACTTTAATTAAACTTTATTAATTAAACTAACATTTTCATTACGTACAACGTGAAACTCCGTAGCGAAGCACGGGTATTCTGCTAGTCATGTATAAGAGAAAATATATCGTGCGTGGCAGGCAAGCATATCTCAGTTATGTACTGTTTACGTTTCCATTTTATTATTATCACTACCGCAATAAAAAGGCAGGGAAGACACACACACACACACACACACACACACACACACACACACACACACACACACACACACACACACACACACACACAATTCGCGTTATTTCTGGCCTCATTCATGTTTATTTTCTTACATTTGCACGGTTTTAAATGGAAAGTGCCGAACCCATACCAACATAACGCATGCAAGCCGAAAAAGTGTCCAGCGTGGATAGCGATTTGCTTCCTGTGGATCGCTGGGCAGTGTAACTGCACGTGTTTACAGAGGAACGATTCATAGACAGACTTTTCGTCTTTAGGGAGTGAACCCTCTGCAAGATGCTGAGGGTCCATGAGTGACTTCGGAGCGCTCCTTCTTTTCCGCGTGTTTGTTCTGTGAAACGTACACTGTAGATTCGCAGATTTATTCTAAGCAACGCTCAATAGGAAATGTTGAAAATTTTTGTCCACGGTGAACCCTCATACACACTAAACCTGCTCTGATGTTTTAATTACGGACATCATAATATTAAAACTTTGGAAACTTGAGCACTACTTAATGGAGATCAATCATTAACTTATACAAGCCATTAATTGTATGCATATTTTTTATATATATGTGTACAACGTTATCGGCAACAAAGAAGTAGTTTTTGTTAAAATTCCTTCCCGGGATATTTGGCCGTAGTCCAATGTTTTCTACAAAACCAGACGTTTCGGCAATGCCATCGACTTCCATCATCAGTGAAAATCGAGTGCGATAACGTGAGGTGGTATATGTTAGTGACCACAGTACTGTGGTTAAGGCTGAAGCAGTAAGTAGAAAGAAGTAGTTTCTATGGTAATATTTCATTTCGAAAATGATTTTAAAAATAAATCTTAGAATATGGAAGTCATGTATGGTTCTCCATACCGATATTTTTTGCCATCACCATACTTCCATTTCCTTAAGGAATATGGAAGTAAAAATTCATTTAAACTTTTGAAACAATGGTAATTGTTAAAAATAAAATAATTTTGTTGCCAGGCAATACAATTTAATTTTTAATTTTAATGTAAATCATGTATGAGTTAATAGTATAATGGATTAATTTACACTCAAAATGTACAAACAGAAAATTTTGTTACAAACATAAATATCATTCGTGGCAGGCAAGCATATCTCAGTTATGTAATGTTTACGTTTCCATTTTATTATTATGACTACCACAATAAAAAGGCAGGGAAGACACACACACACACACACACACACACACACACACACACACACACACACACACACACACACACACACACACACACACACACACACACACACACACAAATTCGCGTTATTTCTGGCCTCACTCATGTTTATTTTCTTACATTTGCACGCTTTTTAAATGGTAAGTGCCGAAACCCATACCAACATAACGCGTGCAAGCCGAAAAAGTGTCCAGCGTGGATAGCGATTTGCTTCCTGTGGATCGCTGGGTAGTGTAACTGCACGTGTTTACAGAGGAACGATTCATAGACAGACTTTTCGTCTTTAGGGAATGGACCCTCTGCAAGATGCTGAGGGTCCATGAGTGACTTCGGAGCGCTCCTTCTTTTTCGCGTGTTTGTTCTGTGAAACGTACACTGTAGATTCGCAGCTTTACTCTAAGCAACGCTCAATAGGAAATGTTGAAAATTTTTGTCCACGGTGTACCCTCATACACACTATACTTGCTCTGATGTTTTAATTACGGACATCATAATATTAAAACTTTGGAAACTTGAGCACTACTTAATGGAGATCAATCATTAACTTATACAAGCCATTAATTTTATGCATATTTTTTATATATATCAGTGGCGAAGCTAGTAGTTAATGAATGGGTAGGCAAAAATCTTATCTTAAATTTGTTTTAAGGAATCACTAAAAGGACGGTGGTTCAAATCGGACGCTGAGGTAGAGTTTGCTGTAACCGAATGGTTCCACAAACAGCCGTAAGAATTTTACTAGCAGGGAATCTACAGGTTAGCGCAACAGTGGAACTCATGTCTTAATGTTATTGGAGACTTCTTTTAAAATCGTTAAATAAAAAATGCTTTACAGCTCTATACGTGTTTCTATTGAACAATCCTTGTATTAGTCATACACAATAATACAACTGATTGAACTTCAAATTTTTAAACTTGATTAGTTTCTATATATATATGTTTAATGTTACAAATAATTCAAATAACAATCTTGATCATCTGTTAGTTCAGCGGAATAACAGTGACACTTTTAATAACCGCATAAAATAAACACACTTAGAAACAACACTGGCGATTTAACTTAACTGTTTGGACCACAGAAGTGAGGCATGCCTCAACGCTCTATGTGTACAGCGCGGGACAATCCCCCCTCCCTTCACTTCCCTATCACACCACTACATTGCTTACATACGATTTATACAAAAAACGCTGAGGCAAGTTCAGGTTGCCTCATTCGCTTTAAACGAGCTATGCCGAATCTCACCTGTCACCATATAGCGGTCGCTCAATAAAGCACGTTTGGGTTTAATAAATTTGACAGTCGCAGTAACAATGTATAATCTTTACGTTATGTAGTTCATACGTATTTATCATTTTTATTCTACAGAATTTTTTAGGGTAGGCATTGCCTCAATTGCCTCCATGTAACTTCGCCACTGATTTATAAATGTGTACAACGTTATCGGCAACAAAGAAGTAGTTTTTGTTAAAATTCCTTCCCGGGATATCTGGCCGTAGTCCAATGTTTTCTACAAAACCAGACGTTCGGCAATGCCATCGAGTTCCATCATCAGTGAAAATCGAGTGCGATAACGTGAGGTGGTATACGTTAGTGACCACAGTACTGTGGTTAAGGCTGAAGCAGTAAGTAGAAAGAAGTAGTTTCTATGGTAATATTTCATTTCGAAAATGATTTTAAATATAAATCTTAGAATATGGAAGTCATGTATGGTTCTCCATACCGATATTTCTAGAATCTGTACAGCTGTTTTGGGGTAACAGGATCACAAACAAATGTACTGCTATACTAGCAAACAAACGCATAACTTCGTTTTTTAACTTCGCCAGTGCTATCGCGAATATGTACGGAGATCACATGTCTCCCTGTGGCCCTAGGGTATTCCAAGGGCACCACAGGCGAAATCGCGTACGAAGGAGGCCACAACATGACACTACGGAACTAGAGAGGAAAGCAATGTGCTGTAGGGTTACAGATTGTGCAGATACTGGTAGTAGTTCGGTTCCCGCTTAACGGATTGCTTTATCAACAGTATCTGAGTAGGACGTGTGGCATAAATCTTCGGACACCAATTACTGAGAATGATTATTATGCTTTCCAGTGGATGGATCAACACTGCGCTCTCTCCCTTCCATCCCCCTTCCGTCGTCGAACTCCGCCGCTACCCACACCATACTTCCCGCAACTCGTTTGTAACTTCATGTCTGCAACAGTGTTAGTGTGGGGGTACTGGTCTTTGGGGGTTGAAACTTTCCTGAATTTCCTACTTAACTAAAATCGCAGTATTGTGTCTTTTATAGCCAAGATATAAATTAAAAATTCGTTTGGGAACTGGCGTTTACAATTTAATATAAATCTTCTCTAACATGCAAACATTTTTATGGACTGCACTAGTGCGAGGTACATCATTCTCCGCCTCGTATTATTCTTTCAATGCTGTACACAATTGTCGAAAAGGATCAGAGTTGAGTGAAATGATCAAACAAAGAAAAAAGTGGATAAAAGAAGGTCCAAGTTTTGTTCAAAAATGTGCATTTCGCTTCATGAAGCCCAATTTTCACAATATAGGAAAGTTGCTTCAAATTTCCACAGCACTCCCAGTTTCTACACCGAAAGGTCCTTTTTTTTTGCTCTGACACACTTGACAAATTATTTAAGGGACACATCAGAACGGTCCGACTAGTCTTGCTCTTCTCTCGGTGTATCGCACTACTCGTGAAGTGTGGTGGACTGGGCAGAGATATATTTTTTTATAATAGGTCTAAATATTATTTATATTGAGCAATTATAATTAATTCTGTGTATCTGCAGAAATGTTGTTAGGAGGCAGGAGACATAATATGTATTCACCGCTTTTTGTTGAATCCTTCTTAAATGAGATGCTGTTAACGCCCATAGAATTGCTTTTCCTTCGTGTGAATATTACTGAGGAAGGGGTATGTTGCTATCTTTAACAGTTCTGCATGCAATCTACAGCGTTTGCTATTCCTTTCGTGGCGACTGTTGTTTTGCGCCATGAAGATCTATCGGGACCAAACTTAACCGTTCGTTTGTCTTTGTTTACATATTCTGAGGCTAGCGAATTTCTGAAAAGTTATCTTAATCATTTTTAGCTGCAAACACGTAAAATTAGTCTGCATCTCTATTGCATTTCGTTTCCTTGCTGCCCGATCGTTCACGGCTACCTCGGCAAAGAAGAAATGTCGACAATACTCAGTCGAGTACCTTGGTTGCGGATTTATTCCGTCACCACAAGACCGAACAATGTCTTTTTTTGCGTATGAGTACTGTCCGATAAAAATATGCGTCCATCCAAGTTGCAGAAGTAATTAAGTATTACTTAATTAATTAAGTAATTATTAATTAATTAAGTATTACTTAAAGATACTCAACTTTTGAGTAAAGAGTACAATATCTAAAGTTTATACAGATTTTAGATAAAACAAAGGCGTTTTACGTTATACTTTCTACTCCGTTCAATGAGATAAATTACTTCCCCAGCCACACGTGGAATTGCCTTGATACGTGGAAAGAAGAGATATGCCAATGTCCATCACAGACATAGAACTGGATATAAAAAAAAGCTTCTAGTCACCATGCAAAGGGATCGCATTGACTGAGAAGCCCCTAATTGTGTTTATGTCAAAATTTTAAATAAAAAATGTTCTACTTACAAACAAAACCTATAAACAGCTACCTTTCCTCTGATAGTACGTTTGGGGTTATAGCAAGAAAATATGGTCGAAAAGAAGCCACACTCTAAAAAATGTGAGATATTTTGCCATTAATTCACGAAATGTACACTTTTACCACAGCGTAATCTCGTTAACAATAAGTTTGCTTCTGCTTACTTAATTTCTCAAAAGCTTCCAAATATTAAACTTGTATTGTTATCATCACAGATGTTACTAACCGATTATTAAATCGTTAATTACCCACGCAAATACAACTGTCCAGTGTTTTTGAAAGTGTTTAAAATCCAATACTAACAATTTTCATTGTTATTTGCAGCATTTTTATCAGTTAATGTGGTTTTAAATTCATTATCCGGGCAAATCGTATAATTTCCTTTAACATTTTTACGAAGTTACGATTTTCAGTGGCTTCATTGAAGTGTGTATAAAACACCTACAAATAAGAAATTAATAAGCAATAAATAAGACAAAATATTTGTTGAGGTATGCTATAGTCTTGTTATAGTCTTGCGAGTACGAAATTGCGCTTTGTGTAAACATTGCCATCTGTATGGTGGTTGAGGACAGGTTCAAACGTTTGTAGTAGTTTTTGAGGTTATGTCCTCTTACGAGTAGGAAATAACGTCCTTAAACCCCCTACACACTATCGGACCAGACCACCGGACCGTCGGGACAAAACGCAGTTTGGTCGTGTGTTCGAAGATGTGTAGGCGTGTCCGCGGACAAAATCTGTCGGTGGTCGTGACGGACGGTCGGGAGGTCCGATGGGAAAACCATCGGACCGCGGACCGTCCCCACCCCTTTTCAGTCTGGTCGTGTAATGTGTAGCGTTGTCGCCGAACTTCCCTTGTCGTTGCCAAACCTTCCCTGTTTGTGCTTCTGTTTCTTGTTGCGTTGCTAGCGCTTTCTTGTAGCATGAACTTTTTTTCTGTGAGGCAATGTCATCTCAACCGGTTATTACACAAGACGAAAAGGATGTGATCGTAGAGCTGTTGGAGCGATACAGAGAATTCCGATGTTTGTGGGACACAACAAGCGAACTTTATTCGAACCGCGAAAGCCGCAATGAGGCCTTTATGTCTCTACTGGAGATTTATAAGAAACTTCAGCCAAACGCTGTTCTTGAAGGTATCAAGAAGAAACTGGAAAATATGCGGAGCGCTTATAGAAGGGAAATGAGAAAGGTAAGTTTTTTTTTATATAGGTATTCGTTTTATTTATAATTAAGTAGAATAATATTGTAACCAGAAGTAGTATATGATATATTGTAGTAAAATAACAGTAATAATATGGTACAAAAATTGCACAGTGAGTAGAATGCTATTGTAAAGAGATCGGTAGCTATAATAATAATAATAATAATACATATGTTTATATGTTTATGTTTATACATAGTAAGAAATATGTTTATATACAGCCTTAAGAATTAAAACGTTTTAACTTTTTCTTGTAATTTTTTTAGTTGACTTTGACATATAGTGAAATAGACGTTCAAGCAGGTCTAAATAGATTCTAAAATATTTGTATAATTTCTTTTTGCTTCCATATTCCTTAAGGAATGGAAGTATGGTGATGGCAAAAAAAATCGTGTTCGAGATTATTGCAGATTCTGATTCTACTACACTCAAAACATGAAAAAAAGTCGTTTTCCGAAAAGTGTCTGTGTGTGTGTCTGTCTGTCTGTCTGTCTGTGTGTCTGTCTGTCTGTCTGTCTGTCTATAGATTTTTTTCCTATGGCAAACGATAACTGCCGCAAATTCAAACAGAATCAAATAATTTTTTGCATGCAGCCCTGATTTGCAGAGTACTCGCGACCTATTGTTTTTGGTGAAGATCGGTTGAGGGAAAGGGGTAGTTTACCTGCAACGGTTTTTTTTTTAGCAAGGGTAATTTTGTTTGTTTGGCAAACGATAACAGCCGCAAATTCAAACAGAATCAAATAATGTTTCGCATACAGCCCTGACTTGTAGAGTTCTCAAGATCTGTTGATTTTGGTGAAGATCGGTTAAGGGAAAGGGGTAGTTTACCTGTAACGTTTTATGTTTTAACAAGGGTATTTCTTATGGCAAACGATAACAGCCGCAAATTCAAACAGAATCAAAAGATTATTTGCATACAGCCCTAAATTGTAGAGTTCTCAAGACCTATTGTTTTTGGTGAAGTTCGGTTGAGGGAAAGGGGTAGTTTACCTGCAACGTTTTTTTAACAAGGGTATTTTCTATGGCAAACGATAACAGCCGCAAATTCAAACAGAATCAAATAATGTTTTGCATACAGCCCTGATTTG